>VZRS01001178.1:0-19696 GCA_013398055.1 Ifrita kowaldi
CGCTGAGGGCGGCGCGGAGGCCGCGGCCGGGCCGGGTGCTGTGAGGGGAGCGCGGGGGGCTCCGCCGGCCCCTTCCCTGTCCTTTGGGCAGCGCTTCCCTGCGGGAACCCCGGGCATGGAGACCGCGGGCCTTCCCACGAAGGAGTTGAGGTGAGTGGTGGGCGCGGAGGGGCGCGAGGTGCGGGTCTGAGGGCAGCTCCGAAAAGTGGCCCAAAGCGGTTACGTAAATCGCCGAGAATTAGCGAAACTTGTGTTTGTGCTTATTAACGAGTTGTTACACAAATTGGCGGCGGTGCGTAGTCATATGAAATAGAGGAGAAAAGCTGATTTTCTGGTTTGGAAGGTCGGTACTGGAGTGGTTCAGGGAGGCTTAATGGGGCTTTTCTGGGTCCTTGGGGCTTCCCGGAGCTCTGTTAATGTGTGGTGAGGGCACGAGCATCTGCACTTTTGTAATGTACAGGGTGTCTCGAACTTGTCACTTTCTGTGAGGAAAAAGAAGCTTGAGTAAACATTGAGCTTCCGCTTTTACGGTGTTTTTACAATGTGTCTTCGCTCTGTGGCGAGAAGTGTTGGTGTCCTGTGTGGGCTCTATTCCCTACAGAAACCTGCTTAGATGGGATTTGGGTAACAGCCTGTGACAGGAAAACTTAAAAAAACCAAACCAACAAGCTGACAATAGCTCAAATCTCTTAAAAATCTTTCGAAGGCTGTGTTGTGAGCACTGTGACGCTGAGAAATTCTCCGCTACTGAATCATTTGAGGATTAGCATCGGTGATGCTAAATAATGACATCAGTAGGTTGCTTGTATTTAGGACAGTATTTGTTTCTACCACTGAGGTCCGTGTTTTTATCAGTACTGTGGTCATTGGGCACCTTGAGGAATTGAATGTCTGTCAGTAATGACTGATGGCTTCAACATTATTTCAGTTTTCTTTAATCAGGTAATTGTCTCGCGAAATTAGTAACTGGAGAGCGTTCCCAAGTGATACATCTCTGGTGGCAGAATTAGATCTCCAGCCTACCTACTTTTTTTTTCCCCTAGAAATTTGTTTCGGAGTAGCTTTTGGGTGATTTCAGCGTAGTCTTACAAAGATAAACTATTAGTGAGGGAAATTATGGATCATTTTAATGTGTTCTGCAAGGCGATTTTCCAGCTTTTCCGCATACATTGTGTGTCACCTTGAGCAGGCACTTGATTGTGGGATAAAAATACAGCCTTAATAATGGGTGTATTGGTGGGATTCACTAATTATCAGTGTTTATGAGGTCACTGTAGAACCCTAAGATGGATGGAAGATTAACAGATTATTTTTTTTTAAGCCTGTCTGTCATGTAACAAGACTGACAGTGAAGTGAATCTCTTTTTAGAAGCTCTGGTACTGAAATGATCATTTTGTAAAGAAGCAACAGATGAGTCCTATGATGTGAATGTTGAGAGGAACAGTGGCTTTGCTTGGTTCTGATCAGAACTTTGTATTTTTGGGAGCTGGAGATTACATTTGTCCTTGCCTGCAGACAGGCACATGATCGATTCAAAACAACAATAAATTCTTTTAAACCTTGAGCTCGTAGAATTAACCACATTAAATCTATTATGAAAAACACAATTCAGTGTGTGTGGTAGGACGTGATTGCAGCTTTTGTAACAACCCAGCGAGTGCGGTGGGAACGCCACAGTTTTTTTTTCAGCACTGCTGCACCTACATTTGTCCTTTTGTGTTGGAAGCAATGCTGAATTCCACAGGATCTGGAAGACCCGTATCAATCTCTTGATTTTTATGGGCTAGTCCTTGAGGGCATAGCTTTAACTTGGAGCAGATGGCATCCCTCAGCAGCGAGGATGCGTGTCAGCATTCGGAGGGGCTCTCCCTGAACGATTTGGAGAGCCTGCCCAGCTTGCGCAGCCGCTCTGCCAGCGTCAGCAGCACCGGCTCCAGCGGCCGCGTGCAGCTCCGGCACAGGGTGGCCCAGCTGATGGCGTGTGTGGAGGACATCAGCTCGGATGATGAGATCCACGAAGAAGTGTCTCGCACTCTAGATGAAGCTTTCCTCCGCTGGGGGAAAAAGCTGAAGGATAAGCGGCAAGAATTCAGGTTTTGTTCCCTCCAGTTGGTTGTTTTCGTGGTGGTGTCGGGGCTGACAAATAGATTTCTGATTGATGAAAAGTGACAGAAACTCTGTGGGGAAATCAGAGCGTTCTTAGGGTTGGGTGCCTATCCACATTTCAATTTTAGCATCGGTTTTCTGTTTGTCTTTAGACTACATTTAGTTACCTGGAATGTGGGCACAGCTTCTCCCCCTCCCGATGTCACGAGTTTACTTCAGCTGAACTCACTGGGCCCGGATATGTACGTTATAGGGTGAGTGCATATTAAAGAACTTGCTTTATGAGTTTATTGCAAAACTGCTGGGTCTCAACATGGTCTGTTTTGGGAGGACTGTGTGATGTAAATCACTGCCTGGGAGATGGTTTAACATTAATGCTACCAGAGGGTGAAGACTTAACTTAGTCTAACTAAGCGAAGTACTATCTCAGAACAGAGATGATTTATAGCAGTTATCTGCTGCTATTTTGTGACAGAATGCAGAACATCTTTTTTCTAAACACACAAAAACTTTTGGCTGCTGTTTTCTTTGTTAGCGTGTAAAGGCGTGTTCATTTTGATATGGAAGTTATGGAAAATTCTGCATGTTTTAAGGGAATTAGTGCAAGCTTGTTAGACTCAATTTACCACTGTGTTTTCCAGACTTTGTCGAAATTCTGAAGTCCTCATGGTCAGGTTATTTGTTATAACACATCTCGAGTCTGACATTGTCTTAAACTCTGTCTTAAGGTGTATATAACCTCCTTTAATTTTATTTTCCTCAGTGTCAGATGTGTTAAATCTGTGTGTGAGTTAAACTGCTTGAATGAGAAACTGAACAGCAAGAAATTTCTGGGGTCTGTGTTTTGCAAAGTTCCTACGAATTCTGTCCAAACCAACTGGTGCAGTGTCAGTAATTGTGATGTATTCAGCTTACAGGAGGTGAACTCAAGAATCACAAAATTTCTGTCTGACTTGGCATTTGATGATCCATGGAGCGTTTTTTTCATGACTGTATTGTCTCCCTTGGGGTATATCAAGGTAATTATTTATATTTCTCTTAAGTGTCACAGCACTGAAGGAAAATATCTTAAATTTTTTTCCTCAGACTCTCCACAGTAGACAAGTTGATGGTGTTTTTTGCAGGTGTCTGTCACTTCCATAGGTACACGTATGTTAGAAGTGATTCTTCATCCCACTTGTGTTTTCCTGTTTCTCATGTGATGTGAACTTATACTGAACAGCATATTTCTTGTGGCCACAATATCTTTATCTCTCTCTTGTTTGTAGAAAAGGTTTTTGCTCTGTACAATACTGGGGAACTGTATTGTGATGCTTCTAATGTAGTCTTGGCACTGTAAATATCCCAAGCAATGGCAATGATTTTCATTAAGATTGGTAAGGCTCCTTTGTCTTGGTTTTTTTTTCCAATTTGTTTGCAGGTGAAAATAAATTGCATATGTGTAAAACAGGATTTTAGTGGGTGTGTATATTTACCTGAGGACTTAATTTTTGGTTGAAGACCTATAACATTATTTGGGAATTTTAATGACAAGATTTTGGGGTAATATCAGGGACATAAGATCAGCTAAAGTACTGGCTGTTTTAATAATGAAAACAATAAACGTAGGAAGATATCCTGAATTTCTCTAATAAAGAGAAATTAAAAGCCTTTTGTAGTGGTTTTCTAAACCAAGCATTATTTCAGGCTGATTTTGCTGAGATGATTGCATTATCTGCATGCTAATCGGACTCAGTAGTTGTGCTGTTCTTTTAATTGTAATTAAACAAAACAAAGGACCCATTGGGAATTACAAAAAGGAAGAAACCCACGTTGTTCATTCTGGCCTAAGTCATTGCTGATAAAAATTCAAAATCTGGCCGTGGGCTGACATTCAGGCCCTGTATACACACAGTTAAAAGAATTCCTGCTGGTATGCCTGGCTGATTTTGAATTCTAATTTATAACTGTGGCAGTTTGGACCACACTAATGAATGGATGCTGCCACCTAATGGCTTTCAGCAGGACTTGATTAGCTCTACTAATAAGGGGGAGCTGTCAGGCCGGGTCAAAATCAAACCAGGCATCAAGGAAAGGTTATGCTAGGACTTAGCCAGGAATTTGGCTGAGGAGGAGAGGAGCAGTTACCCCTTGGCTGACCTGTGATGAGGTTGGGTGTGGAGGGATAGGTGTTCATCTTTGGGACATTCTGTCCCCTCAGTAACAGGGTTTGTTTTCAGAGTGTTAGATTGGTCACAGTCAATTCTTTCACCATCCACAGGATCATGTTCCCTCTGTGCAAGGGCTTTGCTTGATGTGGCTCTGAGGACTGGTGGGACTGGTGCTGGTTCCAGCAAAGGAGGGGTCAGTGCCTTGTGGTGTTCAGGACCTGTGGATCTTGAGAAATGTCTTGGAACTGGCCACAGCAGAATGAAACAAAGCAAATAAATAACAGAGGGACTGGAAGATCTGGGTACCTCGTGAATGTTATTATGGAAAGGAGAATGCTGACTACTAAAATATTTATGCACCATCGAGTAATTGCAGTCCATTGTTTCAGTATTCTGTTTGGTATTTTGTTGGGTTCAAAGACAATGAAAACATTAAAATATATTCTGAAATAATTTAATTGTGTAGATAGGAAGACAAAGAGGAATTCTGCTTTAAATTTTGGGCTGAATTTTTGTGCTTCTCCAGCCGTTGTATGTCAGTTTTATTCTAACGTAGTCCTTTTCTAAATTAATGCAGCATAAAATTGAACTGCAATTAATGTATTTCAATGTCTGTATTTTAAATGAAATCATTATCATTAAAACAAACACAATGAATTTTGTGTCTCGTGCCAGGAACATTGTAAAGTCCATAAATGTTCGGTGAAGGACATGTTTATTAGACTATTTCCACACACACAAACCAAAAAAACCCCAAACCACAAAACCCCCCTCCCTGTCTGTATGCTCCCTAAGTGTTTGGTAAATCAGTTTTTACAGGCACTGCAGGCAGGAGTTACTGCTGTTTGCAGCTCATTGTTTTTGCAGATGCCTGCAATTGACTGCTGTGCTTTTGAGGCATTTAATGGCATTTAGAATATTTAATGATCTGCTGAAGGGTGCTTCAGTTTGAAAAACTTGCTGCTGTTGGAGGACTTGTAGGTGTGAGCTATAAAGCTTTTAGGTGAAAAGTGAAGGATTTGGTCCTTCACCAACAGGATTCTTTAAGAATGAAACAAGAGGCTGATGAGGCAGAAGAAAGGTCTTTAAAGAGGTTTGGGCAGGTGCATGTTTTGAGGTCAACTTCAAATTTGTAATATAATGTTAGAACTGTGTTAATTAGCTGAGGGGTTGATCAGATTTGTTTATAAGGAATATGTTTTTCACAGCACTGAAATGGGTCTGCATTTACTGTGTCACAGTATTGAGGCCAGGCTTGGCGAGGGAATTGCATGACTTCTGCTGTGGCCTTCTTCCCCTAAAAGTTCCTGTGAAGTAAACCCAAGGAACTCCTGGAAATGACCATTCCTTTTTTTCTATCTCTTCCAGCTCTCCTCAGTTCGCATGCAGGGGTTGCTGCTTCTGATCTTTGTGAAGCACGTCCACCTTCCCTTCATCCGGGACATCCACACCCACTACACACGGACAGGCCTCTATGGATACTGGGTAAGGAATTCCCAAGATGTGGTTGCCCTGGTTACTTATGGTGCAGTGTGCCTCTGCATGGATCCATGCTGGGAGATAGGAGATGTGGTTTGATTAAAAATTAATAAACTGACAAGCAAACTCATTTGTTTGAGCCTCGTGTGCCACACAGACCATCATTTCACCAGTTTATTTGCTGATATGCAACAACTTGTGTAGGAAGAAATCGTACTGATTTAAATCTAAATTGCGAGATTTAAAAAGTAGTAGGTGGTGTTAGTAGTTACATTTGCAGGCATTGACTGCAGTTCCAGGGAATGTTGTTCTTCCTCCATCCCAGGGGAACAAAGGAGGAGTCAGCATCCGCATGTCCCTCTTTGGCCACAAGATCTGTTTCATGAACTGCCACTTGCCAGCTCACATGGAGAACACAGAGCAGCGACTGGATGACTTTGAAAAAATTCTAGAAATGCAGTTTGAAGGAGAGGAGGTTCCAAGTCCCATGGATCATGAGTGAGTTGTTCACTTAGTTCTGTCTCTAAAGGTTTTATCTATTATATGGTGAACTCTTGCACTGAAGAGTTTTGGGTTTGGAGTTTTCATCCATCATTTTTATTTTAAATGTCCTTTCAGCCTTGACCCTGAACCCTGTGAGGAAAAGATAACCTGAAAGACAGATGTCTGTTTTACAAGACTGTTTTCTTCCAGTCTTTAATTACGTACATTTGTTAGCATATAGACTGTACATGTCATGCAGGAAAGCTTTAGAAGCTAAAGCCTGTTCATACCAAAAATCCTCTAGGTTGCTGTTAAATGTTCAGAGATGTAAGACTCAGGAGAAGCTAATATTCAGGCAGTAATGAGCAAGCAGCCAGAAAGCAAGGGACTTAATTTACTGTTCCAATTACTTTAATTTTTTTGTGTTTAGCAGCAGGTTGTCCCTGTGTAAGCTTATCTATAACTACTTAATGTTTGTGTTTAAGCTGTTTGCATTAAGCAAAATAAGTGATTAGAGCACCTAATTAGTGTAATGGCTAATATTCTGTCAAATTCTTCCCTCATTTAATGGATTCCTGTAAATCTTCCATGTTTGATGCATTTTGGTTTGGTTGGTTTTTTTAAGGGTTCTCTTCTGGTTTGGAGATCTAAACTTCCGGATAGCAGATTATGGGATACACTTTGTCAGAGAATCAATCAATAACAAGCGTTTCAATCTGCTCTGGGATAAGGACCAGGTAGGTTGTCTCAGTCTCTTTGGGGGTTTGGGGCTGTTTATAATGCACACAAACACAACACGGTAGTTAAATTACACCTCGAGCTTCTAATTTCTGTTAAAGAACACAAACTCAGAGCAGTCATGAGGTGGAACATGAGGTGGTCATAAGCCCCAATTAATTGCCAACTTTTTCTGCTTTTGTGTAGTTTCTTACTCATTTACAATGCTCACATTTGAGTGGAGCTTTCTTTCAACTTCATGTCTTGTCAGTTGTTCCTCACCTTAACTTCTCCTCCCAAGAATTATTTTTAAGACAACCTTATTCTGGAATTTGTTTTGGGTAGAATTGCCCCAGAACTTTCAGGTGGATCATGTCAAGAGTTCTGGCTGTAACAAAGAAACCCTTCTGAGTTTACCTTTCCAGTTATGCTGTACTGACTGCAGTGTTGAACTCTTGAAAGATGCTTTCCCAATCATCCTTTAAGCTCTGATTTTTAAACATAATCTTTAAAAGTTACTTTTTATTTCTGCAGTTAAATATGGCAAAGAAGAAGGAAGCATTTCTTAAGGAATTCAAAGAGGGTCCTCTGCAGTTTAAGCCCACCTACAAGTTTGACCTTTACTCGGAGGTCTATGACACAAGGTAAAAATAAAATGAGTTTAGACATGGAATACGAGAGTGAATGTGGTGCTTGGTTAAATACCACTTCAGTAATCAGCAAACCTGAAATTTCCTGAGTGTGCTGGTGAACTGGGGCTGTTGAGCTGTTCTGTTAGGCTTGGATTGATCATATCTGAATAAATGAATATTTTTGGCTGAAGAAGCTGGGGTCAGCTGATTGTATGAGAGAAGTAATGAAACAACCCAGCTTCCTTTTTGGATTCACAGAATAAATGAGCACTTGTTTAAGCTGCTTCTGTTTTGTTCTTTCCTACTAAAAGTGCTCATTGGTTGTCAAAAAGGAGCAAAAGAATAATTGTCTGCCATTTTTGCTTCCCTTCTCTGTTTAAGCATTTCATTTGATATGCTGCTATATGAAAATTAATGTATATTTGTCTCTATTGATTGTTTTAAGTTGAAAATGGAGTATTTTGTATTTCCAAAGTTTTTCTCTGATGTTAAAGTCTTTTTGTTAAGTATTAGTCTTATGTTTCCACAGAAGGATAAGTTCCTATCCAAACAGGGTTTTGTACTGATCTTTTTCTTTACTTCCAGAGAACAGAAGTCCCTGTTTTGGTTTAAGTAAGAAGAGAACTTTCTGAATTTTGTAGTTTTTTTAATATTTCAGAATCAAAACAAGGCTTCATCTGAGCTTTTGCTTTGATTTTTGTGAAATATTTGAAAATCAGATGGCAGCTGATTTTCTGTAGGGATTTTTTTAACCTGTCTGAAAGCTGCAATGTTATCTACTCTGCTGTTGCACTTAATATTGGAAGTTCATTCATGTGGATCCAAAGACATTTTGCTTCATAATTGAATGTAAAGAGATGTAATGGGACCAGCAGTAAATCCAGTTAACAAAAAAGACTTAAAATAATCCAAACCTGGACATTTTACAAATGATTCATAGCCTGGTTGCCTACACTGGCTGATTGAAAGAACAAAAAGTGTGTTTACACATTCTGTGTGCCTCCTGCTGCTGTTCAAGCTACCAGAGAGACTTTGCTCAGATGGGGGTGACCAGCAGACCTCAAAGCAAGCACCCTGCAAAAGTTGCTTTTACTGAAGCCCACAGAATATTATTTTTGATACTTCTTCAATGTGAATTTGAGGGTTTGTTTCCCATCTAATGTCCCATTTTCTCTAAAACAGTGAGTGTGTTACCTTAAGCTGCTCTTTTGGTATTTTCCTGCACAGCAGAGCAGACATATGGCAGCTCATAAAGATTTCTGTCGGTTTATGTAATTACTGGAGTAAGTGGGATAAGAGCCCTTAGTCATTTCAAATCTTTCCACCTTATTAAAGGTGGGAAGGGGTAAAACAAAATTAAGTTGAGTATTGAACTAAATGGCCTTGGTTTTGCTATTTAAAGCTATTAAACTGACAGTTTTCCTTACACATTCTGCTTTTAACTTTTGTAATCCAATCCAGTCCATTCTAATTCCTCTTCCATAGGGTATGATCTTTTCTCCATTTCAATTTGAAGTGATCCACCCATCCAGAGAGTTGCTGTTAAGTCTTCCTCCCACTACAGAGAGAACCACAGAGGGCTCATGTCTTCTGGTGTAATTGATATGGTATAAAAGGAAACTCTGCATTGTGATAACAGTTGGATGTATAGCACAGTTGCAGGCACAACTTCCTTGATTATGGAATTTTAAAAGCCTGTTGTTATGAGACAGCAGTAGCTTGCAAACCTGAAATGCAGGCTGGTACAATTTAGAGGAACTTCTAAATAAAGCATTGCTGTGGCACCTGTGATTACCGTAAGCTACCCAAGTTTGTCCCGTTTTTTTGTTGTTAAAAGAAACTTGCTGTCAAATATTTTGAATAATTTCAAACATCCTTCAGACTCTTCCTACATATTCCTTATGTTTACGCCCTCATTTCTCAGAGTATCTGTACATTTGGAGCCTGGGGCAGTTGCTGTACTCACTCAATGTTCATGCATGTTTTTACAGGGTTTTAGGAGAAAGTATCATTTCCTGTATGAAGCCAACTAACCCACTGAAACATCCTTCTCCCCTTCATTTTACTCCTCTTCCAGAAAGCCATGAAACTGATCTATGGTGAATGGAGTTGAAATTAAGGAAATGTTGGTTGTAACACACTTTAAACAGAGCTGTAAAATGAAGCTTGGATATGATTGCCTCCTTTTATTAATATGTATCTCACAGTCTTTGAACTTTGAGTAGATTTTGCACAGCATTCTTAGCTTTTGGCAATTTGTTTCTCAGCTCATTTCACTTTTTACCTTACATTTTTTCAGTGAGAAGAAAAGAAAGCCAGCGTGGACTGATAGAATTCTATGGAAAGTGAAAAATCTCTGTGAGGTTGCATCAAAAGAAGGCAAATTCCCTGAAGAAGAGAACCTGATTTCTGTTACTCTGAATAACTATGTCAGTCACATGAACTATGGCATCAGTGATCACAAACCTGTCACAGGAACTTTCAAGCTTGAGGTGCTGTCCCAGTTATGTTGTTCAGAAAAAGTTTGTTTTACTCAGTGTTGCCTTACAGCAGCTGATTTCCTAAACCATAATCTCTGTTTCATTCTGATCATAGTGAAGGCAGCAGATTGCTTTCAGGTTATTTCCAGTCAGTTAAAGAGTCCCACAGGTGGCAATTGTGGCAGAGAATAACTTGAAATGAATAACTCCAAGAATGACAGGCTTGACTGAGTTTAAACTCTGTTCTTTTGTCTAGATGAAGCCTCTTGTCTCAGATCCCTTGGTCATGCTGAGTCCTGAGGGTGAGTGGAGTGCAGAGCACGATGTTTTCATCCGCTACTCCACGGTGCCTGAATTCCCCAGCAGTGCTTGGGACTGGATTGGGCTCTTCCAGGTAATGTTATCTCATCATGGCTCTTCAGCAAAGATGGTGAATGTGGCTGCAGGAGGTCGTTGAGAGTTTTAGATCACTGATTCTTGCTAGGGCAGGACTCTCTGAAATGGTTGTGTCCTTGACTGCCGTTAGTTTCTGTGTGCTGACAGTTTAGCTCTACAGCATGTGAGTTCTTCCACGCCCTTTAAATTCTCTGCTAAAATAATCTGGTGGTTTATTTAAGTAAAATGTTGCAGAAGCTGTGGAAAGGAGTTTATGCAACAAAAAAAAAGAACAAAAAAGTCAATAAATGGGTGAGAGAACAGAGCACTCCCACCCTCTCAGAAAACAAAAGGTTTTTGCATGCCCCCAAAATGTTTTGATCCTAAGACTGTTTTAATTATTTCAGTGAAAAAGCATCTCTCACAACTTCGAGTTTCCCATGTCGTGTATGGTTTTTGTTTCCATCAGGAAGCTGATGGTTTGTATCTTTCTCTGCAGGTGACTTTCAGGCATGTGAATGATTATGTTACTTACGCTTGGGTGGAAGATGCTGAAATTTCTTCCAACAAAGATAGCAAACAAGTGAGTCAGTTGTATTTCTTTCTAATGTAGTTTCCCATTGGAAGTCTGTTCCATATCCCCTTCCCCTTAGGGGTTCTGTATCCTCTTCCCAGATGAAGCTGATTTGGAACAATGTTACTGTTTAAAATCCCTCTTCCTAATTCTTCCTATTGAATGTTTTGGTCCCTCTTTAAAAACTGCTGTCAGTTACAAAGCTTTCTAGTAGTGACTACCTAAAGTGATATAAACCAAACAAATAAAACTTACTTTGGTACAAATGATAGCTATCCAAAGATACTTACCTGAACAAATAGAAGTTGAAATTGGGAACCGTGGCTCCTGGGGACAGGCCCAAACCGAGGTGGTGAATTGCTCTGCTGTTGCCACCAGGAGGCAGCTCCACTCCCTCTGCTGCTCTGTGGCTTTGTCCCTTCCCTTACAACCACTCTGGGTCTCTTCTCCCTTCTCACTGAACCAAGCCAGCTTGCTGACATGGTGAAGGATATTTCTTCTCCTCCCTGATTTAATTTTCAGACGGTTTCCTGAGTTATTTCTGTCCTCATCCGTTTGAGCTTACGTTTTAAAACGTGCTTATAAATAGCAAATACTGATTTTGATGGTGTCCTAAATGGCTTTTTTGCAAACTTCTTTTGCTCTGGAAATTGCTCACTGCCTGTTCTTATTCTTGCCAGGTTTACATGAGTGCTTCAGAAATACCTAAGATGGGAGGAGAGTTTTTGCTTTGTTATTATAGCAATAACTTGCAGTCAGTAGTTGGCATCAGTGAGCCTTTTCAGGTAATACACTTGGAAGGACTGATTAATGTTGATGTATACTATCACATTTTTTTAATATATATTTTTCTCTGTATGGGTGAGAAACATGGCAGAGTGGAGTATTTGTGTTGTCTCTGAGCTCAGTAACTATCAGAGACTGCAGGATTGTTGCCTTTCTTCTTAGATGACATTTAATGTTTTGATATCACTGTAGTGGATTTTTGCTAGATTTTTTTAATCTTAATTTTTATCAAGTATGACAGATTTCTTTATATAATGGTATAGATAATACAGAGCAACACAGTGCTTTTGAATTGTTAATTTGTTATTTATCTTGTCTCTCTCCTAGATTCAGCATAGCAAAACACCAATAGAAGAGCACCTGCCAGAAGAAGAGAGCAGCTGGCTGCAGAAACCTAACAATCCAGAATCAGGGGCTGATTCTGAAAAAAGAAAGGGCATTTAATGGTCCTGGTTCAGCAGTCAGATGATTCTTTATGTCTTAGTGATTGTAAGCTTTTGCTCTTAGAAGATGGAGTAAGACAGGTAGGATTGTTCAGAAACTTTGTAAGCTCATAGAAGATAATTTATTGTGGAAATGGATATTTTTATTCTGGGGAGAGTAACTCTCTTGCACTGGATGAGAACTGTAAAAATAGCACTTAAGGAATGCTGTATGTTTTAAGGTGATAGACATTTCTAATGCAATGATTTAACCTAAGGAAGTTGCAATGTTTAATAGATTTTTAGGCTTGTTCCTTTTTTTTGTAGAGGATATTTTATTTACGATGCAATATTTACTATGCTGTAACCACTTAATAATTGATTTCCAAACTTTGAGTTTAAATGAAGTTATTTAAAAATTATTTATTAGATACAGCTAGTTAGCTTGTTTTGAAATTTCATTTGACTTTCAAATGTAAGCTAATTACCTTTTGGGAAACACCAGTGACAACAGGCCACATGAAAACAAAATCTTTGGAGTGTGTAAAGTCTCCTTTGGTAGATCCTTCTCTTCATGCCTTACTGAGAACTCTTTGTAGGATTTTCCATTTCTGATTTTTCCAAATTGAAATACATTTATCAAAATGCACTATTCCTGATTTTTTAAAATTCTTCTTTTATAAAACAATTAAGCAGTTTGCTTATTGCCTTTGTCCCCCTCATTAAAAAAAGAAAAATAAACCCATTTTTATACCAGTCCCTGGCTTGGAGTTAGCCAGGACCCCACAACTTTTGAAGGAAATTGCACAAGCTGAGAAATGCTTTAGCATAGGTGAGCAGCCCATGGTTGATGAAGCATTTGGCATAATCTTTGAAAATTGTAAATCTCTTGAATTTATAGCAATCAGCCTGCAAACTTTCTGATTTCTAGAGGTGCTCAGACCCTACTGTATCCTGTGCACTTGAGGGTGGAGATGGAATAAGAAGTTTCATTTACCTTTAGGAACCTGAAAGGTAGTTAGCTTCAGAAGGGGTCTTGTTTCTTGAGGAGGAAATAGAGATCTTTGGAAAGGATAGGAAGAGGCACTAACATTCCACAGAATCTCAGACTGCAGTGCTGGAACAGAGCACTTGTGAGTCTCCCATGTTCTGTATCCACAGCTCCCTCCCACGTGTGGTGAGGAGAGGTAGTTACTCCTCACTGGTGTGGTGGTTAGGGATGGAAAAGAGCAGATTTGGTTCAAGTGGAAGAGCAAAGTGTGTTGGGATGTTCATGCTGGAATACTCCTTCAGAACTGAGTGGATTCCTTTTTGCTCTTTTTCTCAAAGCCTTATTTTTTTCAGGGTTGTTTTGAGATAGAAAGTTAAGAGCTTGATAGGATATTTGTTTTGCTTCTATCATTCACTGTATAAAATCTATTGAGGTCCAGGTGTCTTTGTGTCCTGTTGAAGCTCTGACATAGGTTTTCTGGTTAGGTAGTTGCAGTGGGGTTTAGGAACACTTGGCCTCTGTAGGTTTTAGTTGTATCTCAGCGTGATGCTTGGTGTTGGGAACTGTTCCCAGTTGTGAGTAGTGAGGGCAGGTTCAGAGGTTACTGTGTTCATTGCATGGATTAACACTGCCTTGAGGTTTACAGTTTGTACATTCCTGTTACACTTTGGAACAATATTAGAAACAGTTTTCCCATTTATACTGGTCTCCCAAGAATTTGTTTTGCACTGAATCTTTCAGATAGGTGACTTCTTCTGGCAATTAGGGCATCAGACAAATCCCTGTTTTGAACTGCAGTAACTTCTGCAGTTCTGAGTTGTGCTCTGTTTCTGGTTTCACTCGTCTAACTCTGACCATTCTCCATGCAAGGAGATTCTGTGGAGAGCCCAAAGAACAGTGGGCTTTGAATTCCAGGCCACAGCTGGCAATTTACTGTGGACCAAGATCCAGTTTCTTCTAAGCAGGGTGCATCTGCTGGGCAGGAGCAGCTCAGAGGGAGCCATGCAGCCTCTTTGCAGGGACAAAACACTCGAGATCCTTTGTGTTTGTCAGAGCTGAGAACCCTCTGTCACTGGACACAGAAGCTGCATTTTGTAAACTGATCCTTTGAACCACAGGACTTCCTGGAAAATGCCTACAGCAGCTGGGATTGGAACTGCTTGTGTGTAAGGAGGATGCTGCACAGAACTCTGCACTTCTTTCTTCAGTATTATGCACACAGAGGCACTTTTGTTTACTACTGTTACCTATGGTAGCTTTTCAAACTATTCCATGACCTGTAATGATGCAATTTCTGATGAAATTTATCTTTCTTAAAACACCTTTAATTGGATGTTATAATCACTGGAAATGTTTTTATACTCATGTGTTTTCTTTTCATGTACCTCTTAAAATAAATCCTGGCAGTGAAGTGTTGTGCATGGCCTCTGTTAATTTGAGAAGGAACAGACTGGTTTGGGTGGGGAGGATTAATTTGTAACCTTTCTCCAAGGAACTTGTTTTGGTCATGTTTAATTCACAGACACTAAGTGTTTTAGAAGGAAATCAGTAAGAACATGTGGTAGGGCTATGGGCTGCAAAAGAAGAGCAAGGACAAATGCTATTTTTCCTTTGGACAAAGCAGATTCATATTATTTTTTTTCCTTATTTCAATGAATCCAGTATTAAATGCTTTTGTGGTTTTGCATTTTCTGTCCCTCTTCCCCACTGAGGAGGTTTTGACTTTTTCCTTGTAAAAATGCCCAGACCACTTAAAATTCTTCCTTAATTTTTGAGAAGAGGTTCTTCTATTTTCACTTTTTCACAGTGTGATTTGAAGTGTCTTTTTTGTCTTTATGAAAGATCTGCCACGTTATGCTCCGTATTTTAAATTTTGTATTTTTTAATATAAATTTGCACTTGATTTGCATCTAAGGGTAACTTTTCATAACTCTCTGCTGCTGGAGAATTTATTTTCAAATAGCAATGAAGTCTCCTAAGGAGTGTTGTCCAGTCTAGCCTCATTTAACTTCCACAATATTTCTGATTGCTGGCTAACCTCAGGATGTGCAGTGTATCATTGCACACAGATAGTACAGCTCTGTGTAAACAGGAAATATTTCTAAGATGTCTTGCGTGTTTGTGAGACCCTAAAAATACGTTCTGATAAAGACCATTGTTTCTACTACCACTGCTTCCTTCTCTGCTCTTGGACACTGAGTGACACTGAGATGAACTTGTCTTAATTAATATACTGCAGTGGGAAGGCCAGTTGAACAAAGCTGGAATTAGGTTTTCCTTGAGAGAGGAAATGATACCTTTTTTGAGAACTCTGCGATGCTAACAGGAAACTTCCTGTGGCCCTTTCTGCCCCTGGATGTAGGGATTGCTGTTTGAAAGTGATTGACATGTATTAAATTTCTATTTAATACACAGTTACTCTGGCAAATTATCTGCTCAGGAACTGCCCTGAACTTGTCTAAATGCTTCAACTTGAGGAACATTATCCATCTGTGTTTGTACATCCCACCTCCCTGTCTTACAGTGGAACTGTCATCTTCCACTTACAGGGTCTTTGCAATTAAAAAGAACATTGTGCAACCTAGAAAGCAGCAAGGGAAATCTGTGTGGGAGCAGTTGAACACAGGTTGGGAGAATCACTGGAGCAAAACAGTGAAGTGTGAGATCTGGGAATGCAAACTGGCGAGAGGAAATGCAGAGGTGCAGGAAAAATGCAGAAAATATGAATACAGGCACCACAAAAGGGTGAAAAACAGAATAGCAAACGTTTTAACCTGCTAACCATGCTTTGCAACTGGCAGTTCTCAAGTACACACATCAGCTCTGGCAGCTTTGGTAGGGAGTGTTTCAGCATCATTTGTCAAATACCACTTTCACTGTAACTGTGTGACTTTACTGCTCAGGCTCATCAGAGATCACACTATGCTCCTCTGTGCTCTTTTAAATCTTGTTCTTTCTTTTGAATTTTTTTTTCTTCCACTTCTTTCTACTGTCTACCTTTTTTTTTTTTTTTTTTTCCTCTTACCACTCAATTGTAGCCAATTTTCAGAGGGTTTTTTGCACATAATTCTGGTATCTGCATCACTGGAGCCATTCCACTGACACAGCTGTGGTATTCTGACCTTCCTGATTTCTCTCCATAGAAGGGAGAGATAAACCAGGCTGGGTATTGCTCCATATTACTGAGAATAGGGTGGGTTTGTTTGGGGAAGTGACAGTGAGGGTTTTTTAAATGTGATAAAATCTACTTTTTTAGTAGAACTCTGTAGTGGGAAGTAAGTGCTCAAGGAAACAATTGTTGGACTGGAACAATCTTATGTAAAACAGCTAAGGAAGCACGAAAATAATTCCAGATATGAAACAGAACAGTGACAGGCCCTTTCTTTGCAGTTGCTGAACAGAATAGTGTTACCTGTATCTGCTCTGGAGTGGCCAGTGCTTGTTAATCTTATTAATTAATCTTGTTAATGCTTTCTTGGCAAGCATTATCAACTGGAGTTAGGTTGTAGTGGAGTTGAAAATTCAAATTTGGCTCTTCCAAGAAGATAGAAGGAATTATCTCCTTGGCAAATCTTAAAATACCTGAAATTGAGAGTGATTTCTTTCCCCCCAGTCACAGGCAGGATATCTGATATCTTTTTTTGGAGGGTGATAGGTCTGGCCACTCCATTAATGGATGGCATGATCATTGTAAAGCTCTGTAATTGCACTTAAACCAGTGTTCTCCAGATTATTTTTCTCCTGTTTGTAGGAATTTTTGCGCAGTAACGTGCCAGTTAATTTCCTTTGCCATGATTAGTTAGCTGCTCAAGGACTCAATTAATAATGATTCCGTTCTGCAGCAGTTTGCAGAACTTCCTGTAGTTACCATGGGAGCAATCAGGATTTTCTATTGCTTGCTCTTGGAGGCAAAGATGAAGAATTTTTTCTGCATGAAATCTCTTGGTAGATTTTTGAAGTCCACCATGGGATTGTTTCGTGCCAACACCTCTGAAACAGCATCCGCAGCGACCTGACTTTCCTGAGCCCTTTGGGACAGAAATGGAACATCAACAAAGTTGGAGGCAATAAACACAAACATAAATTTAGGCTTCTTGGAACTGTTGTGGCACATTGTAACGAGTGAGAACCAGTCTTGAACTTAATTGTTTCAGCTCACACCTAACACTTGCTATAAATACAGAGGTTCATCTTTTCCTCTCACAACAGGGCTCCGAACCAAAGGCTGCACTTAGCCAAGGTTGTGTGCTGCTGCTGCACACTGAATCAGAACTATCCATAAAGAATAGAAGGATTTACTGACTTTCCTTGGAAAAATGGAACTGCAGATTGAACGTATTCCTACAGGAGAAATCATCCGCGTGGTCGGCCGCAAGGCAGAGCGCAGGACTGTAAGCCTGGCTTTTATTCTTCTCTGTCCCCCTCTGGTACTGTTGGTTACACAATAACCAACTGAGATCTGAACTGAGCAACTCCAGGGCAGGAATGGGAGGGTTTGCAAGGCTGGTTGGTCATTGGAGTGACTGTAGCTGTGTTGTGAACAGTTTTTTCTCTCTGAGATGGAATTAGTAGCAATGAAGTGAGTGGGAGTTTAGAAAACCATTAAAATGTATTTCCTGTAGAAATACTGCAGTGTACCAAAGTTGCTGTTTGGCCTGGCTGTATGAATCCTCTCAGAATTCTGGGAGCACTTTCAGACTGCAGAGGAAGGGAAAGAGCTTTGAAACAGTTTTGTTCCTCTTCTGTGTTGATTGTGCTGTCACAGGGTTCATTCCCGGAATGTTACAGGAAGGTTCACATATGGAAAATTCAGTGGTACAGGGACATATTAACAGACTTTTATAAATATCTCAAGGAACTGACTATTCTGTTAACTTGGGGCTTTATTGACTTGTGTTCAGGGTTTGTATGTAAGCAAATGGAAATCCAGGACCTGATTGTTTCTGGTTTGACACAAACAGTTGAGAAAGACGGTACTTTTCTAAGAAAAATTTCGGTTTTCTTGGCTGTTCTGTTTTGCTTCAGAATATTTTCTATCTGCATTTGTGTAATTTTTAATTAAAGGAGTCTAAAGGAAAGGAACTATGTAAAATTTAATACGTTTAGAAGTACCTAAATGCAACTGTGAATTTCTCTCTCTTTGTCATAGCTATTTAAAATCTGTTTAACAGATCTTCAGCTCTGGTAGGGCCGTCTTGTACTGGAGTGCACATCTGTGCATGTTGCTGCTGTTTCCTAGCATTGTCTTTCTAGTGACTAATCTGAAACTCCATCTGAAAATTAGCTGAGACATTTACTGTGTGGTTACACAATTGTCAGGTAGAGTCATTTTACTTCAGAAAAAAACTGAGAGCTCCCTTGCCTTGTTGGGAGAGGAGACAGGGGCAATTTTGGTGTTCTTTGGTTTTCAGTAAACAGTCCAGGAATGTTACTGTTACTGTTACACTACAAATAGAGAGAGAAAAGGTATCGGTTTAGGGGACACTGGCAGGACTGGATTGTTGTTCCCAGGGGAAAATGTTCCTTTAAACCTTAGCATGTGCCAGGGTCCTGGGGAAGACATCAGAGAGAGAAAAGGTATCGGTTCAACTTTCTAAAAAGTAGTAAACTCTTATTGACATTCCATGAGACGGTACCTTGTGACTTTGAAAACAATGCATGTCAAGCACTGCTGGTGCTGCATGAATGGCCAGAGAGAAGTGGTTTTTGATGTCCTGTGCTTTAAGAGAAACTTTAAGATACTTTAAACTTCTGCCAGCAGTGGCAAGAGCAGAGCTTTACTGTTTCAGCTCAGTGTGGTTCAGGCTGTTGGAGTTCCATGTGCAGAATTTCCTGTGGATCCTGACGAGACTGCCTCGGGTGTTTCACACCTGTGTGGGATGAACCAACCTGCTGCTCACAGTGGATGGTTGCCTGAGCTCGGTGCAATCACTCCGGAGCGAACTTCACCCCGCGTCCTTCCCAGGAACATGCACTTTTGATGACTCCCAGAACCAGGCGTCAGCCAGGAGGGGCCGGTAGAATTACCATCAGCGTTCGAGGTTTATCTTGTCCGTCTGGAGCAGACAGGTGCGTCTGCCCTTCGAGGCAACAGCAGCAGCTCGGTGCAGAAGCCGCTCAGCAGGATGCTGCTGCCGCGGACAGCGTAACCAGCGCGGCCCGGGCCGGGGGGCGAGGCGGGGTCCCGGTGCCGCTGGCGGCGGGGCCGGTGCAGGTGAGGGCGGAGGCAGCGGCCCGCAGCCCGCATGCCCGGCGCTCGGACATGCTNGCAGCCGCCGACCTTCCCGGAAACTCTCCGCGGAAGAAACAAATGAGCGGGGTAGAGCAGCCGGCATCCTGGCGGCGGCACGGCGTGGCTCCGGCTGCTCGGAGCTGTTGCTCCCTCCCTGGCTCCCGGGCCGTCCGTGACTGCGCTCCGGTAACGCTTCCCTGCGCGCATCCCGCACGCCCTGCCCGGCACGGGGCGAGTGCTGCTCGCGGGGAGCCCGAGCGGGGCCGGG
>VZRS01001178.1:19758-82141 GCA_013398055.1 Ifrita kowaldi
CGGGGCTCCAGGCGGCTTGGCTTGGCTTGGCTTGCCCTTGTCAAGACAGGCTTCGTGTACATCCCGAACTTGCGTTACAGCTCCGAGCGCTGTTGGGTGTGATCCGCCCTGCTGTGCACAGCACTGACGTTCACATTGGAAGAATTCTTCCTTCTTTGCCAGTGCTTGCACAGGTGCCTCAAAGCACTTCGTGGAGAAAGCTCGGTGTATTTAGCTCTCTCTCACAGGTGGAGATGGTCAAACTCGGTGACTTCTCCAGTTTAGACCACAGCTCTAAATCCACACTGAGACTCAGAGGTTCCCATCTCTTGTGCTGCTTTCTGTGCCAGTTTTTCCCAGTTCTAATATACCTGGAGTTAATTGCTTTAAGTGACAGTGACTCATGGAAGGAATCTGACTCTGCCTGAATGAGCAACTCATTCTAGTAACTTGAATTTTCCAAGTAAGCTGGCTTGAGCTGCATTCTTGTCGTTGGGAGGATTGCAGAGGAAAAGTGATTCTGAGATACAATACAGAGATTATTCTGGTATTTAATCTCTCTCTGACAGTTGCTTGGGGTGGAAGGCTCCTCCGGAACTACTTGTAGATGGCAACTGCTTAGTTTGAAAAGTGACAAAATTTGCTTGGTCGGTGGGACAAGCCATGAAAACAGAACCACATCTTAGAGTACTTGGGAAGAAAGGCATTTTTCTTTCATCCCCTTTTGGTGCAGTAGACAATTACCAGTTGTCAGCACCTTTTCCAAACTTTTAGAAACTGCCTAAGGCTTATGGAACTGATGAGTTCTTAATTTTCACAGTAGGCCCTGATACGGCAACCACTGTCACAACACTTCAGGGGTTTCAGTTCTGATAGTGGATATAATCCTCTGTTTTAGGGAGGGGCTGTGTAAATATGAATGGTGTGTTCTGCCTGGCAAGGACCAGTGGAGTGCAACACTATACACATGCTGTCCTAATTTATCATGATATAAAGGATAGATTTATTTTTAAAGAGCAAGAAAAGGTGTGAATCATAACACACTAAGGAGTGGGAGATCCCGTGTGAGTCAGGAACCACAGTGTGTAATTTCTGTTCTGCATGATTAATAGCAAAGAAACTTGTGATTTACAGTACGTCTTCAGGGTTTATAAGAACTTTAAGAGAACTTATATGGATCCTGACAAAATGAGTCAAGCCAGGTAGAAAACTTTTTTTTAGTTTATTTTAATTTTTTTTATTTGATCTAAGCCCACTGAAGGAAGGCCAGTAAAAAACTGGGGGCTAAGAATGCTTTATAACATTAAATATAGTGTTTCTTTTTATGAATAAGCTCAAACTCTGTGGATGCCTTTATGCAAAGTTAAGATAGTCCTAGTCTTGTTCAGATATTTGGGATTTTTCTGTTGTTTGTGGTGTCACGTTGCTTATTACTGCACTGGGAACCACATGCTTTCTAGGAACTGGACAAATTCCTCTCCTCCTGTCCAAAGGAACAGTCTGCTCCAAATGCAGGAAAAACAAACTGCAGCAGCTGCCACAGTCCCAGGGCAGTGTATAAAGTACAGCTCCCACTGCCCCTTCCCTTGGCTCTTACCTGGCAGGTGTGAATGGTTCCAGCGTGTAAAACATTGAGGATCACCGGGCTGCAGCACTTTGCCTCCCAGTTCAAAGGACTAATTGAGTGAGCACTGTTCACGGATAACCAGCAGTGCCTTCTGGAGGATAAATGTGTATTTGGGAAAAGCTGATGTGTTACAGGTGCTGCAGAAAAGGAGGGGGAGGGAACTCAAAGTACAGAGGATTTTCTCGGGGCTGGTCTGTCCCACAGCCCTTTGTAAGCGATGTGAGTGTAACTCAATCTCTTGTCCTTTCATACAGGCTACAGAACTGTTTATAAAGGCTGATTTGTGTGTTTCTGAAGTGTTACCGTGGGGAATACCATCTGTATTGTACTTTGGGTTACCTCCATCAGTGGCAGCCAAACGTGGTTAACTCCTGAGAACTGATCCAAGTCAGGCCAAACAAACAGGTGATTCGTGTGGAGCCATTTCCCAGCCCAGCTCTCTGTGTGAGCACAGGAACATCTGCACAGAGGCAGGAAAGGCTGGCATCAGGTGGGCACTTTGTGCTGGCATAAATTGATTGCAGTTATGGCATGTGTGTGTCTCCTGTCAGGGCTTTTCCCATGTTAAATGCTGCTTTACTGCTGTCTAACCTGCTCCTGAGTGATGTGGTTGGCTTTGCCTCGGATTGCTATCCTTGGCTTCTACAGAAACCATACATCCAACCTGCTGTCACCTCTAGTGGGTGAGGTTTGCATGCCTTGTCTTCCTCTGAGATTGTAACACAGTTCTTTTTCTGCCCGGAGGGAGCCACTTGTGCTGTGCCTCACTGTGCCTGGATTCAGGGATCTCTCTGCTGGAAAATATCCTGCTGTGTATTTTGTGCCCTCCTCTGCATATTTCTTGTTGATGCATTAGTGGGGTGGGTGGCCAGCTCTTCCCAGAAAGCATTAATAAAGATTCAAGCAGACAGCACAAGTAAATGTGAAAGGCTAACAAAGCTTGTTATGGCAGAAGGTTTGGAGTGGACAAATCTCAAGTAATTTGTTGCAACTGAGTCATGTTCTGTGGGGGTGGAAGTGTTCCTTACAGCCCTGCCCTGCCTTATTTAAATATTTAAACATTTAAATACAGCAAGGAGCAGCAGAGCCAGTGCCTTTTCTGTTGGTATATATCTCCAGTGTGGTGTGTTCTATATTAAATTCCTGTACTGGAAGGCAGTAAAGGTTAGTATTTAGAACTCCTGTGGCATTCATGCATGCATGGATAGCTCTCCCTGGCAGCTTTTTTCTTTGGGAAAGCACTTGGTCAGGTGCCAATGTCCAGCTTCCCTGGGCCACTCTCAGCCCTTTAACCGATGTGGTGACCTTGGGCCAGCCTGGCCACCGCCCTTCCTGTGATTCAGTTCAGCAGCTGATAATAAATGGACGTAGAATTTGACATTTTGGCAGTACCTTCGGAGTGCTGCAGTGTTTGCCTTCTGGGCAGTGAGGTCCCAGGGCTGGGAGGTACAGCAGGCTGCAGTCACTGAAAGCTTTGTCACTGAATGGGCAGTGTCATTGTTGGTGGTGGAGAATGTCGTGTCAAAATGTGTTGTGATATTTGCCAGGAAGTGGAGAGTCCATGAATGACTCAAAAGTCCTCCGTGACACAGCTGTGATGGCACTCAGCCTGCAGGCTGGGCTCTACAAGCTAGAGCTGTGCCTTCAAATTTATTTTGGTAATTTCTTTTGAAGGCACTTTTCTAGTAAAATTTCACCACAAAGTTTGCTACAAAGATGATGAAAGGTCTAGAGGGGAAGTCCTGTAAAGAGCAGCTGAGGTCACTTGGTTTGTTCAGCCTGGAGAAGAAGGGATTGAGGTCAGACCTCATGGGGGGCTGCAGCTTCTGCTCTGTGACCAGGGACAGGACCTGAGGGAGCAGCTGGAGCTGTGCCAGGGGAGGTTAAGGTTGGATATTAGGAAAAGGTCCTTCCCCCAGAGGGTGCTGGGCACTGCCCAGGCTCCCCAGGGAATGGGCACGGCCCCAAGGCTGCCAGGGCTCCAGGAGCATTTGGAGAACCCTCCCAGGGATGCACAGAGGTGGGATTATTGGGGTGTCTGTGCAGGGCCAGGATTTGGCCTGGATGATCCTTGTGGGTCCCTTCCAACTCAGGACATTCTATGATCTGACTATGATTTCCTTTTAGTGTTCTTGTATCTGACCAGAGATTTCACCCTTGCAAAAGGTAACCCAGAGATGTGCTCCTAATCTGAGACAGTGCACACTGGAAGCTGGAAAACAGCCTTTGGAGTGGCTTTGAGGGTGCAGGGAAACCTTTGTGCCTTAGCAGCTGAGTTTCATTAGGCAGAGTGATCCTGGTGCCTTCTGCCAGCTGACAATCACCAGGTGTATTTGGCCATTTTGCTAATGAAGAGGAGGATTATGGAAGGAGCTGTAATTCATCTAGGGAGCAGTGTTTGTCAGAGGATTTTATTGAGCTTGCAATTGCATTTTTCTTCATTACCATATCCTCAACATTTTATGGTTGTCTTTATGTCTGTTTTCATTGCCACCTGCTGCCTGCTCTGTATGGGATATTCCTGTCCAGGAAAGAATCATCTTTGTTTCAGCATATAGTGACAAACTGAGAACAGAAAAAAGGGTAAACTCAGCTTTCACTCTGCACATATTGTTCATGGCTGAAGGGTCCAGTTAAGTCAATGTCCAATTATATAATGAAGAGATAGTGATCTGTTTAGCTTTTTAGAAAATTAAATTCCACTGAAACAATATAACTGGGACTATAGAAGTAGGAGGAAAACTATTTTCCATTCTGAAGCAGGCCTTTGTATAGAGTTGGGTTTTTTTAAACTCACTAACAGTAACTAATAACTTGTACATTATACAGCCCACACTGAGTCATTGTTTACTCAGGGAGATGACTTTCAACAGCCAGACTTGTTTGGAAGTTTAAGAACAAAAATATGCAGTTCTGTGCTTTACAAGGCTGCACACTATAATCAGCATTTTGGAAAAAACAAAACCTGGTGCATATTTGCAACGCCACACAGCGCTGCATTCCAAATGGTGCTTCTGCAGCCCAGGTTTTGATCTGCAGTAAAAGCTGCTGTGGTTTGGAGAGAGGGAAGATTATTGCACAAATTAGTGCTGGGCTTTTGTAGAGTTTTATTGAACCTTCCAAATTAGAGACCAGGAAGCCTTGTTCTCTGTCCACACATCTTGTTGTTTTAAATAACAGGTTGTCTTGCACTCTCAGGACTTTTGGAGTCTGTTTGAAATTGCCTCTTGTGCTTCTTGGGAGGGAAAGCCACACCTTTGCACCAGGAAGCCAGGAATTCTCTTTCTGACAGAATTGGAACTCAGACAGCAAAACAGATGTTTCTTTTGCCTCATTTGTGTGAGCACTGGAGTTCGGTTGTGAGCTTTTCTGCCTTTTCCTGACTCATTATCTGCTGTTCTGTGTTAGCATGGGGTTTTCTCACAGATGTTACAGGAAAATTCCCTCCCCACCCACTACACCCGTAAAGGTTTTAACAACAGCCAGGGTTTGTGTCCCGGGTTGGTTTTGGGGTACTGAACAAACAATGCCAAATGTAACAACCAGCAGAGCACCCATCACATTTCTCAAGTAAACCAAGTGCTTCATTTTAAATAGTGTATTCAACAAGTTTATTTTTGATTTTTACCAAAATCGCAAGCGTTTCTGGACACTATTTTGTTTGAAAATAGAAAGGAAAACTTTGTCTCGTGTGAAAATGAAGGTGAATACAAAATGTGTGACTTGCAAAATCCTCATTTTATTTGTGCATGGATTTGTTTGCTCTTATAAGTGGGGGAGGGGATCAAAAGCAAGTTCTGCAGAGAAGTACAGAGTGTTTTTCTGTGTGCCCGACCATAGCACTCTGTGGGAACACGATAATACTTAATTTTGCTGATCTTCTGTCCAGAGAGCTGGTGGGTAGGACCTGGGAACAGCAGCTTATGGACCTATCAGCAAAGCTTAGGGCACTCAAATTTACCATCCCAGAAATTCTCATGTTTTACTTTTATACTTCCATTAACACAACTGTACATTGTTGTGATAATCATAGCAGGATTGGAATTACTGGGAGAGCCATCAGGTTTCCTTGGGAATAAACCAAAGTTGGTCTGACTGCAAGATGTCAAGGATGGACATGGGTTATTTTTGGTCAGCTAGGGTGTGGAAAAAGTATGGATGCACATATCAAGGTGAAATATGGTTGTTTGGAAAGGGAATTTACAAATTAATTACGCTCAGGGGATTTGAATATTCTGTGCTGGCTGAAGGGGTGGAAGTGTGAGAGAAAACCAGAGGCTGAAAACCTGTGGGAAGCCAAAAGGAAAAGTGGAGGCTGAAAAAGGGTGGGAGACCAATAAGAAAAAGCAGAAAAGGAGTGGGAGGCCAAAACGGTGTGGGAGGTCAGCAAGGAAAGTAGAGGCCAAAGAGTAGAGGCTGGAAAAGTTTGATGGAGATAGAGATGTGGGGGAGGCAGAAAAGGTTGTGAGGCCAAATTAAGCCCATATCAGAGATCTGATCGATCTCATTTTTCTCTGTTTGGCCTCCACATCCTCCTGAAGAAGTGGACCCACAGACTATTCAGCTGAAGAAAATTAAAGCTCAGCTGTATGGAATAACTTGGGGACAAATGCCCATTGTCTTGGCTCTTGTATTACTTCAGTTGGTGCTTAGTTTCAGCCCTTAAAAATTTGGTTTCCAGCAGAAAGCATCTCTGTGAATTGTTTGAATCTTGATTGTAAAAGTAGTGCAGGTGAGCTGTAGTGCTGCCTGTCAGTTCAATACCTTAAAATATTGTCCTTTAAGGTCACCAAAGAGGTGTCTCCTCAACTCACAGAAGAAACAGCACTCTCATGACTACTTCTGCAGGGATTTGAGACAGCTAGGAGGAATTTGGAATAATTTATGCACATTCAAGAGGTATTTCCAAACCAGGTGTGTTAAAGTCCCTTAGAACTTTTAAGAACAACAACATAATGAAGAAGCACAGTGTCTTTTCTCTTTGCCTGATATAATTAAAGAACACATGAGCTGATGGTTATGAGCCATTTACATATTAGGGTAAAGCTTTCAGATGTTATTTGACTCAAGTAGAAACTAATCTGATTTGAGGTATTTGTGTCTTGATACAAGGAAGAAGCATGAAGGAAAGAGTAAAAAAAAAAAAAGAGCTGCTCTTCCTGGAGAGAAAAGCAGGGCATGGCTGGTGCTGGCAGCCTGGCAGGTAGTGAGTGTTGGGAGGGAGTGAGGACTTCCCTGCTGCTCTGGCAGACTGGTCATGAGGGCTCCATGTGAAGAGGAAATGTTGCAAGAGATGTGGTGTTCTCTATGCAAAAAAACCTTGCACTGTGCTGCAGGAGGCTGTTTGATCTCTCTCTTTCTCTTCAAACTGAAACCTGACTGGTTGCCAAATGTCTGCTCTGAAGTTTCCGGATCTAGGTGGGGACAGGGGAGTTCCAACTGTGACCTGAATGTGTTCAACTGGCAGCTGCTGGTGTCCAAACTGCTTGCACTGGAAGGAAAATTCCACAAAGTGGCTCCGTGTAGGATGAGAATGTGAACTATGTCCAGGCTCACGGCCATGGAACTCAAAAGCTGTGCTCCTGCAAGTGTTTATTTTTTTCTGGAGGCTTCAGTTTAGTTGGCTGTTGGTCACTGAGTGCAGTTTTGCTGGAATGCTGCTTGCCCACCATCAGAATAGGGAGCACCTGTGAAAGGATTGTGGTGTCACCTGAGAGGAAGAAAATCAGTGTTGCTGCAGGGTGAGTGTACACATTCTGGAAAGAAATCTTTGTACAAGCAAGCTATTGCCCTCCAAGGAAAAATTAGCTTGCGACAAAACTTTTTATTTTGGAAAGGTAAATTCTGGTGTAAAGGTCTAAAATTAGCTGTCAGCTTGGTACCTGGCTGCCTGTTCTGAGCAGTGAATTTCTCTGTGCTGAACTCTTGAAAGTGCTTTTCAGGCCACACTTCCACTGGTCTCAAATTATCTTAATTGCAAACCACTTATCTGAACTGATGAGTAGTTAACACAGATGTGACACAGTGCTCGTTAGAGTAGAAAATCAATCAGTGTTTAGTGTGCTGGATTGACATTTGTGGATTGATAGGGAATGGGAAGGTTCATTTGGGTTGATAAATGGCTCAGTGATGAGTGTGTGAAGTGAGCTGGTGTGCTTGCAACCAAAATCCAGCAGCATCAGCCCTGGTTCCTAAGTGTCAGTTTTTGCAGTTTTGTGGAGTAGCAGAGCAGTGCTGGGACATGGATCCCCACATGTGTCAGGTTAGGTGATTTATGGTGCTCTCCCCTGCTCCTGGAGCACTGCAGCTGACAGGCTGCAGCCCCTGGTGGCATTCCTGGGCTTGTCCCCAAGGGCTGCTGGGGGTGATGCTGACCATGCATCACTTCTCCAGGATTGCAGTGCTCAGGGCATGAGTGTGTGCAGAGGGGAGGGGATGAACAAGCAGCCAGAGAGTCTTGGAGCTTCATCCACATCACTTCCATGAAAGGCCCTTTTTTTAGGATGTATTCCCCCAGTATCTAAGATAAGCTTATACTGACATAAGTTGTATTTAAAATCACAGAATTTGGAAGGGACCTTAAAGATCATCTTGTTCCACCTTTTACTAAACCAATTCAAACTGGTTTCCCTGTAGTTCTCCATTCCCTGCCTTGTACTTGCATCCATTTGACCCTTTGGTTAACCCTTTGAAACACAGTTGGGAGAGCAATGATGAAGAAAACATTTTCTGTTTGCTTAGTTCCCTGAACTGTCTGGTCGCAGAGCTGAATGGATCTTAGTCCCAGTCCAGAGGGGGAGAGGGCCAGGACAGGCACAGCTGGGACAGAGGATGTGTCACAGCAACATCAGCTGTCCAGGCCAGCTGACAGCAGCCTGGGACTGCCCGCTGGCACCTCAGAGGACACTTTCTGTGCCCTTTTCACCTTGGACAAGTGTAATGTAATGATGTGGGAACGATGGCTTGTGTGGCTGTTCTATTCTTACACTGCTGTGTTTTGATCCTTGAAGTCGGTGCTAGTGAGAAGTTTGTTTGCTAGAAGATTCCGCAGTCACACTGGGGGACTTTTGTGCTCTGATGTGTGGGCTGATTGGCACTAAAACCTCCCAGCATGTGGATGTGGAGCTAGGCCAGCTGTTTGGAACATAAATGGTAATTAGTTGTTTTCTAAATGTTGGCTTTATCAAGGTTTACAAACAGAACAGACGATCTCCACTCCACTGCTGGTAATGAGCATTCCCAAGCTCTAACAATTCCAGCTCCTGAGCAGAGCAGGAACACCTGCCCATGGAGTCCTGCACTGCTGGTGCCCTTTCATGTGGTATCAGATCAGGTAGAGAGAGGCACTGATCAATCCTGCCAGGGTGCACACGCCTGGACACAGAGCCAGGAAAATCTGGTTTCTATTCTGCCTCTTGCCAAAGCATCCTTAGAGTGGCTCGGATCCAAAGCAGGGAGCAGAGGGGTGCCATTGAGCACTGGTATCTGGAATATTTTGCTCTCTGTCTGCCCCTTCCCAGAGCATTGTTTTCCACAGAAGGAGGTTGGGAGAGCCAGTGCACTGAGGGTCAGGATGGGGGACACCTTACCCAGCTGAGGATGCAGGGATTCCCACTTTTGCACTAGGTGTAAAGATCCAAAGGACCTTTGAGCCCTGTGGGACTCTACCAAGGCATTTGTGGGGTGTAGTAGGACAAGGTTGCTGTGTTGTGGTGTCTGAGCATGACATGAGCGACACAGGCAGAAAGAGTAAGGGAGAAGAAATGAATTCTGCTGCCAAAACCTTCCGTGCCAGAGGTCAGATCTGGCTCCGTGCCCACTCCTGGCATACGTGCAGGTTCCTGCGATTTGTTGCTGCCACCACCGGCAGTGGCACACAAGGAAACAAAATTTCAGAATGCCATCCTGCAACAGAGACCTCAAGGGGGCTATTTCTAGATGGAATTGAAGCTCCATGTGATGTGGTGGACTGTAGCCTCATTGTGAGGGTAGAAAACAACCACAGAAGTGGTTTGCACTGGAATTCTTTACGCTGTAGTGGGCAGCTGGATAAAAATGTTTTGGAGCTTTGCTCCTTTTTGATGCCACACCAGCGCTGTGGGTGAAGAGGCTTCACAACCAGCTGTCACCCAGCAGGTGAGCTGGAGTGGGTTAGCACTTGGATAAATGAATTTTGGAACAGTGGGGTTTAGCTTTGCAGCTACCTGCGTGCAGCTTCTCCTGGGACCCATCAGCTGTTGTGGAATTTGTCAGCGCACCAGACAAGTGTGCGCTGCCTCTCACACACACCAGGAATCCCGAGAATGCGAAGAACTCTCAGATTCCAGTCCTGTACGGCCCTTCCCCTCCTGCTCTAGGGGCTAGTGGAAGCAGGAAGGGAGGTCAGGCTCGAAATCCAAAGTGGGAGGAGAGGAATTTGTGGATGTATAGCAGATAACGCCCATCACTCACTGGGCTTTGCCACTCCCACTCCCCCCTCCCTTGTGGAAAGGCTGATTAAAGCCAGCCGCTCCGCCCTGGCTGGCTGAGCCATACATCCATGCACAAATGCCAGATTCTCTTCATTCCAGGCTGCTGACTTCAAGAAGGACTTGCTCTGACAAGCTGGAAATGAGGGCTGGCAGCTTCGTCTGCAGCTCAAAGGCTTTATCTCTCTTAGACACTCTTCCTAACATTTCCCACAAACACTGCTCTGCTGGTAGGAGCTGTTGCACACACAGGATCCATCAGGCACTTATGAATAAAGCTTTACGTTGTGTAACTCTCCTCAGAACAGGCAAGGAACACTTCACAAAGCGCTTGGCACGGGGCCCACAGCAGAGCTTGCTCACCTTGTGCTTCAGCCTCATTATCTGGGGAGCTGTAGGAAGAGTCAGCTCAGCCTTTGATTCTCTTGTCCCCCTACCAAGCACTGGTGTTGTTCCCCCACAAAAATCCTACAGTCCAGCCTTCATCTCCCACTTGGGCTATTTCCACCAGCTGAAAGCTGGCAGCTTTCCATCCTCTCCAGCTTCCACAGAATATTCTGATGGTTCTTCACCTTGGCCTCTCTTCCCTGTCTGAACTCCCACCTTCACTCCTGCCCCACTTCTCCATGACAAGTTCTTTGACTTCCAGGATTGTCCTGGCTCCAGCAGCAGCCGCTGTTTCCCTGCTGTTGCCTCCCAGCGTTGTTGCCTCGCTGCTCCATGAGGGATGCCAGCTGTGTCCACCTGTTAGGGTTGTTTTGCATGTGCCTTTAAGCCAGCTGCTTCTGCTGCATTTGCAGCCTTGAACCTGGAATATTCATGTTCCCTGGCCTATCTCAATCAATTGATGAAGTCAGCCTTCACTAAATGCTTTCCCAGGGTGAAACTTATTTGCGAGGTGTAATAATGGTTCTAGAGAACTTGTGCCAGCAATTGCAAGATGGCCAAGCTCTTCTTTGATTGCTGGTTTTTGTTTCAAGATCAGTATTAGAGCAAGTGTACTTTTAGATGCATATATTTAACATGTGAAATTGAGATAACCTTAAGCTTGATGCAGTAACGTGTGCACCCTCATATAAAAAATTATCATAAATCAAATTTGAGTCATCATCATGGTTGTCACATGATTTCTGCTTAAAAGGGCATCTTTGATGTCATCATCATGTTGCTTCAGAAGCAGTTTTATTTTAGGTTGTGGAGGGTGTGTAGATGTCTACAGCTTCTAGAAACCATTAGGCCAGTGTCAAACCTCTGCCCAGCACTTCACAGCTTGCCCAAGTGGCTGTTAGTAGACAAAATTCTTTTTTTTGTCTGATTTTTGAGGGAGGGCTGTTACCACAGGGCCTTGACTTACGGCCATGTAACCAACCCTGTTGAGCAGAAAAGGGATCCCAATGGTATCTGCTCCAAATGCTCTCTCCTGACCATGGGGCTGTGCTTTCTGGACATGGTGTGAAGTAAGACTTGTGAAACAAAAGCTCTAATTTGCCTTTATGAAGCTTGATCCAGAGCACACAGCTCTGGAGCAGCAGGATATGAGAGTTAGAATCGTTGTTGCAGTGAGGATTTTGAACAAGGAGGCATGAAGTACCCAAAGTGTTTAACCTCTGTGTTTTATTCATCCTGGAGCAAGTGTAATTTAAAGTGGCACCTCTATAATTGATGAAGTATCTTCTACCATTTGTTTAATTACCAGTTTCAGTGTCTAGAAAGCAGCAGATCAATAATTTACAGTGATGAACTTCCCTGTGTCTCTGTTTTTCTACTTCAGCCATGCAAACAACAGCTCCTGAAACAAACCCTCAATACTGAAGCTTTCCTTCAGGCGATATAAAAGAGCTTAACCTTTTTTTGTTCCACAGGTGCACTCCAACACCACTGAAGCTGAGGGCAGAGCACTGACCTTGGCCAGGCAGGGTTAATTTAGGGCTTGCCCTGCATGTTGTATCAGCTCTCAGCTTTTTGCAGCCTCCTCTCATTGTTGGAGACTGATGAAGGCTGGGCTCCTGTTGTTGCTGTAACAGCAGATGCTGCTGCCCTGGCATTATGAGAGTTGTTAAAACAGAAAATTTAGGCTAATGAACCAAAGCTGCTTCCTGTGGTTTATAAGTATTTCTTTCACGATGGGATTTGATAAGAAATGTTGACTTTTCTATGTGAAATACCTATTCTTGAGACTCTTGGATCCTTCTGTCAGGTTAGAGCTAAGATCCCCTCGTGATCCTGCAGCATCTCCCCAAGGGGAGGTCCTTGATCTCTCCAAGAGGACCTATACCTGTCAGAGGGAAGAAGGTGTTTCCTTCCAAGTGGGATGGGCCTTCAGACAGTTCCTGTTGTGGTCCTGGCTGCCATGGACAGTGGGCTTTCCTCACAGAGCATCAGAGCAGAAGATGTAAAGGCACCCAACTTCCATGAGATCTCCAAATTCATGCATTTCCAGCAGGATGATGCTTCCCCTTTCCTGTCTGCTGCACTTAGGAGTGCCAGTTCTCATCTTCTGATGGGTGCTGTGGGACAGTTGGCATTTCTGTTAATGTCACAGCTGTCAATTCCTTCAGGATCTCTCCTTTGAGTTGGAGCTCACAGCCCAGAAGAAGGTTTTGTTTATGAAGTAGGTGTAAAGGGTCATGAGGAAGATTCCTGGGCCTGTTGTGTCAGCCTCAGCAGGGTTTGTGCAACTTTGCAACCACCCAGTGCAGGACTAGGAGTAAATCAGGCAGAGAGAGAAAAAGGGTTTGGACCTAACCACAGCTGGGGAATGAATGTTTCCATTCTCTGCAGAGAGCCATGTTTATCCAGATGTGGAACACGCATTCCTGAGAACCACAAAGGGATGGACTCCTTGGTTGTTCTTTAGTGTCTTTGTTTCTGATTAAGCTGATGTCTCTGATAATGCAGAAAATTTTGAAAATGCAGAGAGCAGGGCAGTGTAGTTCTGAGTGAGCAGAGAGTTGAAATTGTCTTGGAAATGAGATATTCCTTACAATCCTGAGGGGGCTAAGTTGCAAGCCAATGATTTATTAATTTTTTTAACATCAATGTCATTACTGCTTCTTTTACATTAAAAAAATCTTGATTTAAGGTGGTTTTGATGTAACAGTAATGTTGATTTTTAAACTCTTAGAAAACAATATTCTGGATTGTTTGAGTACAAGCTGATGCACGTGGACATAGGATATCCTTCTGAAATGATGGCTGTATTTTCCAGGCAGCCTGGAACACTTTTGCCATCATGATGGCAACTCATCATTCCCTGTGGAGGTTAAGTGATGATAAATCTATTTTGGGATAAAAAAGATTCACCAAAGCATTAAAGGCTGTTCACCGCAGGCTCTTTGGGGCGCTGGCAGAGCAGTCAGGAGGAGATGACCTCAGCCAATACCCTTCATCTGGTGGCTTTTCCCCTCCTTTTCAGCAGGAGCAGAGCAGGCAGGGGAAAGGGAAGCAGCTCAGACATCAGCTGCAATATCATCTGCCCACGTGCTCAGCTCAGCTGCCAGCCCTGAGCCTGACACGCTGCCAGGCCCAGTCTCCCTGCCTGGCTCCTCTCCTTCCGTCTGCCTTTGGAAGCTGCTCAGGCCCTTCCTTTGAGCACAATCTGGAATTTCTACAGCTCATCCAATATTCTTATTTTGGGTTCATGATCTAGTTGTTGAAACTCTTGCCTTAAACTTTTCATAGGGTGCTTGTGCCCATCACAATCAATGTAAAGTGCTCTTTGTTCCCTTACAAAGAAGGGTTTGAAAGAAGTTCAGTATCATGTGTGTCACTAATAGTTTTGTTAGAACTTATTTATAACTTTTCACTGCCCCAAAATAACGGCCTGCCTTAGGCCAACAAAGTCAGTTTGGAACAGAGGAGAGAAAAAAAAAAAAAAGTGGTGATGGAAGTACAAATTGTGCCTGTAAACTCTTCACTTATAAATCATCAAATTAGAAACTGCTCCACTTCTTTGAATGTCCAGAGCATTGAATGTGCTCACAGAGCTTAACTCCACTTGGAACTTGGAGTTTACTACAGAATTGCTATGTTTGCTTTGAAGGAGGGTCACACCCAGAAGGAAAATAAGAACTTGTTACTCCCAGGTGTCACCCATCACTTGCAGGTTGCTGACTTGGCTTTTTTCCCCCTAAGGAACCTATGGATATTACATGGAACAAACCTATGGCAGATACAATTGTACCAATACAAACTGTTGCTCATAGCAACATATCCCTATATTTTGGGTACAAATTACACTGATATCCCAGATATTACACCGATATAAACATCTTTATCCTACTATAAACTGTCCATCCTAAGGGATTTTGCTGTTACAGTAACATTAGAGAGGAGTAGGGTTAGTTATGTGTTGGGGCATCACTCGTGTACAAACTAGTTTATAAAGAAATCCAAATTCAAGGAAGTATGTTCCACATGTGAGCTTCTCTCCTGTGCTTTTCAGGAAAGTTTTAGATATTTGACCTTTATTCTTCCAACTTTGGAAGCTTGAATATACTCATAAAATCTAGATATTACCTATGCTCCAGTCTCCACATAACAGAAAAGTTCATGGCTTTGAAAACAAATTAGGAATTCCACGATGGCTTTATTCAAGCTTTATGAAAAGGCAAAGCTCCATGCTGCCTTAAAAGAAACAATTTCATTTGGCTGTTTTGGAGGGAGGTATTTCCTTTTTAAACTGTTTTTCACGGTACCAATGATCTGCTGTTGGGTGTGGTTTGTTTTAATGCAAAGCTGCATTGGTGAAAGTTGTCAGTTAAAAGAGAAAAGGACAGGAGAGGTCAGTCAAATTTAATTGTTTCCTATAAAGCAGTTTGATACAGGATTTGGTAATTGGATTTCTGTAAAATGCTGTGTGTTGGCACAGTTAAGAATGATGTCTTTCAGGTAACCTTCCTTAGGTTTCAGATTTAACCAACTAAAGAAAATAAAGCAACTTAAACATTCTGTTTTAGTGCTGGCAGTTCTAAACAGACAATTCCTGTATTTAGAGAAGAATTTTGCAATCATTGGGGGCACAGGGGAGGCTTGGGATCCTGTCAATACAGCATTAATAGGGGTGGTTGAACTCTGCTTTCAGACTCTCAGTCTCATACCTGTGATTCTTCTCAACTTTTTAGAGCCAAGACAAATATCTTATTTCTCCTGGACCTGACTTTGAAACTGGGCAAACAACTCAGTGACTGCATCCTTGGAGCTGGTATGAAAAATAAACAGGGAATACAACAGTGTTAGGGTCCAGGCTTACAGCTGGGACTTTGTACTGACTTAAATCCACAGGGAGCTCGTTCCCAAAAATGTTTTTTCCAAATTTAACTTTCAGATACCACTGCCCACAAGCCATACCAGCAGAGGCCATCTTGCTGAATTGCTTTATAATTGTTATGGAGCAAGTATTGCACGAGAAAAGAGGCACAACAAGAGCATTTAAAATAAGAGCTGCTTTGTAGCTGGTTTTCTCTCAGAGTCATAACCACTTGTGTTTCCCAGCTCTGAAGAACCTGCCTGTTGCCTGCACTTGTTTTCCCCCTTGCTGTGCACTCAAGGATGTGAAGTATTTAACAGGACAAAAACTAAAGGTCAGTCTAAAAATCCTCAGAAATCAAGATGTCCCTAAAGATAAAGTCCAGCATGAGACATCCTCTTGGCACAGAACTGCTGCATGTCCTGGAAAGCTTTGAGTGCACACCCTTTTCTGGCCAGGTGTTGTGGGGACAAGGGGACAGGTATGAGCAGCTGCTGAGATCCTGGTGACACTGGAGGAGTCCTGTGGAACAGTGTGGGGATTTGGGAATAATTGGGAATCTCAGCTGTGTTTTCATGGGGATGGGAAGCTCCTGATGCTGTGATGTAGAGAGAGCTCTGCTGTCAAACTTTACCATCAATGACTCTTTCACAAGGGTGGCCTGGGTTGTTTTTTTTGGTTTTTTTTTTAAGGCTCTCAGCCTAAATTTGCTGTGGCAAACTGACCCCTGCAGCTCAAGGAGGTCTCACCAGCTGACAGGAAAATGTTGGCAGGGATTTGGCATCACATTCTCCTGGAAGCTGTGTCATTCTGCAGGGGCTGGGGGGAAGACACATAGGATGTGGCAGGGCTACAGATACAGAATTGTTTATACATTTTGTCACAAACATCTCTTGCTGTCAGGGAGAAAAAAAAAACCAACCCAAAACTCTGGGTGATAAATCTGTCTAGCAATTTATATTGTGCTCATTTCCGTGGCTGTGCCAGACTGTGTTTGCTCAGCAAGCTGCCCTGCACGGGGAGCTGGGAGCTCCTGGCCTTATCCAAAGACAAAGCAGAGATGGAAAGATACCCCTCACTGGGGATCACAGGGAAACGTTCCAGTTCTATCACTTCACCCAAACGAGGCCTTTGTGAACATTGTTGTAGGAACTCCCTTTCATTTGTATAAGAAGGAGGAAGATCTGTCCTTTAACTGGGCTTGCAGGTTTGGTGTCTGCTGAAGGGATGGGGGAAAGTGTGTGTTGGAGCTACAGCTCCACACCAGTGCCTCTGGCAGCTCTGCTGGGACGTGCACAGCTGCCTGTAGCTGCTGAAACTCTTGGCCTAGGAGACCTTAATTCCTGCAATTTTGTGGGAACCCTGCAAAAATGAACTTAAATGGTGCCCAGCATCTTCACTGTTTAAACCAAGATGAGTAAGAGAACTGTCCAGTTCAGAAAACACAGCAGCAAACTTGTGCTCCATGGATCTGAAGGGCAGGAAGGGGAGCTCTCAGCCTGTCCTCTGTATCATGACGTGCTTTAGGATGTGGTTGTGTCTTTTCCTGCCCTTTCCCAATGAGAGACAATGCTCAGCTTTGCTTTGCAGGTGTTATTTTATAGATTTAAAAGTCTGTTCTGTCTTTTTCCTGCCATGGAGAAAAGCAAAGGCATTATAGAAGGACAGAGCAGCTCTAATCTGTCCATTTAGTTGCTATTCTGGGCTGTAGGACAGGACCCTGCTCAGCAGAGGAGTCACAGGTGAAATTCTGTCCCTGTGTATGGAGGGGAGCCCGGGATGTGCTGCTTTCCCCTGATGTGTGAGCAGCCTGGTGTGTCCCTCCTCAGTATTCCTGTACATCCTTCTCCTCCAGACTGCAAACAGTTTAGTGCTGATCTGGCCTTATATAGTAATTTCCTATTATTAGAAACATTTCCTTGGGATCTTGCTCAGGGAGTAGCAGAGGGAAATCCTGTTTCCTTCATCTAACTTGCAGGCGAAGCACCAGTGCTCACTCTTTCCTTATCTCATGTGGATGGAACAAGAAGTTTTTGTTGTGATATGCTTTCCAGCTTTAAGCCCTTTCTAACACTGAGCCTCTTTTCAGAAATGTAGGAAAAGAAATGGGAAGGAATAGGTACTGTCAGTCAGCAGTGTGAGCTGTGAAGTTTTGTCTGCAGCCTGTGCGTTCCCTGTTCTTTTTCATCGTGTTCTCCTCACTCAGATTCAGTCCTTCCTTTGGAAAACCAACTCTCTGTTTCATGCTGGGTTGTGTGAAAAGTAGTGTGCTAGGATGTTTCACCTGAGAGTGCCAGGGATGGGCAGACAGCCAATGTCTGTGCTAAAAAAGAGGAACAACTTTAAATTAAGGAAGGAGAAGTTTTTGTTTCTGCATGTTTTTAAAGGCGAGACTGGTCACTGGAAGCATGGAGATATGCACAGGCTTTGAACACTTAATTTTTCCTGTGAAAACATTTTTTCCCCTTAAAAGGAAGATGTAGGTCCTGCCACTGGGAGTGACTGTTTGGAAAGTCAGTCGGGAGGAATGCACATCAGCTGAACTGAGTCAGGCTGTTTGTATTACCAGCTCCCTCCAAACCCTGTCCCTGCCACACGGAGCTGCTTAAAATGATTGTGTCAGAGCAGGGCCAGAGCAATCACAGGGAATTAACTGTTGGGTTTAAACTTTGTTGTTGGAGTCAGTGCAACAATTGCTGTTGGGATCAGAGGGTGTTTGTAAAATCAGGGAAACCCTGACAGGGCCGCAGCGCCCGTGAGCGGGAGCAGCCACGGGCGTGAGACAAACTGGCATCACATTAAGGGCATCTGGTAATTATAAAGTGGGACTTTGTTCTGATGGCCACTGTCAAAGCCAGCCAGCCATTTCTGTTTCACTGGTTCAGCAGAAAGCAACAACAAGGAAAATTTATCGTAATTTGTTAGATTAACCCAGTTTCTGTTTTCGCTCACGTCACAGACCCAGAATTATTGTGTGTGTGCGGGAGCCATAACTAAATTCAAGCCTGTCATATGTGCTTTTTAATCCATCACCAGGGGCATCAAAACAGGGAACAGCACTGGCAGAGAAGGTGTAGGAATCCAAGGAGATGTGTGCATCTCCATTTTTTGTAATATTCCTTTTTTTTCCCTATTTATTTGTGAAAGAGTGAGCTTGGGAAGAAAAGAAGTTTGGTGTTCTCACTGATGAAGCTTTCTTGGAACAAACAAAACCAGTATTGACAGTTTTAGGCATTACAAAGCATAAATTAGAATCCAAAATAATAATCTAAATAGTCTTTATCTTCTGGTTTTTGAACCCTTTTGGCCACACCTCACTATTTTTAAGGTTTTGTCTGTAACCTTGCAAACACCTTCACACAGAATCGGGGAATTCAGTCAACTTGTGATGTCATGAAGTTTGCAGTAAAATGAAGGAACTTTCATCATCTTGAGGCACCTTTTGAGTGAGTATAACGAGCTTTTGGGTTAACCTTTCTAGGTGTGCTGTTTCATGACTGAGCAGGAATGTTGTGTCTCCAGGGGCCGATATCCTGTGTTCAAACCTCTGTTCCTGACTACTTGTTTGGAGCACTCTTGCAAGGGGAAGAGGAGATGCATTAATCCAAAAACTGTGTAGAAAAGAGACAATTCTTAGCAGAACTAATGATAAATGGAGGAGGTTCTGCCTCGTTATCAAACCTGTTACAATATTTAGCTTTGGCTCTTTGGCAGGGCATTGATTTATTGTTATCCTGCAGTCAAATGTTCATCCTCTGCTGGACACAGCGTGTTTTTCCTAAGCAGTGGGACAAATGTCCCTCAGAACCCTCAGTTTCTGCTATAGGGTGTTTTAGGAATGTGAGGCATTTTAATCAGTTTCAGATCAGGATAATCTGTACAGCAGGACACATGTGACAGGTTAAAGACATTTCTATTTTTTGATTAAGACGTTCCTCTGACCTGCGAGAGGAAGGGCTCTCAAATTCCTGGCCTGTTTAGGGTGGTTTCTTTCCCATGGTATTTTTGCCAAGTGCTTTCTAATTATGGAATGTGTCTTATTCTGTAGTTCTTTTGCAAGGCAGAAATAACGAATATTGTAAAAATCCAGATGCACTGATAGATGAACTTGACACCTTTTGGAATAACATAGATGAGACCCACGTTGATTTTTGAACAGCATAAACCCAAGGCAGCATCTTGTACCTCCAGATTTATATTTTGCAATGGAATCTGCACAGCAGAGGGGAACACTGATGGTGTTTTCATGGGGCCAAACTCTTTTATTTTTTCAGCAGAGCCACTGCTTGTGGGTGTAGCTTAGCAAGTCACGCTTGGCTCTGCGAGCCTGTCGGAGCAGGGCTGACAGGAAAGGTTTCCAGTCCCCTTGCTTTGAATGTGAAATTGTATGCAGGGAATCAGCTGCTTATCTGCAACGAGCAGAGCAATCCCAGTGCTCTAATCCAGGGTTTATATGAGTCACTTCTAACTGGTGAGGCCTGGAAAACTTGATTCATCCCTCGGCCTGTAGTTGCCTGTTGTAGTGAGCCAGACCTTGCCAGCCATCCTCAGCAGAAATCACAGACAAGGGCAGGGCTCTGCTGCTGGAAAGGAAGAGTCTGGTTTTATCACCTTAATAATCCAGGATCAAGATCTTATAAAGTAAAATTATCTCTGCTTTCCAACTTTTTTTTTTTCCCCTCCTAATTTAGGCTAACCCACATGTAGGAGTGTTTTCCTTGCCAGCAAAAGTTGGGTAGTAGTTTGGCTGAAGAAAAAAAGCAGCTTGAGTAAAGGTCTTTCTAGTGAATAAATAAATAAATAAATAAAAGGGTTCTCCTGCATGAAAAAAAACCCAAGGGAAATGTGTAAAAAATGTGCTTCTAAGTGTTGGGCTGCTGTATATTATTATGTGGCATTTTCAATGATGAGATGTGATCTGAGAAGTGTTAGGAGGTGTAAACTAGGGGAAAGGTGAGATTGCTTATGTGAAGATAACTCTGCTGATACTTAAAATTGTCACAGGAGTTTTACTGAATCTGTTTGATTACAATTAGACTGATTTGAGGGGTGCTGGTGGAGCACTGACATTCTCCTCCTGAAGAATTAGAGCTGCCAGGCCACAGCTTTAATTATGCTTGGAAAACTCCTGGCTCAGGGCTCCCTGTTGTGTTTCAGTAATGGCTAATGTGGCTCAGTTTGGGAAATGGAGTTTATTTTACCTTTGATCTTACCTGTGCACAGGAGAGGGGCTTGGAGTAGTGTCCATTTCCTTCAGTGCCAGCCCAAAGCTAAACCCTCCTCTGAGCCACATCCTAAAGCCGCTGCCGTTAAAAATTCACCCAACCGAGATAAGAAATGAATGAAAGTCCTGCCAAGCAGAGTTGTGCAAGAACCACAAATAATGTTCAAAATGGAGGCTGAGAGGGCAGAGGAGCTGTGGCACTGCAGTGCTCTCAGCAGCCAAGCTCCATCCCAAATCCTTGGCACATTGTGCCCGTGCCGAGTGACATCCAGCGTGGCCGGGATCTCTGGGATCGCTGCCTTGGGCCAGAGCTAATTAGAGGGGAGTGCTGCACCCAACCACTGACAACATCTGCTGCGTGTGTTTGCTTTTAAATAGCCTCCTCTGGGAGTAGGTTGAAGCTTTTCAGCTTTTTGCTGTAAATCTTTTTACTTCAGAGCTTGACTTTACCCTTCCCGTAAGAGAATTTGTGAGGGATGCGTTTTGATAAGAAGGGAAATAACAAAACAAAAAACCCTTTAAGCAGAGCTGAGTGCAGAAAGTGCCAGTCATGAAACATCAGCAGCTGAGCTTGGGAATCATTCCATGGCTCTGCATGTTCAATGGTTACAGAATCTTCCTGACAGCCCATACTGTGAATTATCTGAGATACCTGAGGGGTGGCATCCTCTGTAACAGATTTATATCTTTATTTGCACTATCTACAACTCCTTTGAGGTTGAATGCACAGCTTAGTCCATTGAGGAACAAAATAATTAAGAAAATAATAGAATAATTTTAGATTGGAAAGAACTTGTGAAGATCTCTGGTCCAACCTCACTTCCAGGCAGGACCAAATTAGATCAGGTCGCTCAAGCATTGTCTGGTTGAGTTTTAAATATCTCCAAGGATGGAGTTTCACAACTTCTTGGGCCCCTTGTTCCAGTATTTGACAGCACTCACTGGGAAAAAAATTTCCCAATAACCCATTGGAATTTCCCTTCTTCAGCTTGTGTCCATTGTCTCTTGTTCTTTCACTTTCCCCCTAATGCTAGTGAAGGCTGTACACTATTTTTGTCAGAATGCCCTTATCTCGGGGAGGTGGGTGGGAAATGAGGTGGGGTTTTCACACTCTTGGTCATACACAATTTTATGTGAACAGAAATAATTTTACCAGAACACTGATGAGCTCAGAGACAGCAAAATGTGCAACTTCTGTTTGCGAGGGCTGGGGTCTGAGGGCAGCAGTGCCTTCACTGTGTCCTGTAGAAGGCTCTTACTTGGTAGCGCAGGTGATTTTGTAATGAGGACCTCAGAACTTCCAGGTGAAGTGGATGTTTTGGTGCTGGGTGCCTCCAAATGAATCTGGAATAAAATACTGCTGAGCCAGGTTGGACAGGGCTTGGAGCAGCCTGGTCTGGTGGAATGGGAAATAGGTGAACTTTAAGGTCCCTTCTAATCCAGACCATTCTGTGATTCTGAATCCTGGTAAAAGCAAACTGCATCCAACCCTGGACTCTTTGTGGCCCTTTGATTTTCTGAGGAGGTGATTCCAAGTGTAATGTCAGTCCCAGGATTGGGGTTGTGTGTTTGCTGTGTTTGGGGTGAGCCGGGAGAGGCTTTGGGGAGCCCTGTCCGTGCTGCTGCTCCAGGACAGTAACTCGCTGTCCCAGAGCTCATCTCTTCCTGTCTGCTGGCTGTGGTTTGTGTGCTGGGCTCGGCCCCAGGTTTTCCAGCTCCTGGGATTACTTTTCTTTCCGTTTTTCCCTGTCATTGGGCAGCGGGGACTCCGCAGGCAGAGCGCAGCTGACTTCCCCGGCACTGCCTCTCCTGGGCTGCGCACGGCAGACTCTCCTCCCTGGGAGGGGAGTTCTGCTTCTCCTTGGAAAACGCCCTCTCCAGATGCTCCAGTAGGAGCTGGTGGGAGGGAGGGAGTTCTGACTGCGCTGAAAATGCCATGAAAAAAAAAAAAATAAGGCAACTGACAGAAGAGAGAACTTGTCCTCAGATTGCTGCTTTTTGCAGCGGCGTAAACGAAGGCTCTGCAAAGGCTGCGGGAGCTGGCGGGAGGCAGAGATGAAGTTCAGAGGCGGGGTAAGGTTTATTTAACTGCTTTGGTGGCTTTGCAGCTTTCAGATGTGTGTCTGGTCTTGGAAGAAGAGAGGAGAAACATTTTCAGGGTTTCAGCAGGAAAGTGAAATGCTTTGAGAAAGATCCCTCTGTTGGGAAGTCCTGTGAAAGGAGGTGAAATTGGATAAAAAGCCAGGGAATACCTGTTTGGAGGAGGAAGCCAAGGTGAGAGTTGAGAAAGTGGGAAGAGAGGGGGGAAAGCTGTGTGTGCTCTGCTTTAGGAGCGAAGAAAGGGTGGAGCTTTCACTTGGGCACAAGGATGTGGAGGGACCGTCCTGGAGCTGGGCTTTGCTCCTGTCCTTCCCAGGGCTTGTGTCTCCATTCCTGCCATCCTAGGGAATGGCAGGAAGTACCTGGTTGGGATTCACTGCCAATCAGTTCCTCCAGGCTGTATTTTAGTGTAGGAAAACGTTGTCTATGTTTTAGCAGCAGCCAGAACACCTGGCGCTGCATCCTGCACGGCAGGACAACCCCGAAACTTGGGAGAAGGAGTTTGTGGCAAAAGATTGAGAGGACTGGGATTGTTACCTGGAAAAACAGATGAGTAGGAGAGGAGGAAAAAAAATAACAACAGAGAACACAGAGCTCCTTCTTCTGTGTTGTAGCACAGGAACAGGGACACTGAGTTAAGCTGAAAGTTGCCAAAGAGATGCAAAGATTATTTTCATACAGTGAATAATTGGGCCACGGAATTCACTGACTCTGGAAGATGCTGAGATCAAGAATGAGGGAGTGTTATAAAAAAGTGTGTGGGCTTTTGACTGGATAAGAATGCTCAAGGCTTTAATTGGTAAAGTGACCAAATTTAGGAAGAGAAGGACTGAAAACGTCACATCTGTAGATTTGAGCAATTCTCTGTGGAAGAAGAGTTAGCATGGGGCTGGGGTATCCCATACCTGCTCAATCCAGACATCCTTGCATGTTTTCCCAAATACTCTGGTGTTCACCACTGAGGGAGCGATGAAAGGAAGGGCAGAGCCTTTGGAGAACCTGCTGAGTCCACCCCTGTGGAAGTGGAGGTGACAGGGTTCGAGAGGGTATTTCTGCTGGCCTGTGGGCTGCTGGGGCCAGCACCTCTGCACAGCTGTGGGCCTGGAGGAAGGCTGGCAGAGGTGGTAATGAGAGTGTGACAGGCAGAGCTGGTGTCTGGGGTGGTGCTCCGTGGTCTCCGAGGGAACTGTGGGTGTGGAAGTGCCCTTCGCATGCCCTGGGAATGCTCTGGAGTTCTCTTTGGAAAGTTTGACTCTCTCAGAGAGACTCTCTGAGAGGGTTGTGTGGGGGGTGTGGAATGCAGTGGGGAAAGGCTGGGAGTGGGGTTGGCACTGGGACACCAGCGGGGCCGGGCATTGCCAGGGCAGTGCAGCAGGGAATGGGGCACAGGGAGCACCTGCAGGCCCTGGCTCTTCATGTTTGAGTTTCTGCCACCCTTCACCTGCTCAGTCTGACCTGGAAATCAGCATCAAAACTCACGTGAAGGGGCAGCAAGCTGAGGTTTTGCCTTTTTTTAATGCCTTTTTTTCAATCTGTTTGTCCTCTGAAGCTGCTGTGGGATGCCCAGGCCTGTGGGCACAGGTCTCCTGAGCAAACTGCCACCAGCAACATCATTTTAACCAGCAGCAGCTTGTGCCATCTGTTCAGGAGCAAAAATGTCAGCTCCCTAAATATAGAAATTCTGTGTATTTACTTTTCCAGCCCTGGTGATCTTTCTGGTTTGCCTAGTTCATTTTTCTTACTGCCCTTTTATATTTAGCCTGTTGATTGAAATATCATTACCCCTCTTAAGGGTAAACATTTTTCCTGTCCCTCAAATCAGTGCTAATTGCTTATTTCCTTACTCATCCCCCCACGAAGTAAAATCTAGAAGGGATAATTATGTTACAAACATTGAACAAATAGTATTATCTGCTTATTACCTGCATTTCAGTTTGTCCCTACTCGAAGTATGGAAAACTTCAAAATAATTACTTTACAAGAATTAGTCAAGGATGTAGCTTTTCTGTCTCTTTAATATGATTGTTTTGAATAGTGTATTCTGGGGCTCCATCCTTCCATCTGGTTTAGGATGAGAAGTATCAGAGGGAGTACCAAGTTCTGAGTTCCCTGACTCCAGACATTCCATTGTTGGTGATGTATTGGTCTAAAAGAAGCAAGAATAAAAAGTAATTCTAAGAAATGGTCCTTGAGAGGAAGCTGCAAGTTCAAGTCATTCCCTCCAACTCTACTGGTCTGGGTCACCAGAGTTGTTACCTGGTTTTGATCCCCATCCACCTGACAGCTCTGATTTTCCCAAATTGTCTTTTGGGAAATCACTTCATTGGCCTTACATAATTCAAAGCGAAAGAAAACATTTCCTTTTGTTATTTATTTTTTTTTAACTAAACAAGCCAAATATGCGTTTCATCAAGTATTAGCTCAGGTGGCTTCAGACAAATCCACATGCTTGGATGCAGGGGATTTTTATGGAAAACATGGAGCTGCCTCTCAGGGAACCTTCTTTCCAACCCAGCTGTTGACTAACAGAGAGAGTTGTGTCCAAAATGTGCAGCTGATTTTCAGAGTGGCAGGAGGGAGGAGGATCCTGCATGGCTGCACTTCAGTCTGTCAGGGATTTGCTGGCAGAATCCCTGATTCTGGTCCACCTCTGTCATCATCATTTTTTCCTCCATGCAAAAGGCAAGAGGAGCTTTCCCATTCTGCACCTTGGGAATTGAGGCCCTGGATACAACAGTTGATTTTTGTCTGCTCTGCTGCCTAGCCCACGTTGTGTCCAAGCCCTTTCCCAGGCTGTAGAGTGGACTTAGAAATCAAAGGAATTTTTTCTCCTTCCTGCAGCTTTGGCATGACAGTGAAGAATGTCCACGAGACGAATGTTTTTTAGCTGCCACCTCCCCACGAGAAGTTTGTTCTTGGTTCAGGCTTGCATTGTGTTCCAGAATCTAATCTGAATTTCCCTTCCCACTCACATTTGGTTCTGGCCTGTTCTTCCGTTCCCGGCTTTGTAACTATTCCTGGAGCCTGCAGATCAATCATCTTGCACTTGATACCAAGATAAAGGTGCCTGCCTCTTCCCAGATGGAACCACTTCCTGGGGTTGTTCTAGTGAGAGTCTCCTGAGTGGATACGACCCAATCTGTAAAAATACATTGCCAGGAGAAAATATTGAAAGATACAGTTTTTAGATGGTGAAGCAGAAATTCTGTTTGTGTTGTGACTTTCCTTTCTAAATCTGTTCTGGATTTTCCCTGCTCCATACAAGACCATTCACTTTGAGAACTCCAGGTGTTTTCTCATGGATGCTCCAGGAAGGAGTGGGAGTTGCTGGTGCTGCCTGTTCCCTCAGTGTGTCTGGATTTGCTGTGCCAGCACCAACCATTCCAGTACCCCCCTGGGAAAATCAAGCCTGAGAATGAGTCCTTGCTCCATGTTGGGTATTCCATGGCCATGGAGCAGCTGATGGACAAAGCCAGGGGAGTTTCTTGCTCTGCTCACATCAGCCCCAAACCCCTGTGCTCATGGCAGAGTTGCCCTCTCATCTTCCAGCACAAACTCCCCCAATGTGTTCAGCCTGGCTGACTCTCAAGTCCTTGGGAGTGAAAGGTCCTGTTTTTCATTTCTGAGGTCTATTATTTCTCCATGTCCTAAGCAGAGGAAAAACTTTATCATGCTTTGGCATTAAGCAGAGTTTAAAGGAAAAATATGTGTTTACACCTTCACAATACCATGTCAGCGATTTCCCAGTTCAGTTTAGGAAACTCCATGGTGCAGTCTTGAGTGGTTTTGTACTCCCAGGAGCTTGGAGGTATTTTCTGGTCTTGTTGACTCTTGTATGAACACAAAGAAAAGCTGGAACCCCAGCCAATGTAAACCTGGCTCTGCAGGCTGCATTCAGCAACCAATTTACACCAGCAGAAAGTCTTTCCCAAAATTTAATCCCAGGGAAGAAAAAGCCTTGTGGGAGCAGTGCCGTGGTGGTGGTTGCACTGGCCTGGTCCCCACCATTCCGGAGTGGCTTTTCCCTTCCTGGCCTTGAGCCACTGTTGTGCTCACGGCTCTGGAGAAGACATTAAAAGCCAAGAGTGGGTTAAAGCAGTGTGGGAATGAGACCCTGGAAACGTGGTGGCAGAAGTCAGTTTGTGCACTCTGCAGTGGGAGCGACCTTCAGGACAGTGGGTTCAGCACAGGATGAAAGGGGAGATTGAGAGGAGGCGCTCCTGAGCCCACAGGCACCGAGATCACATGGAGATTGCTCAGATTTTTGCAATTCCCTGTTTGCAGCCTGTGCTGGGTGTGGCATTAGGTGTCTCCATCCTACAAAGGTCAGGATCCTCAGCCGGGTCCTCCTTTTGATCCCTACAGGGGACCTGTAAGGTGGATGTGGTGGAGCTGACCCAAATAACGCATTGTCAGTGGGCACCTGTGCTCCCTTTCCTCCTTTCTTGAGTTTAACACTCTCCCAATCCCACAGGGAGGTGATTTCGCTCAAAACCTGGAGAGAAAACCACCAGATTCTTTTTTCCTGGTCTTTGTTTTGCTGATTGAATTGCAGTGCTTTGGTTTAGAGGTGTTACCCGGTGCCAGGGAGGCAGCAAAGCCTGGAGGAGGGATTTGGTGCTGAGTTTAAGCTAAACCCGACCTGCCTCTTAGGTGGTCATTTCCCAAGCATTTAAAGGCAGCAGGAGCTGGCCCTGCTGCTGAATCCTTGCTCCTCCCTGAGCCTGCTGTGGTTCCCCATCACTGTATCCTTGGCCATCATCATTACATGTGGGACCAGTGTGGGAAAATGACCTGGATTAAAACAATAAAAGAATCTGAGTTCGTTTTAATCCCTGTCAGATTTCCAGTCTGCTTTATTGCACAAGTCCTGGGCCATAGGCAAACTGCTTTAATGGTTAATTAGTTCCACTATACCACATTTAACCCCCCCCCAGACTGGGTTTTTAGCATTAATTTACAGCCACCAGATCTGGTGTCTGCCAGCTAAGAGAAAATCACCAACATTTTCGTTATGTTCATTTATTCAGTTCCTTACTGCCACACTCATCATTCAGTAGGAACATATGGTCATCACCTTGATTAATTTTTCTTAAGTAGTGTCTTCCCTCCCCACTTCCTTCCTTCTGCATGACTCTTCTGTTTCCATTTTGCAGAAAGGGTTTATTTTCACCTCCTTTTGTGGTCCATCTGGTGATGTCAGTGGCAGTGAAACAGTTAACGCTGACATTTGAGGCTGGTGGTAGACTTGGCCATATGCAATGAAGCAAATGAGCAAATGCTGGCATGGAGAAGTGCCTGTTGCTCAGCTCTGGCTTCTATTTGCACTGAACTTGGGCTTGGGAGGGTGCAAGACTGAGTAAAGTTTATATTCTGGAGGCTCTGACTGCATCACGTCCCCCGGGTCACATTTAATTATCGCCAAAAAGCCACTTTCAGTCGCGTTGGTTTGGCTTTTGTTTTGTTTCAAGCTGACTGCAAATTTGAGGTCGTTATTTTGTTCTCACGGCGAGAGGTTGGAGTTGAATGAGGAGACAAAAACTGGAGGAAACCGAAAGTTCTTGGCCTTAAATGCCTGTCCCAGAGGAGGCGGTTGAGTGCAGTTTTCTCTGTTGCAAGGGGGATGGATTGGCTCTTCCCTCTCCTGGATGTGCACAGCTGGGATCACTTTGTCCTGGCCTGCGGGGAGGGGCTGATGAAAGAGCTGCTGAAGCTGCTAAGTGACGTTTTCTGTGAAAGTCTTCAGGATTATATAAACTTGGATTAACTGTGCGAGGCTGGAAGTTTCTCCCCGGTCATTGTTGAGGCAGCTGTGTTTTAGGACTGTAGCTGTAAACTTAGCCACTTGAAAAGTAGTTCTTTTCTTTTGGTTTTACCTTTGTTCTAATCACCTTGTCCAAAACCTGCTGCAGGACTGCACTGCTCTGATAGAAGGATTCCAATTTCTAGGCAGAGTTTATTTGCATGTGATTCATCTCTATTTTCCTTTCCTTATCTCACCACCTTCCTTCTCTAAGGGTCATCCCTTTTCTTCTCACCTTGGCAAAGAGGGTGGAAGACAACAGAGCATTTTGCTGAAGCTGTGAAGGACTTGGCTTGGAAAATTTGGGCCATTTTAGAAAGATTACTTAATGACAGTGTCTGCAGAATTCCTCCCAGACTGGGTCTTTCCAAGCTTAGAACTCAGGCCTTCCAGACCATGAGACTAATTGGAAAAAATAAAACAGGAAATCAAATGATGTTTCTTTGTGGTGTTCGAGCCATTAGAGTGGGTCTGGATTTGAGATTTCCAGAAGGAACTAATTTTCCTATCTGAAAACTGCTGGTTTCAGGCAATCGCTTCTGCCCAGGCTTACAGGGAAGAAGCCAATTAGAACTTGCAGAAATAGGCAAAACTGCATTTACTAATCATTTACCAAATCAAAAAAACATTTACCAAGAAATTGGTGAGTCATAACAACTGCAGACTGAGGGGATTTGCACCTGTTTGACCCAGATTGATACTTCAGTGAGTCTTGCCTTTATTACTGTTTAACAAAACTTCAGGTAAATTTTCTTCCTGACCAAGGCCGGGTTTATTTTTTTCCCTGCACACCATCAGTCCCTGTGCTCTGACCACTTTTGTATCTTGGGAAGGAGCAGAAAGGAACTCTGTGGGTCAGTAAAAGTCATTTACATCATCGTGCAGGGTTTTGGGGCTGGATGCAGGGTTTGACATTCCCAGTTTGTTATGGGTGTCTGGGATTGCTCTTAGTGCATGAGCCTGCTTAGGAACAGACACCTCTGGAGTTTGTGCAACATCCCAAAATATCACTTAGTGCTTTAGGGAAATGATTTAGGAGAAGGTGCTTGCTGTGAGCAGTTTGCAAAGGAAGGAGGGCTCAAGAAGATAAGGAAGTGCAGGCAGATGGTTTCACACGTCGTATCTCCTGTCTGGTTTCTGTAGTGCCTCTCATCTTCTCCATCTCTGTCCCTTAAGCAGAGATTTCCCCAGGAAGCAGCAACTGAGTCACCCCTGGGTGCTCATTTCCCCTCCCTGCTTTATAGTGAAGTCAGGAGTCAGCAGATGAGTGCTTTCCACAGATGGTTGTGTTTAAAAGAGGGTCGGGGTAGGAGTCTCTTGATGCTCGTCGGTGTCACAGTCTAAATTCAGTGGCGTGGGATGCAGAAATGTCCATTTCTCATTTCTTCTCAGTTTTCTCAGAATTTCCCCATTAGGTGTCTTGCTAAAGCTTTTAAATTGGTCAGCAATGTGAAGCTGTTTGCTTCTGAGATGAATCATCATTAGTCATAAAAGATTCCTTACCTCGAAACAGCTTCCCGTTGTGAAATCAGAGAGAGGAGAGAACGCATTTCGGTCTCCATCCTGCTAAAGGATGCTTGGGAAAGGAAATCCAAGTTTTATTCTCTTTATCAAAGGTTTGTTTGATTGATTTGAAATTATTGGAAATTTAGCAGTGATGTTTCCCTAATGCTGATTTGTCTTCCCTCAAAGCAATTAGAGCAGACAACTGATGAAGTGTTGGTAATCACTGTTTTCAGCAGCAGCAGTGGGATTATTTTAATATCCATGGGCAACTGGGGTTCTTGTGGAACTGCCTGCAAAGCCACAGCTATCCCAACTTCCCTGTGCTTTGGGCTGCAGGGATTGGGAGCCAACGGCATCCGGCTGACCATGGAGAGCGCTCTGACAGCCCGGGACCGTGTCGGGGTGCAGGACTTTGTCCTGCTGGAAAACTTCACCAGCGAAGCTGCATTCATTGAGAACCTGAGGAAACGCTTCAAGGAGAACCTGATCTATGTGAGTAGCACAGGGACAGTCACCAGGGTGCCCATCAGTGACGTGGAGAGTGTTTGCTGCACGGGACAAAGCCAGCTTTGCTCTGCAGTGGGGTTTGGAGATGGTGGTGTCAGCTTCCACGGGCCGTGGGTGCTCGTGCCTGGACTAGCCTGGGATGCTGTCATTTGATGGGTGTAGGGACTCACTGCAGTGCTCCTGTTGAGATCTGGTGGCATTTACAGCACTGGAAATCCAACTTTCACCACATTCTTCCCTCTCCTGAATTCACTCACTTCCACCAACCCCAGACTTGAACTCGATCCTGAATGTGTATCAGAAATAACCCAGTGTTGTGGCTTGTTAGAAGCCCTAAAACCATTTGCAGGTGCTGTTTAGCCAGCAAGGGTAACATGGCTGGCACATCTCCAGCAATGTCTCTCTCCCAGAGCTCAGAGGTTACACCTCACACCCTTGGCCTGTTTGGGAGCCCTCAGCAGCATCCCCAGCACACCAGGAAGGGGTGTCCAGCCTCCAGAGATGCCTGAGCTCTGCCTCCAGACCCCCTGTAACCTCCCTGCTTTTTGTTCTCTTTTTCAGACCTACATTGGCTCTGTGCTGGTGTCTGTGAACCCCTACAAGGAACTGGAAATCTACACCAAGCAGAACATGGAGCGCTACCGCGGCGTCAGCTTCTATGAAGTTTCTCCTCACCTGTGAGTGGGTGCCAGTGCAAGGTTGTGTCATCCCCACACAGCTGGGACATGTGAAAACAAGCAAACAGGACTTTTCCCTGTCCCAGCTGCAGCCCTGAAAATTGCAGGGATAGAAGGGGATAGAGAGGATCCTCTGGAGGGTGTGGTGTAGGGCTCTTTCTATTCCTGTTCCTCTCTCCAAAGAGGATGAGTTGCCTTTGCAAGAGCAGTATTTGGAAAGGGAGTTGGTTCCTTCCTGGCTGCAGGAACAGAGTTGCTTACCCAGCCCTGGCAGGACAGGAGTTCATTGTTCCAGGGTTATTTGGGGTCTCTGTGTCCGGGCTCTGAGTTTCCCCAGCACGGGGCTAAGTAGGGGAAAGAGTTTCTGGTGTGGGGTGGTTTCTTTCCTACCTCTGCTGTTACTGCCTGACCAATATTTATCTGGTATTTCCCTTGTTGCTAAGATACCCTCAGCCTGTTGGAACAAGGAATGTATTTATTTACATGGTCTGGCCTGGTGAGCATTCCCAATTTCCCTTTAAAAAAAAAAAAAAAAGAAGTTTGAGGTTTAAAGTTATTTTTGAAAGCGTTTGAATTTTTTTGTCAGGCTGAAAGAAAAAGATGACTGAGAGCTGAAGCCACATGGCTTCAAAATGGGTTTTTTTCAGGACTAAGGGCCAAATTTTGAGCACCTCTTGGAGGGTTTTTTATGTTGTGTTGTGTTTTGTTGGGGTTTTTTTAAAGACATCTTGGAAGAGTAAATGATATCATTTTTGAGCAAACTATTTGGGTTGTTTCTTATTGCTGGCACATAGCCCAGGAGAGTAAACAAACCAGAATGTGCTGCAAGCACAGAGAGGGGGAGAAACAGCATTACTTGGGAAAGTCTCAGCACTTGAAGTTGGATTTGTTAGGACAAAAATGTGATTTTTTTTTTACTGTGTGATCCCATGTGGGGGACAATTAAATCTGAAAAATCCTACATTCAAACGTGCTCAGTTCTACATGAGCCCCTTTGCCTGTGGTCAGGGAAGGGCTTCTGTGCCCTTGGATGTGAATTTTGAGACTCTCTGGAAAATCCTTGGGATTGTGGCTCTGTTTTTAAGTGTGCAGTAGGTACAGGATGATGACAATGCTCATGGATAGCAAAAGCACTGAGCAGATGTGCTTTAATTCCACTTAAATCACAGTGTAGCTGATTATTTCTTAGGCTTCCTTTCTCCTTTTAACAAGTCCCTTCAGAAGCTGTAAAATGTGCAGCTCATAAGTGAACCCTGGAGAACTGTGATCCTGGATTCTGCTGCTCTCACTGGGAAAACAGAGTTTTTTGTTAACTGTTTTTGCTGTTCCATTGCATTATTTGATTATTTTATTGCATTAAAAATCCTCTGAGGAGCATCAAAACGCTCCATCTGCAGTGTAGTGCTCAGGGCTTCTCCTTTTCCAGTAACTCAGGTGTCTTTTTTCCTTTCTCCTCTTCCAAACTGATTCTAGAAAGCGAAAACACTTCCAGATTCCAGTGTCAGATACTTCAAGTCTCGGCCTGAGCACTGAGTTTTCTGGGAAGTGCATCCCATTTAGAGGAGGAAAGTTACCCCTATGGGCTTGGAACACAGCATATTCCCAGAGATCTGTCACATCCTGTCCTGTTTATGGCCTGCAAATGGGACCACAAACATCTTTCCTAAAGGGATTCTGTCTGTGCCGTGCGTGACCGGAGCTCGCGGGGCCATAAACCACCCCATAAAGGCACTGGGGCCAGAGGCCCTGCTTCAAATCTCAATTAAATCTGCATTTATTCAGCTGTTTCCAAAATACTCCAGGGGCAGAATCTGGATGGGAAGAGAGGGACATGATGTGTTTTGTGGGGTGAGTGTGAGGTTGTGTTGCTAAGGGAGCTCATTGGTGTTGCCTTAGCACCAAGTATTAATAGACTCGAGAAGGCCACAGCTGTTATTTTGGTGTGATTATTTCTAATTAATAGCACAGCAGGAGAGTTAAAAAAAAAAAAGGAAAAATTGAAATTAAAAAAGCCAAGCTACTGAAAGGTCGTCAGGTGTATAAAGACAGGATACCTGCTTGATCACCACGTGAGAGCTGAAAATGTTGTCTGATATGAGTGTGTTGTCCTTTTCCTCTCCCTCTGAGCAGTTGTCACCATTGTCACTCATCCCCTGCTGCTCTCTGGCGTTGTAGGAGTGTGTGAGACTCTGGGTGTGAGATCCTGTCTGCTCTGTCATGGGCAGCAACACAGAAATGAAAGAAAAAGCAGCAAAGGAGGAAGCAGAGGGGCAGGGCCAGGCTGTGTGTGCGGGCAGGGGGAGCTGAACTGGTGTTTGGGGCAGTGGAAGGTGGCAGAGGGAGCCTGCAGGATGCTCCTTAGCCTGTGGGGGCTTATCCAGCTCTTCCCACCATCCAGAAGAAGCTCTGGAGCCACCCAGATAGCAAAATGCAGTTGTGACCTTCTGAGTGTGTCATCACTTAGAAGATAAGCAAGAAAAAAATACCGGTGGAGTACAAGGTGTTTCCTGAATGTAAAACTTCTGTCCCATGGGACCAGTGTTGAGAGATCATTTCTATTTAGCAAAGCCAGTTGATCTGCACGGTTTAGTCAACTTCTGCCTTTTCTTGTCAGAAAAAAAAACATCAAAAGAACAGTTTAAAAGACTTTGACAATTTGTGTCATCACCCTGCAGAGCCTTGGCTCGGTGGTCGAGGTGTGACCGGAGGTGTCAGTGCTGTCCTGTGTTGTCACCAGTGCGCAGGAGCCGTGTGATCTCACCCAGCCCATGGCCTGGGGCTGTTTTGGGGGATGTGTCTGCCGGGATTTCACAGGCAAACCCCTTAATCCCGGCTGTCCCCTCCCAGCTACGCCATCGCAGACAATTCCTACCGCTCGCTGCGCACCGAGAGGAAGGATCAGTGCATCCTCATCTCCGGCGAGAGCGGCGCCGGCAAAACCGAGGCCACCAAGAAGATCCTGCAGTACTACGCTGTCACCTGCCCCGCCAGCCAGCAGGTCGAGACCGTCAAGGACCGGCTGCTGCAGTCCAACCCCGTCCTGGAGGTACCTCCCGTGGGAATCCTGGCCCCGAGTCCCCGGGAATGATCCTGGCAGCGGGACCCCCGGGGCGGTGACAGCGTGTCCAGGGAATGCTGCGTGGGCGCAGCACCGGGGAATCCCGCTCTGATTCCCAGCCAGAGCAATCCTGCCCAGCTCGCTTGGCCCTTTCCAGTCCACCACCAGCAGCTGTGGCATGGATGGGGTGCAGGGAAAGAGAGGATTTAGCGTGGGAAGAGCTCTGGGTCACTGCAAACGGGCACATCCTCGTGGGCAGCTCAGAAAGGCGTTCGTGGGTTCATTTTCTGGTGCTGTGGTGTCCTCTAGTGTCCAGCCCCGGCTGCCTGCAGTGCCCTGAGATATCCCTGGGTCCTGTATCCCGGGAAAGGTGAGCTCCCAGCAGCAGGGAGAGCCCGGCAGCCCCTCTGGCAGCGAGCTGTGACAAACGGCTGTGATGCTGGAGGAAGCTTGGAAAAGGCTGTCAGACATGACATATGTTGTCAGCAGTGGACTGGCATTAAAATCAGCTTGCAGGGGCTATGGAAGTGTTTTCAGAGGATGTTCCATCTGCACTGGGTGTAAAGATCAGCATTAGAATTCAGGGAGCAATCTGTTTCCTTCTGGGTTTCCAGGAAGAAGAATCCTGGGCTGTAAATAAATGACTGGCAGCTTCGCCCAAGTGTTTATAAATAATCTGACTTGGTACTCACTTATTTTTCTCTGATCATTCTCATTTCAGGCCTTTGGAAATGCAAAAACCCTTCGAAATGACAACTCCAGTCGGTTTGGGAAGTACATGGATGTGCAGTTTGATTACAGGGTAATTTGGAATCTGGTTTATAATTAAGAACTGGTCCCAGTTACAGGAGTTCTCTGCGTTCCTGTGCTGCTGTGTGTGTGTACTGAGTGCTTTGCATTTCCTTGGTGACAGCATAAGCAGAGCCTGTGGTAGCAAAGTTTGTTTCCAGAGGGTTTTATGGCACTCACTGTCCTTCCATTCCTCCCTTATTTCTCTGTATGAGGGGACACTGAGCTCAAATCCTTTTATTTCTAGGGTATTTCATTTCTAGTGCACTGTGCCAATGGATACTCCCAAAGTAAATCCACATAAAGCAGCTGTGACCTGAAGATAACCCCTGTCCTGTGTAACTTTGCACAGTGCTTGTGTCCACTCTGATCCCAACTGCCCCACACCAGGAACGTGGACACAGGGCAGGAGCTGAGGAGCTCAGCTTTGCCATCCTCCAGTCCTTTGAGTCTCTAATCCCTCCACACTCAGTTTTGGTGCTTTCCCTTTGTGGTGAATTCCTAGAAGGAATTTCAGCACTCGAATCACCACCGTGCTGGAGCTGAAATAGAGCTCGTGGCACACAGTGACAGATAATTTTCTGTGGTTTTGTGTGCTTTTGCTTCAGATCTTGTCTTTGAACAGACAACCAAGAAGCAGAACTATTTTCCTCTGTGTTGATGATCTGTTTCCACGTGTCTGCTTTGGTTTAGGGGGCTCCTGTCGGGGGCCACATCTTGAACTACCTCCTGGAGAAATCCCGAGTTGTGCACCAGAACCACGGCGAGAGGAACTTCCACATCTTTTACCAGCTGCTGGAAGGAGGGGAGGAGGACCTGCTGAGGAGGCTGGGCCTCGAGAAGAACCCACAGCTGTATCACTATTTAGTAAAGGTGAACATTAACTAGTAACTCTGAAAATATTCTATTACAGGACTGGGATATTTTCAGTTGACTTTGTAATTTCCTTCCTTCACTTCAGAAATAACTCCGAGGTGACTGCTATAAAAAGGAATATACAATGCATTGAGTATGGATAATGGATCTTTGATGATGATTTACTTATTTATATCAAACTGTGTCTTTTTAGGGTCACTGTGCAAGGGTCAGTTCCATAAATGACAAAAATGAGTGGAAGATCATGAGGAGAGCCCTGTCTGTTATCAGCTTCAATGACAGCGAGGTGGAGGTGAGGATGTTTAGCAGCACAGATTTTCCTCCTTTTAAGGATTTTTTTCTGCTGTGATTTAGGATTTCTGATTGAAATCAATGAATCAATTCAGAGTGAATGTGTTCTCTACAAAAATCCTGAAAAAGATACAAAATGTTCTCCTAAAATGTGAATTAATACAAAAACCTCGCTGTGTGTTCATTCCATCATCTTGATTTTTGCCTGTTGCTTCCATCCCAGGATTTGCTGAGCATTGTGGCCAGTGTCCTGCACCTGGGGAATGTCCAGTTTGCTGCTGATGAGCAGGGGAATGCTCAGGTCACTACAGAGAATCAGATTAAATACCTGGCCAGGGTGAGTATCACCAGTGAGGGAGATACTGCAGGAAAGGTGAATTGTGGAGGATTCCTTACTTTGAGCTTGATATCATCATATAATTTTAGACTGTGATTTAGAAGTTCTCATAAATTTTACTTTTATTTGACCTAAATAAAATGCAAATATTATCATCAAACCCCTTTAATTGGCAACTTCTCTATTTACCACCTGACCCAGCACTGCCTTGAGCTTTTCACCTTTGGGCAGTGAGGTTGGAGCGGACTCTGGGGAAGAGTTTTAAAGAAAGAACCACCTTTGTGCCTTTGCTTGGTCACTTCTTTCCAGTCTATTCATTTGTTAGCTCATAGCCCTGCCAGAAAGGAGGGGAAGGGAGGGATTGATGCTGCAGAGGTCTTGCAGTGAGAGTGGGAAATAAAGGGTTGTTTCACTGGGCTGGGATTTGAGGAAAATGGAATGTACAGCTCCATAAATTAATTGAACATCCTGCTTGCAGCTCCTGGCAGTGGATGGCTCTGTTCTTCGGGATGCATTGATCCACAAGAAGATCATAGCAAAAGGGGAGGAGGTAAGAACAGGCCCTGGGGATTTGGGAGGCAAATGGGATTAAATGAACCAGCTCTGCCAGCAGTTCCCCATCACCTCTCACAGGAGGTTGTCACTGCAGGGGTCCCACTGGTGACTGTTCAGCCATGAGCAGGATGGGTTGGAGTGGCTCTTTAGTAATGATGAAGCAGGAAAAGGGGATCCCTTGGTTTGGGGGGCTGCTGAGTGGCTTTTTTCTGCTCCTGCCTGCAGCTGGTCAGTCCCCTGAACCTGGAGCAGGCTGCCTACGCCAGGGATGCCCTGGCCAAGGCCATCTACGGCCGCACCTTCTCCTGGCTGGTCAACAAGGTCAACAAATCCCTGGCTTACAAGGCAAGTGACCCTTCTGTTTGTTGATATCCAGCCAAATGGGAAAGCAGTTTCCAAATCTTTCAGCTGCAAAGCAAGTTCCATGCTTTTAGTTGTTTCTAAATTAATTTGTTTTCCAAACTGCACAGTAAACGCTGGAATTAAATAATTGAGATCCAGGCATGGGTCATAGCTGTGAGTAAATACCTACATTTGTTTTCTGCTGTGTTGCAGGAAGAGAAGTTTCCAGGCTGGAGAAGTACAACAGTTCTGGGATTGCTGGACATCTATGGGTTTGAGGTTTTCCAGCACAACAGGTTTGTTTTAATAAATTGTGAATGACTTTATTCAGTTACAGTGTTTTCTCTCCCTTGGGAAACAATGCATTATTCCATTTCTTAGTAAAAGAGGTGGCATTTTAAAGTCAGGAATTCAGGTGAAAAACTGATTATCACAGGGCTTCTAACACTTGGGACAGCCAGCTAATAATTAGCATTTACAGCTATTAATGGTGCTGGTGTTTTAAAACTGTTGGTTTTTGGGGTGTATTCATGCCTTAGCTTGAGCTGTGCCTTTGTCCAGCTCTCCAGCCCCCTGGGGTGGCTGTTGTGGCATCTTCCCATGGTGGTGATAAATTAGGGGATGGGACTGACAGAGGCTGGAACCTCCCTGGCAGGTAGCACTGAACCAAGACTCTCAAATTTGCAGTGATATTGGGCCTTTATTCAAAGTTTTTGTGTTCCTCCATGTTCCATCCTTCATGTCCATTTTTCCCTCCTACTGGAACTCTTTGAGTTTCCCTAAATAATAAACTTAGTGAATGTGTACAGTCAGCAAATAAACACTTCACAAAAATACATTTCTCTTGCTTTACTGTATTCCTGCTGCTCCCACTGTTTGTAGCTTAATTACTCATGCTCCGGCCTAAAGTGATTGTTTTCCTGATTTTTCTTTGCAGCTTTGAGCAGTTTTGTATTAATTATTGCAATGAAAAGTTGCAGCAGCTCTTCATAGAACTCACCCTGAAATCAGAGCAAGAGGAGTACGAGTCCGAGGGCATCGCGGTAAGAGCCCAACTCCTCCCTTCCCTCTCCTTCCAGAGGCTGCAAAAGGAGCTGCTGCTATGAGCTCCAAATAAATAATTAAAGGACTTTCCTTTTTCCCTTCTTTTTGAAACCCTGATAACTGTGTGAGACAGCTGGAAGTGAGTAATGCCATCCCCAAGCTTTTACCCTGATTTTAATAAAGGCAATGTTAGGAAAACAAACGTGATGAGTGAAAAAGCTTTGGCAGAAAGATTGTTCAAGTCAGGTGCTCTCTGCAACGCTCTGAAATTTACCTGGTTTTTTTCCCAGTCTAGAGTTGTTTTCACCTAAGTGTGATTTCTTGTCTTTGCAGTGGGAACCAGTTCAGTATTTCAATAACAAAATAATCTGTGATTTGGTGGAAGAGAAATTCAAAGGCATCATTTCTATTTTGGTGAGTTGAAAACATCTTTGTGAATGAAAAATTTGGGGCACTGCAGTGGAAAACAAGGGGGAGAACATGGGAAAAAATCAGTTTATGTTGGAATTGTTTGAGTAGGTGGGAAGAGCAATAAGTCACTGAACAGTGACAGCATTAAAAGTAATTTTCATTACCTCCATGGGCTCTGGGGAAAGCAGCTCCTAATCCAGGCAGTCTGGAAGGAGGGAGATGTTTTCCTTTTCAGCTCAACAATTCTTCATTTATTGAGCTTTAAAGTTGGTTACCTGTGGAAAAGCCAAAGGGCCAGGCTGGGGCAGTGTTTCAGTGAGGCAGAGCCCTGTCAGAAATCCCTGGAATTTGTGTGTTTGTAGGATGAGGAGTGTCTGAGACCTGGGGATGCCACAGACACGACATTCTTGGAGAAACTGGAGGAGACTGTGAAGAACCATCCTCATTTTCTCACGTGAGTGTTCCCACAGCTGAGGGCAGTGGTGGATCCCAGGGTGGGAATAACATCCTCACTGTGCTGGGTCCCACATAAAAGATGATAATTTTCTTTTACAAAGAGATTTGATTGATATTTAAGGTAATATAGGTTGTCAACACTAAGTGCCTGACTGAGCTTCAGAATGTAATAGGGGCAAGAAAACTCTTTGTTACTGACTCACCTCTCACCTTGCAGATGATTTACTTCAGTTTTGGAGCTCCAAATGTGTTTATTCTGAATGTTCTGCTTTTATTCTGAATGCTCAGCTTAGGATGTCCACATCGTATGTGCACACAGAACCACTCTGCAAGGAACAGAAATTCCTGGAAATTCCCCTTTTCATTGAACATAAATACATTTAATGACGCTTCTATGACGTGCTGGTTGATAACTTTATCTACTTGAAAATCACCAAGTCTAATTTACATTCCCTGCCCACACTCCAGGATTGAATGTCCTGGTGCTTTTTGAAGTGAATCCTGCAGAATTTTGTGTCTCCTGAAGGTTTTTGCTCCCTCCCCAGGCACAAACTCGCTGACCAAAAGACGCGCAAGTCGCTGGGGCGGGAGGAGTTCCGGCTCTCGCACTACGCCGGGGATGTCACCTACAGTGTTGCAGGTAACACAGAAAAAGCAAAACTCTGGGCCTGAAATACATCCCCACATCACCTGCTCAACCTGATTAATTTCAAATCTCAGTCCCTGCCTTGAAGTTCCCATGGAACAGCCTGAGTGGTTTGTTTTTTCTTCCAGGTTTTCTAGATAAAAACAACGATCTTCTCTTCCGGAACCTGAAGGAGGTGGGTGTGGAGAGAGGAGGTTTCCAGAACAGAATGAGGAGCTGGGTTTAAAATGGGGTGGCAGCTGAGGGAAGGGATTCTTCTGGACTCCACCTGGAGGCTGTGTGTTCATAGGGCTGCACTCTGAAAAGAGTGACTGAGATCCCAGTGTTCGTTTTGTTATTATAAACAGTTTTGCCCTCAGGTTTCTTTGGTAGTTCTCTGTACTTCATCTCTGAAAACATCTCTCTCTGCAGACCATGTGCAACTCAGAGAACCCCATCATAAACCAGTGCTTTGATAGGACAGAGCTGACAGACAAAAAGAGACCTGAAACGGTGAGAGCTCAAGAGCTGGAGGGAGCTATGGCTGTTCCTTTTTTTAAAGCATGAACTCTCTGACATGATCTGAATGCAAACCCCTCACATTCTTCTGGTTTGTAGCCAGCTCCAAGTCATCTCTTCATGTGTAGTTTTCTTCCTTTTCTCCTAGGCAGCAACTCAGTTCAAAAACAGCCTCTCCAAACTCATGGAAATCCTGATGTCCAAAGAACCCTCCTACATTCGCTGCATGAAACCCAACGATGCCAAACAGGCTGGTATGGCCCTGGGGACAGAGACAGAGCACGGGATCCCAGTCAGGGAGGCACAGAAAGGAGCAGAAATGAAGCCCTGCACGATTTTGGGTTCATTTTGGGTCTGTGCCTGAGCTTCTGTAGGGAGGGGGTGGCAGTGCCAGCAGCCAGGAATGGGAGTGGGAGCACTGGTCTTGGGTAGAGGAAGGTTGTGGTTAAAGTAAAGGATTATTGACCTATGTAAATTCATTATAATGACCTTACTCTGGCTCATTTTTGGTTCCTCTATGCATAAAACATCCCAAAGGAAAACTTAATTTTGGAACTAAATATAAATAATTAGAAAGGGCTGGGGGGGAAGGCAGGAGACACAAATTTTTGTGGGACTTGGGCTGGGAGGACTCATCAGAGTTTAAAGATAATTGTGTGAGACACAACAAGAGCTGAACATTCCCCTTCTCCAGGCAAAGGGGCAGCTGTACAATGATTGTGTTTTTGCATTTCCATGCCCTGCCAAGATCGATTTGATGAAGTCCTGATCCGACACCAGGTGAAATACCTGGGGCTGATGGAGAACCTCCGCGTGCGCAGAGCCGGCTTCGCCTATCGGAGAAAATACGAGGTGTTCCTGCAGAGGTAAAGCTGCTCTGGAATTCTTTCCTTTGCTGCTCCCTCTCCCTGGGCTTCATCCCCTTGATACTGAGGCTGGGGAGCTGTTCTGAACAGCAGCTCTACCACACAGAGGAGTGGGAAGCTTGGGCTCTCTCCGTGGCCTCTCCCCTTCCCATGGCCTCTCTCCCTCCTTGGATTGCACTTCTCTCCCTAAGATTTCTTCTCCTGCCAATTCCCAGGTACAAATCCCTGTGTCCAGAAACGTGGCCCACGTGGGATGGGCGGCCCTACGATGGGGTGGCTGTGCTGGTGAAGCATCTTGGCTACAAACCAGAAGAATACAAAATGGGACGGTCAGTTCTGTGTTCTGAATTCGAGGTTATGAATCACTGCATGTCCGTGTTGTTCCTTTGAAATCAAGCTTCTCTAGATAATAAGGGAGGGAAAGATTACAGAGCCCAAAGGGGATGCCAAAAGCAACTTTCTCCAGCATGTTAAATGAAATTCTTCATTTCTATTTCTAGAACAAAGATTTTTATCCGCTTTCCCAAAACGTTGTTTGCGACAGAAGATGCTCTGGAAGTGAGGAAGCAGAGTCTGGGTGAGGCACTCACACTTGCAGTGGATTTCTGTTTAAAATGTTGAGTCTTTTTCTACCAAAATCTGCTTGGTCACAGTTGCAAATTGCTGCTTTTCTTGCAATTCCAGCCACAAAGATGCAGGCGACGTGGAGAGGTTTCTACCGCCGGAAGAAATTCCTGACCATGAAACGCTCAGGTATGAGAGACACAGAGAGACAAAGATGTTCCCCCAGCAGCTCCCAAAGCAATTCCAATCCTTTTACTGGTATTTATCCAATGTATCATATCATTAAAAACTCATATTCCTGCCCTCATGGCCCACTGAAAGCTGTTTATTTCCAGGGTGGGTTTTCCTGAGCGTTTTTGGTGCCAGCTTTATGTGGAGTCAGTTTGGGGATGAAGGAGCTCCCTTAATGCAAAATCTTTTGTGTTGTTTTTAGCCATCACCATCCAGTCCTGGTGGAGGGGAACCCTGGGACGCCGAAAAGCTGCCAAGAGGAAATGGGCAGTGGAGACCATCAGGAGGTGTGTGAAGAGCAGCCCAAGCCCTCAAACATCACATCCTTAACAATAAGATGCTAAAAATAAACTTTCTTGTCACTATTACAGAGTTTTTTTTTAAATTAGTTACAACTATTGAATAAAGCCCAGGAAATAGAACCTTTAAATACCACTAATTTTGATCACTTCTTCAGTTTTCTAACAATATTTTCCACACCCACAGGTTCATTAAAGGCTTCATTTACCGGAACCACCCGCGGTGCCCAGAGAACGAATATTTCCTGGATTACATCCGATTCTCCTTCCTGATGAACCTCAAGAGGAACTTACCAAAAAATGTCTTGGACAAATCGTGGCCAACTCCTCCCCCATCGCTCTGTGAGGTGGGAATGACACCTGGGATGTGGGAGGGGAATCCAGGGCTAGAGGATTGCAGCTTCTTGGGGTGTGGTGCTGTTGCAACACCATTTTCTCCTGGGTTTCTCATCCATTTCTGAAATTCCCATCCATTTTTCTCTTAACAAATTCAGTTCCCTCTGTTGCTATTATTATTGTGCATCTGCTTGACTTGGTTTATCTGCTCAAAACAAAATATTGCAGAAAATCCCAGTTACCTCATCCAAAGGATTGTTTGGATTGAAGGTACAGCTGGAAGGAAGGAAGGGCACAGCAGTGCACAGGGGAGGGATCCTGGTGTTTATTCCCCGTTCTAAAGCAGCTAGAGAAGTCACAGGGCAAACCCTCATATAGAAAGGCAAAAAAATCAACTGCTTATTACTTAATTCTTGGTCAGGAAGCAGCTTTTTAACCCAGCAGTGCATTTTCTGCAGTTGCAGCTGCTCTGTTGGGTTTGTCAGTGGTTCTGAGCTGCTGGGTTTTTGTCCTTGTTGGGTTTGTCCCTGTTGGGTTTATCAGTGGTTCTGGGCTGTTTAGTTTGTCCCTTTTGGTTTGTCCCTCTCAAGTTTGACCCTGTTGGGTTTGTCCGTGGTTCTGGGCTGTTGGAGGTGTCCCTGTGGGTTTGTCCCTGGTTCTGACCCGTCCCCTTTCCCGTGGGCTCCCCGCAGGCGTCGCAGCTCCTGCGCAGGCTCTGCATGCAGAACATGGTCTGGACCTACTGCAAGAGGATCAGCCCCGAGTGGAAGCAGCAGGTATGGGGCACCTTTGCAGAGTTTCCCTGACATTCCCAAGAGCCTGCAGGAAATGGAGGAGAGGAGCAGCCTGGATGGGAGGGCCAGGGCCCGGCACTGGGGCTCAGGGCAGCAGTGGGGAGCTGGAGGGTTGTGAATCGCTGCATTCTGGGGCGCCACAGGAACAGGGACATTGATTTGGGTTTAGGTTAGAGACAAAACACTAAAAGACTGGAATGTGCACAGAAGAGACCCCATTCTATACATATTTGAATAGGTACTATTTAAACAGTCAGTGGAGCCAAGCCCCCACATAATTTCTCTATTGAAAGGCCCCGTTACTCTGCCCATGGAAGCTAAAAATATAAGAAGCTGCATTATTCTGCCTGTACCATGTAAAGTAGAGAGTAAGAATCCTGCAGACACAAACCCAGTCATTTTCCAAACAGAGAAGTTACAGGAACAGCTTCAGCTGCTCTGTTGTAGCTAAAAGAAATAAAAATGATACTGATATTTGATTCATCTCATGGAAAGGTAGGGGGATGGAGTTTTTATATTAAAAAAAAAACGCTCAGTAAAGAGACATAATAGGAGATGTTGGCTGTAACTGCCATGAAGGTTTTTCACTGCACAATCTCTCACCTTCTGCAGTGCATGGACACCTGGAGTGAAAGGCTGGATCTGAGCCTGTGATTAAGGACATGGGATTAACTCAGCTCAGCAGCTGCTTTCCCCCAGCAAACCAGACTCACTGATAAGGAGCCTCTTTTATCCCCATTTCTCCCTGTAAATCATCTCAGGTGCCTTGTCCTGTGTCACAGTCCTGGCCCCAAGTACAGCAGTGGGGATTTCCCACTTTCCCAGTCCCTGGTTTGTTCTTGGAGCAAAGGAGCCCAGAGCTGAGGTCAGTGGCAGGGGCTGGAACTCTGCCACCTCTGAGGGACTGAAGGTTTAGGGCGACTCCTCATCCAAACAGGAATTAAATGATGACTGCTAATAAAACCACAAAGGGAACAACATCTCTCTTCTAACACCAATGTATCTTTTTAATGAGGAGAAATTTTATACGAAACAAGAACACTTCTTTTGTCCTTGCAGTTGGAACAAAAGGTAATTGCCAGTGAGATTTTCAAGGGTAAAAAAGACAATTATCCTCAGAGTGTTCCCAGGCTCTTCATCAACACTCGACTGGGTGAGTAGGGGCTGCCAAGTTTAACAGGAGGAAGGAAAGGGGGGATTAATCTGCTCTTTTCTTGCTGGAAATTCCTTTCTGACCCTCCACCTCTTTCATTTTAATACAGGTAGAGAAGAAATAAATACTAAAGTCCTTCAGGCGCTGGAAAATGAAGCACTTAAGGTGAGAGATGTGTCCTAATATTTTTGTCAAGCTCCCAGAGTTATTCAGCAGAGGGGGCAGATGAGATTTCTGGAGAAAGTACAGGAAGAATTTTACATTGTATTAAGCTTGTAATACTTTAGAGGACAGTCTGGGAAGAGCTGATGGATTAGAAAGTGGGGATTTGGGCAGTTTAATGATGTCAGTTAAGAACTGAATAGGTTACAGCTGGAGAGAAAGGGGGGAAGCCCCACAGTGACCCCAAACCTGGGTTTCCCAAGCCCCAAGCAGTGCAGCCACCACGGTGTGTCCAGAGCTGCTCTGGGGCAGCGAGGAAGTTCTGGCACAGAGAATTTTCTGCATTCCCGGTTTCCCAAGCCCTGGCTGGTGCCTGCTGGGGGCTGGCAGTGCCCCAGGTGGGATCTGGCCCTGCTAACTCGTGTTTCAGTACGCAGTGCCCGTGGTCAAGTACGACAGGAGGGGCTACAAGGCCAGGGCACGGCAGCTGCTGCTCACCCAGAGCTCGGCCATCGTTGTGGAGGAGTCCAAGATCAAGCAGCGCATCGACTACTCCAACCTGACAGGTGGGAATGGCATAGGGATGGGGCTGGGCATTCCCCTGACCCTGCACTTCAGCTGCACTTCTTAATGTACTCATACAAACCCTAATTTGTCTTTGTTCTGGACAGGAATAGGATGAGCTGATCCTGGCAAGCATTTCAGTATCTTGTAATTGAGTTTTTCTAAAATGAGGCTGCATAAAATGTCACCAAAATGACTCAATTCATCTCCCTCAACCCTCCCCCGAGTGAGCTCCCAGTTGCAGGGCCCTGCCACAGGGGAGTTGCACCATTCCTGCACAGCAGCTGCCTGGGCCACTGCTGCAGCTCTTTTGGCCCTCGGAATATCCAACAGGGACTGGATTCTTTGGGAGGGGGAAACTGCTGAGCCTGCTGCAGCGTGGTCACTGCAGCCTTTGGCTGAAGCCTCTCCCTTCAGCCCCCCTGCAGCCTCTCAGCTGTGCTGTGTGGGAACAGTTGCTGCATTCCTGGCAGAGGCTGTGGAGCACTCCCCAGGTCCTGGCAGTGCCGCTGACGCTCCCGTCTCTCCCCCAGGCATCTCCGTCAGCAGCCTGAGCGACAACTTGTTTGTGCTGCACGTGCACTGCGAGGACAACAAGCAGAAGGTACCGAGGGCTCATCCCTCCCTCCTCCAGCCCCCACTGGAGAAAGGGTGAAAGGCACAGGGGGGTACACAAGGTGACAGGGATGTGACTTTGTGCCGCCTCTGAGGGGCCTTTCACTGGTATTTCCCTGTGCTCTCAGCTGGGGCTCAGCAGTGCTTGTTCTGGTGCTGTCCCTGTCCCCTGTCCCTTACAGCAGGGTAGTTTTGGTACAGTGACACCAAAGCCACGATCCTAAAGCATGGACTCTCCTCCCAGGGAGACGTTGTCCTGCAGAGTGACCACGTGATCGAGACACTGACAAAAACAGCCATTCTGGCCAACAAAATCAACAACGTCAACATCAACCAGGGCAGGTGAGTGGCACCAGGGCCCTGCTTCAGCATTAAACATTCCTATACCTCATCCAAATGTACCCACTCCACCTCAACCAAGGCTCCAGAGCAGAGCTATTGCAGCTCCTATCGCAGCTCAGTTAACACCCAGCTCCTGCAGAGTCCCCCACGCTCACCAGAGCTGTTCTCACCTTTTGCTCTTCGCAGCATAAAGTTCACAGTAGGACAAGGCAAAGAAGGGATCATCGACTTCATCTCGGGATCAGAACTGCTCATAGCCAAAGCCAAGAACGGGCATCTAACAGTGGTGAGTGTGGGCTGGGGATCACTTACCCTGGATCCAAACCAGCATTCTGACATGGGACATGTGCCATGGGATGTTCCTGCCAATGGCAGTACCCTGCTATCCCAGCCTTTCCCACAGTTGGAGCTGGGCATGGGGCTCCTGCAGCCCTGAGGGGTTGCCAGGCTCACTCACACGTGGCAAGGGATTGTCTGAGCACTCACTTTTTATTCCCCCCACCCCCAACATTCATTAACTCCATAGCAAATCAAATTTTAAATACATTTAAAAACCCAAACAAAAACCCTCTCCCCTTCTCAGCTTGTTTGTGGCAATCCTGACAGTCAGATCAGCCCCACAGCTGATTTATGCACTGTCTGATCCCAGCTTATTCAGAACTAAATCCAGAACAAATCCAGACTGCACTGACTCCCCTTCCAGCAGAGCTGAGAGCTCCCATTAGGACCACAGGCTGCCCAGCCTCAGAACAGCCTCAGCATGTTCAGGAATTAAACCTTTTGCAGCATTCTGAACACACTTTCAAACCTGTCCTTCTCCTGCAGGTGGCTCCTCGGTTGAATTCCCGATGATGAATAATTCCCTGTGCCAGGACCTTGCCCTCCACAGAATTGGCTGAACATTGTTCCCAGCAAACTCCCCCTTCCTCGCTTTGCTCTTTCTGTTATTACCAAAGACCTGCACTTTCAGAACAACCACAAAATACATCCTTGCTCTCTTGTCTTACTCTCCAAGTCCCCAACAAAGGCCTTCTCCTCTCTTCCTTACCCGACTGAAGGTGGGGTCCAGCACAGCATCCCTGCAACCACAGCTCGGGACCTTCAGCTGGGCTTTGAGGGAGAGTTTAAGCCCTGATGGAAATGACCAAAATTTGTGCTTGTCATCACCAAAAAAAAGCACAGTCACAAAACAAGTAACTCTGCTGCTTTCTCAGCCAAATCAATGAAATGCCAAACTTTGTATTCAGAATGTTTTATGAAGAATTTTGCTCGGAGATGTTTTAATGCTTTGTTGTTACAAATATAGTGAAGCCATATTGTGTAAATGAGTAAAACCTGTAAATACTTTAGAGCCAAGGATGAGATGCACTACGAGAGATGGAGTTGATGTGGAAACTTTTATGTTTTAGATTTGGAATTTTTGTTGTTTTTAGTTTATGGTTACAAGGTATAACCTGAAAAACCCATCATGTAACTATTTCACTGATCAGGATCCAGAGACTTTTATCTTTTTTTGAAGTCAGCTGTCCCATTTCTTGCTATTTTTATACCGTAGGAATTTTTCATATCCACACAAACACAATGTAATACAAACTGCAGAGGTTACCACTGCTCTGGGCTGGCCATGGGATGAACATGAGCTTCCCCCCTTGCCTTACCCTGTCTGGGAGTCACCACTGCCCCTTCCCCACACAGCTCCGCAGGCTCAGAGCGGCACCTTCAGGAAAAATGGCTTTTCCTCCTGTTCCCAGCAATAACTGGAAGTCTGATTCCCACAGTATTTGTATCAGTGCCTCAGTGCTGCCTTACGAGGGAGGGCTGGGCACTGCTGCTGCCCCACAGCTCCAGGGACACGGGCTGGCTGCAGCACAGGTTCCTCCTCAGCACCTTCCTCTAACCCAACAGCTGCAGGGTGCACAGCTCCATGGGGAATTCCTGCTGCATCCATGGCACAGCTCCACAGCCCAGCCTGTGCATCCTGCTCTCTTGCCTTAGACATCCTTCCCCTCCCTCCTGCTGCAGCCACAGCCAGCCCTGAATGAATCTCACCCACCGCTGCCTCTCTCGCACCCTCAGCTCCATCTCCTCTGGTTCCTGACACGATGCCATTGTCCAGCCCTGCCCCAGGTTGGAATGTGGGATACACTGCAGGCCATCCCCCCAGATGTGCTGCAGTGTGTGCAGAGCACGCTGCAGATGTCGGTGTATAACCTCTGCCAGACTACGCTGAATAAATTTTTACAAAAAACCAACCCCCCTTGTCTTTGGTGCAGTTTCCTTACATGTTTCAGGGGAGGCTGAGCCCCAGCCCCATCTCTGTGTCTATTACAAGGAGCAGGTTATTCCCAGCAGAGCAGGTGAGAGGCATTCACCAACCATTTCCCAGGGTTTTATACAGGGAAAGACTGGATAAAAGGGCTGCTCCCAGCAGCACAACTCACGCTCAGACCAAATCTTCCTTATCTCCTGTCTGAAGAACAAGGCTGTTCCTGCTGCTCTCTCCCCCTCCAACTGTTCCTAGTGCAAGCAACAAAGGAAAGTTATTCTTCTAAAAGAAAGTCATAGTGATGTTTGGCATTTTTAATTTAGGTTTGTTTTATTTAAGTTTAATGTTAATTCCATGCTGTGTTTCAGTAAGAACAATACAGATTCTGTATCTGTGGCTCCAGTCAGATATCCAGTAGTACAAATTAGCTTCAAGTTACACATACTGAACAAAAGAGGTTGAGCGAGCGAAGGGAGATGGGGAGAGGGGAGGGAGAAAAGAAAAAATATTGAACACGCATGCAGGCTTATCAATGCCACCTTCAATGCTAACCTGCTTGGAGGGAAAGTAAAGAACAGGCAAGAATGAGCAGCCACGGATTGTTGAACTGTTACCAGCACCATGATTTTCAGCAACATTTCAGCAGTTTGGAAACTTTTTGTTTTTATACAGTAAAACCACTACAATAAATGTCCCAAATGCAACCTCGCAACTTCAAGCTAAACACCCAATTAAGTTGAAACATTGGTATAAAATTCAGTTTAAACAGTTATAAAAAAAAGAAAGATGCCACCACATGAGCACTACCTGGCCAGGACCAATCTCTCCCTACACGGCCTTCAGGTGTCACATCCAGGTCTGATGGCAATGTCACCACAGCTGGCAGAGACAATACAGTAATGCTGAAAGAGCCTTTACGCAGTCCTGTTAGTGTCTTAAAGAACCTAAAAGCTGGCACCAGTAAAATCCACAGAAATTCACTCTTGCCTTTAAGAACTTTTAAACTGTGTAAAAAAAATAAAAATAAAGAAACCCAACAGGGCAGGAACCTAAATTCTGAGACCCAATGTAAAAGTCAGATTTGGTGGTTCTCAGAGTGACACTGAGGGTTTTTGTGGGGAAGGGGGAGGGTGGTCAGAGATGGGTTCTCTTGTTGGCCTTTGTGTCTCACTGGTTTTCATCTTCCACATCCTGCAGCGCTTCTTTATTCTGTTCTTCACCTGGGGAAGTGGGAAGAAGGAAGGAAAATGTTACCATTTAAAACTGAGAGCTGCAGGAAGGCTTAACAGGCACCTAGAGATTAATCGTTCCATGCAATACACGCTCAGTTCTCCCACTCCACACTGCCAGTTCCGGAGTGAAGCGTTCCCATGGAAATTAAGCCTTGGAATCACCTGCACCCTCACACACAACTGCAGCCAGGCCATTAGAACACGTGAGGACAAACAAACCCAGCCCTGAAAACTGCCACCACGCAGGTGAGCAGTCCTGCTGAGCCAGGGCTGGGCAGCCAAGGCAGAAACCATTGGAAGAACTGTGGGCCAACATCCTTGGATCAGGAATTACCTTCCCCAAACCCTCATCTCTACTTTTTTCTGCCCAAGCCCACTCAAGTCTCAACACCAGCAAAGTACTTCAGGCAATTTTATACAGTAACACTGATGGCAGGAATTACCAAAGGTATGAAAAACACCCTACTGCAAGTCCAACCTGACAAGAAACCCTGGGCTTGAGGTTATTAGAGAAAAACATCATGTGGAAATCAATTTCTCTGTTCAGCCAGGCTGTGCCATGTAGCGGAATGGGGTCTGTCCATGAGACTCCTGTAGTTTGGTTACATTCCAGCTACCCCATGGAGTCTCATGCAACACCTTCTGCAGGGCTTTGCCAGAGTTCTGCTGCAACTGGGAGAAGTTCCAGGTACGTCAGCTGGTGCCATCACACATGCACAACTCACTAAATTGATAACGGAGACTGAAAAAGTGTTTACCATTGTCTGTGACCATGTAAAACAGTACTCTCCAAAGGGCAATAAACAGAAACTAGTAATTAAAAACTTGACTGCAATAAAACCCAATCAAATGAGACTGATGACTTCCAGCAAATAACCAGAATGTCTGCTCAGAGCATGTCCAGATTCAGGATTACCACCAGGTACAACAGGAGGTAGATTTTAGAAGAGGGGGCCTAGGAACACAGGACATTCAACAACAGCAAAGTTTATAGACAGAATTCCATATCAGATCATTTAGGAGAGGAAAGCAGAGGCCCTAACCCAGATTAGAAGATCTGAGCATGCTCTAACCAATACACTTGGGCAAATACTCCTCTACCAGGCTGCTGTGAAGTACTTTTCATGCCCAAATATTCTTATATCCATCCAGGTTTGCAGCTCAATTCCCAAACATGTGAGTTACTCTGGATCTTAGTCAAGCACATCATCCCTGGGCAGGGGGACAGGTGCCACAGGGCTCAGCCCTGAGTGGCAGCAGGGACACAAGCATTTGTAAGCAGCAGGTGACAGAGGCAGGCACTGTTAGTGACAGGAAAACTGACACTGAAAACTGCAGTGAGCCACCACAAGAGACTTACAAAGTAGAGTTTTTAGGAAATGAACAGTTGGACTTTCCTTTAGGAATCTATACAGCAGGAAAGAAGGGGAGAACAGGAATCATATGGAGATGACATTACAAGCGTGGAAATAAACTCAACACTCCTCTAGGCCATGGGAAAGCTACAGGGATTGGGATGGGAGTGCAGCAGCTGGGAAATGCCTGGCTTTACATCCTTACACCCTGCACAGCTGGAATGGAAACAGGGAAAAGCTTAATGCCAAAGAACAAGCCCTTTCCAAGTCTCTCTCACCCCTTGGAAACTGCTAATTGTGTCACTATTAACTTATTGTTCAAAGGCTCTGCTCATTTGGGAATGTGGAGCTCTGGAAGCATCAGCTGGAAATGCACTCTGAGTATTGGCAAAATATGAGGAAACTTAACTTTGCACCTGTGTCTAAATATTCCACATAAACACTTTTTTTTTCTGGATCTGAAGAATTCCACCACGATTTTAAGTAGCCCTACAGTATTTTCAATTCTGTAATCATCTTTCTGGCATCAGTAACCAGGATAATCTGAAATACTTCAGGAAGAACCAAAATGCCTGTTTTCCATGCTGTGGAGCAAAAAATTCAAATCTCTATTTCTTTTTGCAAAATCTAAAGAGCCTGTAAATAATCTTGTGGAACTTCTACAATATCCAAGATCCACAAGACACCATCTGCCCTGGCCAAATCAAGAGCATTTGAAAGACACTCTTTGGAAGATATTGGTACTATCCCACATTGATCCAGCCTTGTTACTGCACTGAAATGGCTTCCACAGAGCACCACGATATTTGACTCCAATAAAAAAAGTAAAGGTTGTATCTTAATTGTGGGAATTTGAAACACATTTCTTTTCTCCAATGCCTACCCATGGCAAGGAAGGCATTCAACAGCTGCAATGTTTAAAAGAGTCTACAAATCCATCCAGGATCCATCATGCACCAGGAGATAATCTTACATCCTTGAAAAGGGAGGTGCAAGAGCCTTAAAAACTGCGATGTGGAGTAAACCAGGAGCCCAGACCCATACATTTACAGGATTCCCAGTTCCCTCAGCAGCCCAAAGAGCAGAGTGAGAAGCTTTCGAGTAACACTTCAAAACAAACCCATGACCCTACATAAAAACAGGGAGTCAGGAAAAAGATTCTGCATTTGCTTTCAAATGGACACCCCACCAATGAAGTACCCCCAGGAATGCTGTGTGGCTACAAGGAACAGCTTACCAAAAATTTAAAGACACTCACATACTTATGTGAAGTTCAGCAGTGGTGCTTGTAAGCTCTGGGCATTTGTAGGTACCCAAAATAGTCTTAATAAGACTTAATTCTTCCCCTCCAAGTTAAAAGTAAAGAAAGTCAGCTCTTTCCACTTGTCTCTCCAAGAGAGACACCCTAAAATGAGCAGATTTATACTAAGCATTGTTTGTGGAAGTGAAGGGGTTGGAAAAGTCCATTCAGTGTGCCAAAACCACTTCAAAAATTTGTACTATCCTTGGCTAGTGAACAGAAGCAATCCATGTCCCACCCTCTGGTACTGCCAGGGGACACATTTGGCATTTGCTCTGGCAATGAGAATACAAAGTGAGCTGGAATAAAGGGGAACTAAAGCATCTGCAGCGCTTTCTCCTGCACTGGGGGTGCACATCCGGTTGGAGTGACAGCCAGAGATGAGCATGACAAGCAGAAAGAAAAAAAAGATGAAATAAAGAAGGTCACTGCTTTTACAATAATCTCAGGTGCCACGTGGGGAGAGTGGTACTAATTCCACACCTCCTTCCTTTAAGTGAGAGCTGAGAAGCTGCTCAAAAGACTGCAGTGTCACCCCTATCACCTCACCCAGTGTTAAGGCAGGACAGGAGTGCAGGAAAGTCATTATTAGGAGAGACAGATGTAAACCATCCAAGCCCTCTCCATTTCCACTCTCTGTTTCGTGGGTCAGGGATGCAGCTTCTCCAGCAGGACTCACTTACCATCACCCTGCATGTCTGAAGTCCATAGTGTCAGGTTATCACGTAACAACTGCATGATAAGTGTAGAGTCCTTATAGCTTTCTTCACTCAGTGTATCCAGTTCTGCAATAGCATCATCGAAAGCTGCTTTTGCCAACCTGCAATGACAGAACAAAGATTTAACAAATATTGCTGAACACAATCCAGAAGCACAGGTTAACACCAGTCATTTGTGTACTTTATGAAACTTTTTACTCAGGAATATTGGTTTCATTAAACATTTCTACATCTTGCAGTACAACTGAATAAGGTCTGCTAAAAACTTAGTGTAACCTGCAGGGACAGAAGACAAATGGTGTTTCCTTCTATCACTGTCACTCTGTACGTGCTCACAGGTCACAGAAATCAGTACCACCATCCCTCCCAGCTTGTGAGAAGATAAATCACCTCACACCTTGGGCAGTTTAAGGGCATGCACAGAGTTAACCTGGCAAGCTGCTGAACTGCCATTAGTTGATCAATTCAAGGTTATCACTGTTCTGCTTCTCATACACCATTACTACCACACAAACACGTGGCTCTGGACTCCAAAGAAAATAGTGATGCTGAAAAATCTTCCCAGTGAATCGATGTCAACCAGAGCAGACATGAGCAGGAAGCAAGCAGGAAAAGCAGTTACCCAAAGAGCAACCACTTCTGGCTTGTTTGGTACTCACACAACATTCCCATACTCCCATCTTCCCAGTCACCACCTACCTGCAGGCACGATCAGGAGAATTAAGAATTTCATAGTAGAATACAGAGAAGTTGAGCGCAAGTCCTAAGCGGATGGGATGTGTTGGTGGGAGTTCTGTCATTGCAATATCACTAGCAGCTTTGTAAGCCACCAAGCTGTTCTCTGCAGCCTCCTTCCTGTCATTTCCTGTGGCAAACTCAGCCAGATACCTATGGTAGTCCCCCTTCCTGAAAACAGAAACAGAAGGAAGTCAGTAATCCTTGTTTCCCCACCAGCCACCGAATGAACAGCTTAAATTAAACTGTGTTTAGATATTTGCACACCAGTTATTCAGTTACTACCAGCACTGCACCAGGAGCTGAGGGAATTTTAAACCATCACTACATGACAAACCTTACTTTCTTCTCTTTACAAGTGTTCAGCTCATGCAAAAAAAAACCAAAAAACCCCCAAGCAGGAGTGTGATTTCTACATCAGCAGCTCAATTAAAATTGCTGTTTCTTACATCTAAGAGCTGCACAACAGTTCTCATTAAGTTCTCATTACAGCTACTTAATTTCTGTCTCTATTTCAGGCCTTTCCTCTCAAGAAGGTACTTACATTTTGTAATAGAAAACCTTGGACTCGCCAGTGTTAGCTGCTGGAATGAGGTGTTTGTCCAGTACATCCAGAATGTCACAACAGATTAACTTCAGTTCAGTCTCAACCTAGTAAAAACAAAAAACAAAAACAAACCACAACCCAAAATTAGAAGAGGGGGTGGGTGAGGTGAGCACTTAAGACTAAAAGCTGTTCCAAAAGTACCCAAATATCAAACAGGTAACATCATGAAATTCCAAAGAGGGGTAGGACAGAAGAAAAATAAATAAAATTCAGCTGTTCCATAGGTGCATTAAGCAAAACAGTTCTGCACATTTAGCTGGCACACACAAGAGGCAGGGACTGATGGATGATGAAATGTGGAACTCAAAAGTGGAACTGTAAATTCCTTGGAAGACATCTTGCTAGACCATTGCATTAAGTTTGTCTCAGGATGTAATTCTGCAAGAATTTCAGGCTTACACAACTCAATTCCTTACATTTTTGATCCTGGAAGGCTGCCTTGAAAGTGGCAACAGTAACAGGACAATCTGAAGGTAATTAACACAAATCAGCTGAACTCCATTAAATCCCAGAGTTAAATGGCACCTTCAGACCAATTTCTAGTGAGTCCTTGGAGGCAAAGCTCTAACAGAAGAGCCTTAAGACAAAAATCATGGAGTATCAGAACAAAATCAAGACGTGCCACACAAGCAAAGGTCAGGTACAAGATGAAAACAAGATCCAGAAGCAGGTGAAAAACACAAAGCGCAGCAACTCAGCAAAAAAGCAAAACTCATCAACACGTGAAATCTGTGGCCAAAAATACAGTATATAAAGCCTTATTTAAAAACAAATACTGTTTTTAAATATACTGGATTTGAATAGTCTGAATTGAAAACAGTCACATCAACCTTCATTTTTTCCAGTTCCAAACATAAAGCAAGGTCTGTGAGGTCAGGGTTTACCACAGAGAGTTTCACTCCTATCAGCAAAGAAACTGAGCACACCCAGAAAAGCTGAAACCCCTTCTCTGACATCAACATTGCCCAAACCAGACTGGCTCTGAGCCTCCCAGGTCATTCCAGTAGGAGTGGTTGGTGAAGTGCACACAGTCACCCATCCATTGCTGCTTTTTCAAGATTTCACAGTAACTTTCACAGCTACAATTGAAGAGAACTCTGGCTCAAGGTAATTTCATATAAATGAGAGATTTCAACCAAAGGCATTAAAGAAACTACCAGGAACTGCAAGTCTTGGATCACAGGAGCAGCCCCACTCAGTCCATCATCCCTTCCTATCCTCCCACCCAAGCATTTGCTTTCCTTCTTTCTTTAAGCATTTTCCTTGCCATATAATCCTTTTATCACCACACAGCTCCCAAACTATCAGGGTTTGTAACCACAGCAGTTATACCCAAAAGGTGTTAAACTTACAGATCCAAAATAAATTATAAACTGGCACATATACACACATACTGATTTGTACAAAGTAACAGATTTGCAAAAGTTCCTTTAGAGAAATTAACTGACAGCAAATTCATGTACAAATGTCAGAATGCCCTGACATTCACAGAAGAATCAGATGCTGTACTTAATTATGTGACAAATGCTTAAGAAAGGTGCTGAAATACGGTCACTTGAGAAGAATCTACTTCATATATTCTTGGGCTACAAAAGCTATAAAACCTTTGGCCAGCAGTCAGTTCCTGCAAACTTCTTTCCTCTTGATCCTCTTTTTCAATGACTTCTTTTGCAGAGAGATCTTCAGCAAAACTGCAAAGAATTAAATCAGTTTCTAATCCTCTTTAGTTAAATAACCATACATGTACACACTTCTATTTCATCTCAGACAGACCTTTTCCAGCTTTGCTTAAAGGATCAGTCACAGTTATCAGAGATCAGCTGCTGTCCAGGGCAAGGTAAATGTCCTGACTAAGCTTAGTTTAAAAAGATTTAATACAAATCAAATTAATTAAGGGTTAAACAAACAAACAAACAAACACACAACAAAACTAAAAACTCTAGTACAAAAAGGATCTGCTCCAGAATGAGTAGCTCAGTGAGCTCTTTCTAAGAAGTGGAGATGGAGGAGAGCCTGGCAGCTGCCCCAAAATACAGCACAGGTTAGAAGTCAGGGCACTGGAAACACACATTCCATGTGCCACATCTCCAGAGCAGGAAGGGGAAGGTCAATACCTTGCTATGGTGTGGGAATGGGTCTGGTTTGACTGCAAGGGAGAGAACTGCACTGTCTGCAGCCACACACCACTTCAGCCTCTCAAGGATGAAGAGCACAAGCCTCAGTGTGTTCTCATCAGAGATGCAGCCAGATGAGAAATTTAGGGGCTTTTGTGTATCCAAATGGCCACAGGAGCCAGGAGAGCAGCCTGTCTACAAAAGAAGCAAGTAAGTGGCATTTTCCCTGATGGCTATGGATGTGTTTGGCTCTATTCAGCTGAAGTGGTTTGGGAAGAGGCACAGTCTGGTGTCTTTCATGTCTCACTATTGCCCAGTGCACACTTCAGACAAAGCCAGCCTGGCCCTGCCCTCCCAACACCACCCTCCGTCGAGTTCTGCCCCACGTCATGCTGGCTACTAGCTCAAAAAAACTCCCAACACGAGCCATGAGCTGAATTATAGTAAATACTGACATACACCAAACCCAACAAATAATTACTTTCACAGAAACTACTACAGAAACTTTCCATTTCTACTGGAGCAGCACTCTGCAGCTGAGCAAGGTCGCAGCTGCGTCTGGTGGTAGGCGAGAGATGTGTCTTTTAGAGATGCTGGTTCTCTCCAACTCCCCAGTACTTTAAACGTGGCCTGTTGGCTCCCAGACATGGTTTGGGGTTGGAGGGGGGAGTCTGTTTTCCTTCTTCAGAGCCTTTCGAGTCTGGGAAAGGTTTTCCCAACACTGAACTTACTCTGGAAAATGCTACAATAGTCAGTATTTGTTGACAAGGGAATCATAATGATGAGAATTCTGCTGGAAGCTGTTTCTTCACAGAAGTAAAGAGCACAACAGGGCAGGAGTGTTACTGTTCAGCAGGGACAGTGAGCAGCAGCATCCAAACCTTTGCAATGTTCCTCAGGCCCTTCCTGCTCCCAGGCCATCCTGCCAAACCCATTCACACACTTAAAGCAGATGCCAACCCATATTAAGTCTCCCAGCAGCTACTAACAGGATCTGGCCTTCAGCTACAGATGATGCTCAGAAGCCTCTTGGGAAAACTCTCTCTGGAGCTGGGCAGACACAGCCACCCCTCCTCCAGTACAGAACCAATGACAGTGCTCAGTGCACTCCTCCTCCCAGTGCAGCTGTGAAAGCTGCTCTCTCTCAGGATTTAACAGCTGAACACACTGTTGGCATGACACTGCACTTCATGTGGCTTCTCTCTCTCTCTTCAGACACCTCAAGCACTACAAACATGGACTTCTTGCACCCCAGTCCATCCAGAACGGCACGTGTCCTTTACAAACAGAGATGCAGAATAATGGCTATTTCTAGAGTCCTTTCAAAATGAGGAAAAGAATCTTTTCATCATTAAAGAATCCCTGGCAGAAGACAGCAACCACCCACAAAACCCTGTGCAGAAGAACCTGGAAGCACACAGTGTAAAACAAGTTTAAACAATCACTAGATAGCTGCTGTCTTGTTTTCTATGTTCTGTTAGGAGATTGCAGACACTCATCAAGAAAAGGTTATTTGGGACTGCATGTAACTGGCAGAGCCTCATCCCATCAGTATGCCAGCATAAAATTAGAAACTCACAACTTTAACAATTCCTGGAGCAACAGAAACCCTGTGAGTCAACAGAAAGTAGTCCAGAGCCATTCCTGAGAGAAGATTTCCAAGCCAACATCATTTCCATTGCTGGTGTATGAATCAGTGCCAGGTGATGTAACAGACTCCACTGTCTCCCTGGAAGTGAAGATGTGAACCATGTGGAGGCACTTGTCCTCAAATAATGGAGATGAAGCCTCTGCAGAAATGTGTGGGATTTAAATAGTACGGGAGCATGCCTGCTCTGTGCTAAACCATCATTTAGGGCAGGGGGGAAGGGGGAACAACAACTCACTAAGAGCTGAAGGTTTCATTAGCCCTTACCAATGAAAGCCAGAGCTTGCTGCAAGTTCTCCATTTTAGGTAAAGCTGCACACGCTGACTAAGTCAGCATGAAGTTATGTGGATCAATTTTTCCCTCTCTCTCCACAGACAGAAAACAGCAAGGCCCTGAAGGTTGCTATACACCCAAGTTTCACAGCTGGGATGACCACGACATCCCCAGAACACAGAGTGACAAAAGACAAGGAGCCAAAAAGAGCACTGAAGAGCCTCCCCCAGGGACATTTCAAGTGTTAATGTTTTGAACTCTCTAGGACAGAGAACTGGAATCACAGAAGGTGTCACTGTATGATCCAAAGCAACTTTTATAGGAAGGGGAAGCTTAACAGCCAAACACCTCCTTTGACAGGGTTAATTAAAAAGAGAAGTTGCTTGGGGTGAGTCAGGTTGGAGGGGAAAGAATAAGGCCCCCTGAGCAGGTGCAGCCTCACACCTGAGTAAGCAGGGAAGACAAAGTGCAAGCACAGTTCAAATGCCTGGCAGAGCTGTTGATGACTGAGGGAAAAGCCCTCCCTCTCCTGAGGCTGCTGCCCTTCTGAGTGTTTACACAGAAACACCCAAGCTCTTCCCTTCACCAAGGAGATTTATTCTCCAGATAAGGAACAAGCTCCAGCCTTCCAAGGACCCTATTCCAGGTCAGCACACCACAGGCAATCTGGAACACCAGGGCAGTTTATGGCAAGGGGACCAGAACTAAATGACATTTTGCTGAAAGACCAACTCCATCTTACCATTTGCCGATATTCCCGAATCATTTTTAATTTGTCTTCTCCACCTTTGTTTTCTTCTTTCTGTTCAATGCTGCTGATTATTCTCCAAGAAGCTCTCCTGGCTCCAATCACGTTTTTATATGCAACAGAAAGCAGGTTTCTTTCTTCCACTGTCAACTCCACATCCATTCCAGCCACTTTCTTCATTGACTCAACCATTTCTAGGAGGAAAAGGTCAGGCAATTATTCTCACACCTGAAGCATCTTTCAAATCATTCAATACAAGCTGTACATTAATGAGAGCTTAGGAAATTAAGCTCCCTCCTCCTTTCATCCAGTTACGCCTCACTTTTACACTGGAGTGTTCCAAACACATCAATCAGCACATACACAAAAGAAGTATCTGATGTTCATCTGGTATTTTACAGGGGTTCCAAAAATTCTTCAAAGGTAGTTTTCACTTTTGGTTTTTATTTTTTGGTCTTAGGTTTGGGTGGGGTTTTTTTTGGTTTTTTTTGTTTGCCTTCTTTAACAGACAGACAAAAAGGATGTAGCAGCAAGAACATTCTTCCAGAGTGGATCACAGTTATCAGTGCAATCCTAAAGGAGTGTGTGTTCTTTGGAGTGCTTTGGAGAAGGCAGAGAACAGTGAGAAAAGATGAACAAATGTGATCTGGCTCTTGGCACAATCAGGATAAAACTGAGGAGTTACAGAACGCTCCACTGATTTGTCAACTGGAACACAGTGTAATGTGGTAATTAACAAAAACATAAAATCCAGATTTGAATACATGGAGAGATGTATGAGTACTGTTACTAGGAAAGTGAGTCAAAGCTCCAAGATGAACCTCCAAAAGAAAAATTTGGTGCTTGGAGTGGTAACAAAAAAGTCATCCTGAGTGTACCCAGAGCAACCACATCTACCCATGCCAAGCAGCATTCACAGTGAAAAGTAACACAAAATATGAACGAATGTATATTTCTATTTTACGCCTGTTGAAAAGTACTTCTAAACCTGAGGTTAAAACAAATATTACCAAATGCAGCTTTTGTACACTCCAGTGGAAGCAAAGATTGAACTACTTAAGGAAGGTTATAAACCCTTTCATTACCTAACCACACTGCAATGGTTCAGGACACATTAGAAGAACAGTGTTAAGTATACAAATGAAGCTTAACTATATATAAATTTCCCCCTCAGATGTCAAAATCACAACCTAAACAGGCACAAGCTAATTCTGCAATGGAAACTGTAGGCTCCTGGCAGGAACAATGTTATCAGTCTCCAACAGGTCTCCATATGTGGAGGACAAAATGTTATGGTGGCTGTATTTTTATCAGTAGATTTTACTTCCCCAAATCACAGAAAGTAACAATCCACCAAGCATTTGATAAAACTTTTTGAAAACACCACCCTACAACTGCAAAATGGTGACCTGTTTTTACTGAAGAATTTGAGAGCTGCCCTAATACACTCCACATTCACACAGTTAATATTAACATAAACGTAATTAGGTATTTTAAGCCAGCTAAGTTACAGGCAATATAATATAGCTACAATTTGCTACTTAAATAAAGCAAGCACTATGATTTATTTCCTGAAGGATGACCCTACCATCCCATTCGTACAAAGAATCTACTTGAAAGCTGTAAATTTTTTTAAATTATGCAAATTAAGCCATCTCATATTTTGAAGTTTCTTAAAACAGTGGAGTCACACTCAAGGTAAGATGCCTGACAGTTCTTGTGGACAAAAATGACCATCAGGAATTGAGACTTGCAGTCTCCATGACCTGGGTATCTTTGTCAAGCTCCAGCAAAAAATGCAGGTCTTGTTTTTAAGCCTAATATTTGATTGCCTTTAGATAAGCTACACAAAGGTTACAGAAGATGCTGCCTTTTTTTAAAACAGTTTCTATTATTTTGCTTTATCCACTGGGATTAACTACAGAGCACTTCAGTCATACTCCTGGATGTACACAATGCTTCTTAATGAAGACAACAAAAATTTATCCACACTTCTCATGTAACAATGATATACATGGAATAATTAGTCCAGAAGTGTGGAGGATGAGGAACATGTACAGCAATATCTTCCAAGATCTTTCTGGATCAGGAAATTGCAACAACTGGGGCAAAAGGGCACATTTTATCAATTGTTCTACAGGTTTCCTTCACAATCTCTTCCCTAGAAGCAAATTTGTCTAGCATGAAAATTTAAAACAAAAAGCTATACACAAGACTTGCTGTTCCCTGAAAATGAGTATCTAGTTTTCATAGTACATTCAAACACATCATTACCAATTTAATTAACTGCTTGGCTTCTGCAGGATTTTATGTATTTATTACCAGTCTGAACATCCACAAGCCCTTGAAACAGAGGTTTAAACACCTCTGTGCACTGGAGGATAAACCAAATTTAAGCTGTGCAACAGCTGGTACAAAGCCAAACCCAAGACCCCACCCTACAAGGAGCTCCTCTGTCAGTATTTGAGTCCTGTTGCATCTCTTCAGTCTGTTGGCAAAGGTGGTCATTAACCACCCTCCTGCAGTCACCACAACCACGGAGCCAAAGGAAAACAGGCACCTGCTCAGAACTACTACTGTCAGTAAATAGCCCTTTATCACCCCAGCATTTTTATGACTAAGTTGTTAGTAAGTTAAATAGACTCCCTGACAAGTGACAGCCACTGGGAACAGGATGCTGGGGGATGTGGGAGCACCTGAGGTTCCTGCATTTGTTCTGAAGCACAAAACCCTCCAGCTTCACCACCCCTGACACTGGGTACACAACCTCCCAACATCCTGGCAACAGGAANCCTCCCTCCCTCCCTCTCCCCTTGGCCGTGCACGGCCTCCCGAGCCCGCGCTCACCATCGTAGCGCTCAGCCTGCTCAGCCAACTTGGCCTGATAGACGAGGTCCTCCCGATCGTCCATGTCCTGCGGGCGGGGCGGCGGCGGGGACTGCGCGGGGCGGATGGCAGCCGATGGGTCCGGGGGGCTCGGCAGCTACCAGCTCGCTGCTCTCAGGGCAAATATGGCG
>VZRS01001178.1:89879-109649 GCA_013398055.1 Ifrita kowaldi
TGAGGGGTATGAGGCGGGGTGAGGCGGCGTGAGGGCTAAGGAGGGGTGAGGAGGAGTGAGGCGGTGTGAGAGATGAGGCAGGATGGATGAAGCGGCGTGAGGCGTGATGAGGAATAAAGCGGGATGAGGGATGAGGCGGCCCGGCAATGGCGGGGATGGATCTGCCGCTCCCGCGCCCGGGGTGGCGGGGCCGTGACCGGGACATGGCTCTGGGTGAGCGGAGGGGGCAGCGGGCCCGGCCGCCGGTGGCGTTTCCCTCAGTGCGGCTCGTTCTCTCCGTGTTTGTGCTGCTCTCACACGCTGACAGCACTGGTTGAATTACCCTCTCTCTGTATTTTGGTACAAATCACCGGGTGTGCTCCACACGGAAGGGTGGATCTGTGACCGAGAGGCTGACGGTCAGATAGTGGTTTCTGCAGCCTCTCCAGGGCGTTTGCTCAAAGTATCACCTCCAGGGCCATAGCACGTGGTAATTTCACAGTTTCAAGAGGCTAGAAAAACTAGAAATTAAAACTGAATGTTTCACGAGTTCCTCACAGAGTACTTCTGAAAAACAAAAGGAGCATACACTTAAATGACTGAGATAATGCCTCAATTTCTGAAATCAGAATGGGTTTAGAAAACTAGAAGGGATTATGCATGGCTGGCATGATCTCCAAAGATCCCCATCCCTGGAAGTGTCCAAGGCCAGGTTAGAAGGGACTTGGAGCAACCTGGTCCAGTGGAAGGTGTCCCTTCCCATGGCAGAGGAATTGGAATGAGATAAGCTTTGAGATCCCTTCCAACCCAAACCATTCCACGATTCTGTGATTTGCTCAGGGAGGCTGTGAATGAAGTCTTGTCTCTTTTCCCAGTGTCTCCATGGAAGTGCAGGCTAAGGATGCTCAGCCCTCCTGATGGGAGAAATGCACAGAGACCTTTGCAGGTTTTGACAGCAGAGACAGATCTGGCCCTGGCACCTCCTGGACACGATGTCAGGTATCCCCATTTATTGTATTGTGCCCACTGAAATGAGCTCCTGATGGGTGACTGAGGGTATACACCTTAAACACCATTTAAAGCACATTTTTTCAATAGTTTATTGTTGGCCTGACTTTTTTTTTTTCAGTTGATGAACAAGAGTTTTAGGGTCTGCAAAATTAACATAACCTTATGGGTTTCTTACAAATAAATCTAAAAATTTGACAGAATTATTTTTATATCACTGTTTGCCTGCTCAGATAATCAGTGGTCTGTTTTCATGGGACATTTAGGCCCTCTTTTTCACAGATCAGGATCATGTAATCAGGATTTCATAAACACAAAGACAACAGCATGTCTTGATGAAGGTGAATATTAAGTGTCAAGTCCACAAAAAAAATTGCTTTTTTCAGTTTATTTGAAATATGATTAGAAAATGCTGATTTTGCTGGAATTGGGAATCATTGTAAACCTTCTGAATTGCTGATAAATACATGATACCGAGTTAGGCACTCAAAAGCAGCAATGTACAGTCACTATCTCTGTGTAAATTTTTAAGACTTGCAAATCACTTCTGCACTTTGACCATCAAAGTCTATTTTTCAGCAGAGACTTACGGAGCTGTGCACAATAAATTAGATTTGGATCAATTTAGGAACCTTTCTGTGATCCTCATGTTTAGCAGTCACTCAGCTTGCAGAGAGTTCAATAATATATCAGGACACTTCAGGCAGATTTAATTGCCAGAAATGAGGTGCATTCTTGGTCCCCTTGCTGAATAATAGCATATTGTCTAAATACTTTAAATTCTTTTGAATGCACTCGTTACAGATGGCATTCAGATATTTGGAAATTGGTCAGAGATTTGGCAAAGCATGAAGAATAAACAGCCTAATCCAGGGAAATACTCACAGCACAATTTGCTGATGCAATCCTTGCTTGCCCCTTGCCCCCTTAACTTTCACATGAATCGATTCAACCACTGCTGCAGCCAAACCCCACGGCTGGAAGGAGAGGGAATGGAAAAGGAATTCTCCAGGATTCTCCACGAGCCCTGTGTTCCATCAGCTCAGGGGAGCTCTGCAAACGCCAGAGCAAGATGAAGCATGAGGGGGTGGCTGGCAGGGCCCTGGGGAAGGGCAGACACAGCCTCTTCCTTTTGGCTGCAGGGAGCTCTGAAATTACCTCAGATAATCTCATTAAAAGGCACTCTTGGATTGCAGCTCTGCAGTGGGCGAGCACTGGAGCAAAGCTGGGGGCTTCTACCGATGAAAATTTAAGGTTTTTTCCCATCTGGAGCTGATAGAATAATCTTTACTGTGTGGAGACAAATCGAGATTGTTATCCTTGGGGCCTAAAGGCTGCTGTCTCCTTGCAGTTTTTAAGGAATACAGTGGCACAAGTAGGATTAATGCAGATTGATTTAACAAACGTTGCCCCCATGGGATTCTGGTCCTGATTTTCTGTCCTTCAGCCCTTGACAGCACCTGCACACCCTGGCCTTTCACTGAAACAGTGCTCTCACACCACCACACATTTGCAGCCTCCTGCAGGAGATTCTTGCTGGTATTCATTTGTGTAACTTTGTCTTCACTGATATTTCTAAGAATATAGAAACAACTTTTTATCTTCCCAAACATACACACCCCATCCAAGGAATCCCAAGACTATTCCCTCACACACTTGTATGTAAATTCATAGAATTGAGACGAAGAGCTACAAAATCTCATCTTAACATTCCTCACAAGTTTGGTTTTTTTTAAGGAGAATATACTTTTTCCCCAAGCCCTTGACTCATTTAATTACAGAAAGCTGTATTTTATTGCTTGATAAGTTCATTTAGTTCCCTTGGTTTGTCTTACTTCTCTAAGTATTGTGTTTAACTGTTTTCATACAAATATGGCAAATTAAAAACGGCCATACCCTCTCTATTTTTAATTATTAAATGCAAGTACTCCAAGAACTGATTGAGAATGAGTCAAAGTTTAGGCTATACTTTTATTTACTTCACGTACTATGAACATATACATTACATGCTACAAAAAAATAAAAAAGGACTTTAACTGTCAAGAAAGTGGATAGTGTTATAATACAATGGCACATGTTCATATTTTTCTTCAAACAGGTTTGGTTAGAATCCTTCCCCAAAACCATTAACGAAAAGGAAGTATTTTACTCTTAAAGATGATTAGAAATATTTGCATTATTAACAAATACAATTCAAACAGATTAACAAGATTTAACCAGGTCATATATTAGTAAAAAGGCTGGGACTTACCAAAATGAAATATATATTAAAAAACCATAGCAGCCAGTTGTACTTTTTAGTGTGATATAACGTGTAAATGCACCAGAAGAACACAGTGTAATTGAGCATTCTGCTTTCATGGTGTATTTCTAGAAATGATTATTCTAGTTCTAACACCTGCCTATGCACAAGAGACCAAAATCACAGCCAAGGAGAGACAAAAGATTGTGACCAACGTTCTGAGCAATGATTTTTTCGCACGCATCGGGGAGAAGGGAGGGAACAAATAGAAGAGGATAAACAAAGGCCACAAAAGGATTTCATCTACATGTTCATGAACATAGTTTCTACCTATTTGCCCTTAAGAGCCTGACAAGTTGAAATGTCTATTTTGTCCAAATGCAAAGATACTCCTTTCTATCACCTATGAAACAAAATCACATTTCAGCTTAGAACTGAAGAGTGGAAAACAGTTGCATTAATGTATCAGCCAGCTAAAAAAACTGCTTGACAAGAACTTGGGATTCTAGTGTAACAGCAGCTATTAAGACTCCTCTAGTTTCTTTATTTTGCTCTTTCAAAGTGTACAAATATTCACAATTTATACAGTCTTAACAAAACCACATCTACAAAGTTTGCAGGGTATTTGCTAGTTAATTCAATTCATGTCCTTTGTATTAAAAAGGCAAGGTTTGCATAATCAAACTTCCAGAAAAATGTTCTTTTGGTATCTTAATTCCTGATTGGAAAGGTACAAATATATGGGTTTTCATTAACTGCAGTTGGCAAAAATACTTCAGAACAGTGTTACTCTAAGGACACACTGTTTAGCAGGTTTCTTTTGCAATATCTGAAGAAAAATATAAGCATATATGGGGAACTGAAAAACTCACTATTAAGTCTGTTATTTAGAGTGCAGCTATTGAACAAAAACCCCCCAAACAGTTACAGTAAATATCAAGATCAGAGAAAAAATACAAATTAGCCTTAAAGAACCTGATGAGTTACAGAATCTAGAGTTAGTTTCTCAATTTTTTTTCCCCTCCAAGTAAATTTTGTACTAAGCTAGAACAGCCCCCACAATCACTGGCACGTCACCCTAACCAGAATAGCAATCCAAGGTAGAACAGAGCTGCAATTCCTTGTTTCCATTCTTACACCACTGTCCCTGCTGTCAGTTTTCAGATAATAATCCTCAGTAGTGCTCATGAGACTGGTGATGGACAGGTGTGATTAACATTAGTCCACAAAATTAATGAGTGCCCATAACCTGAACGTTACTCAGACTTGCTGATGGATTAGTTTTGAAGTAAAACAACTAGTACTTAAATAGAACAGAAATATTATAATTTCCAGCATGTTACAGAGTTCTGAGGTAAAGTGTTACCAGTATTGTCGTAGGGTCGGTGCCTTGCAGCAAAGGCCTTTGCAGCACATGCAACCCATGAGCCATTGGAGTCACACAGGTTTGAAGCAACCAAACCCAACAGTTTCAGCTTGATACCATTTAGAAAAACCCTTCTGCATGGATTATACTATAGTCAAAGTTACAAAATTTAGTTTGGTCACCAGAGTGCTGTGCTTGGAAAACAACCCAGGGTACAGGCAAGGGAGAGTTACTTCAGTGTTTAATTTCAGTTTACAAAACTTACTAAATCCATTCTGATTTATATTAGAGAAAACCAGATCATTAGAAGAACAGACTAAAAAACAACCATCAAGCAGTGCATAATACTGCCTACTCAATGCACTGATTTTCATCATGAGCTAGGAAGCCATATTTACTCTATTATGCCTTTTGAGAATCAATCCAGAAGCACACAATTATTTTCCATTAGTTTATTAAAAATAAAATCCTCATGAATTCACTATCAAATATTTTACAGATGGGAATTAAACCAGAAGAGTCCCCAGAGTGTCTTTAAAATAAAAGTAATATTTGGTTTGTCAGTTCACCGTGTTTGACACTGATTTGTACTGTAACAGTATTGTACAAATATTGAAGAATTCTAGAAAAATTAAACTAGCCCTACACAATTTAATTTTATTGGAAAGCAGTGTCAATATTTTAGTATATTTAGTGAATCAAACACTGCTTTAAAGCTACGTATTAAAGTGCTATGCACATATTTTTCAGCACTGATATGGAGGTTTACACTTCCATAAGCCTTGTATTTGTGGATAAAAAGAGATACTGTGTGTTAATAAAAATCTTAAATTAAAATCAGCTGCTATATTTGAAGCATCAACAGTACTGAAGAAATCAATCTAGTGTCCACAAGCTTCTAGAATTCTGAGGTTGATTGGATCTGTCATTTACCATGAAAATGGTAAGGATCTGTAAATCATAAGGCTGTCCCCAACGGGCCCTACATCAGTCTGTGCTGTGCACAGTTAACTGACCATGCAGAGCACTGTGTAGCCTTTCTAGGACAGAGAGTCCAGGATGGAAAAAAACACGGGACAGAGCTCCAGGATAAATTTGTGAAATTTCTGTCTAGGTATTGAATTGTCTACGGTTGATGTTCACTGCCTGAGGAAGAAGCAACATAAGCAATGGGCCCGGAGAGAGCTATAAATGTTCTCTGAACATCTACAGCACTGCTTTCTCCAGCTGCTGCTGCTGGCAAGGTCCAGGCTGCCGTGCACGTGGACATAAGCAGGCATTACAACCTATAATCATGGCCTAGTTCTGCCACTTGACACACGAGTTATCTGCTGTCGTACCCTGAATTACATGACCCTTGCTTAAGGAATGGTGGTGTTGAGTCCCAGGGGTTTGCAGGTTATCAGAATGCTTATCCAAGCAATACCGCTTTCAGCGTCGGTCCGAGCATAGTCTTGATGGCATCTGCAATAAAAACAAGTTGAGATTGTTCCCATCTGTAAGAGCAACTGTTGAGCCACACTCAGCTGAAGTCCTCGTCAGGATTCTGTTGATCCAGCAGACGGACGTGTGTGAATGGAAAGTGACCACGTCTGCCGTTACATTCTCCTTCCCACTGACCACTCACGTTGATCTTTGTGACCTTTACCAGCTCACCGACCTGTGGGGTAAGAAATACACACGTTACAATCCAGAAACACAGGCAGGATGAGCTGCCACCCCTCCCTCGGTGTGCTGTCACCCAAGTGCACCAGATACACATCTATAAAAAGCAGCTTTAGTCCTGACAGTTTCTGAGACACCAGCCTGCCCCCAATGCCATTCACTCCAAGAAAGTATATAAAGAAATGTGCCTAGATCAGGTGACAATTACATCAACTGAAGAGCCAGCAATCCAATACCAATCTTTCCAACTGCTCTTGGGACCTGCCATCAGGTGCTATCCTGGTAAATGTGCCTTGTTAGGCTGACAGAGGCCTGCACACTGCTGGGACTCCATCAGGAGCCTCATAAAGCAAGGAAGGCTTGTACCTGTACCAAGTGGACACTAATCTGCAAGCTCAACTGCTCCTTGGTTTTGAAATTCCACTTTTCAAGTTCTGGAACGTAGAGGATCTCTCTCTCTCCACAGATTATAACAGGTGTGTAAGAAGTGCCATAAGGCTGTTCTGTTCTTACTCTGGGCACCCACAACCAGCCACTACCAAAGGCAAAGCCAGATGGCATTTCAGTCTTGCCCAGCATGGATTTCTTCCAGAAATAAATCCCACTGAATGACAGAATTGTTTAGGTTGGAAAAGATCTTTAGGGTCATCGAGTCCAGCCACTAACACAGCACTGCCAAGTCCAGCACTCATGGGAATAGTAAAGACAACTGATGCCCTCTCCCTCTTGCCCAGGAATACATCTCCAATTCTAATCTCCACCCTAATACTCCCTATGACAAAGGCACAAACTGCACAGCAGGCACTTCCCCAGGGCTGTGCAGGTAGTTCAAATCAGGACACAAGTCTAGGTCAGATCAGTCCCCAACTCTGTTTCATATTGAAGGGTACTTTAATTAAGTGGCACTTACACAACCTGAGGAAGCACAATTTACATTGTAAAGACACTGCAGAGTTAATGAATGCACCACTGAAAAGCTGTCTACCCATTTCTACCCCTCAGCAGAATTTTATCAATAATCTGATTTACGAGTAACGTACAACTGTTTTTAAATTCTTCCCACATCACAGATGGAGGATGCTTTTGGGACAGATATGTTCTATTTTCTTTCACTAATACTGTAAATAAACTCTGAAGGTGTGGCCAAAGGCCTCACTGCATTTCATCCAGAAATTCACTGAATATAAAGTTTACACAGATGCTCATCGCTGTGTTCCAAATCCATCCAGAACACAACCTCATTATTTGCACTGTCTGGGCAGCCAAGGAAGAACAAAGAAAACAATTTCAGATGTTACCAATCTCCATTAACTTTACAGGTTTTAATCACTTGCAATCTTTTGCCAGAACAGCTTTTAACAGTTCATAAATTCAACCCCTTTCATGGACATTTAATTAAGCTTCCCATACCTCTCATGATTACTTATCTGGTAATGAGAGGCCCATTGGGACTCCTGCTGCAGCTTTATTTTTTCCTTTTGTAGTCATTAGTATAGACATTTTAATGAATCATATTTTGAAGAAAATCCTCTTTATGTATTTGCTACAGGCAAAAAGGAAGCCTTCCTCCAGTACTGAATGCAAGCTTCAGCTCTTCAGGAATTTAATCATGCAGTTTATATAATTTTGCTACTGCTAATAACCACTGGGGGGTTGTACCAACAAAAATACTCTGCTGACCAAAACAATACATCAGCTATAATTTAACAAGGATAAGATTCAATGTGACAATACTAGAAGTGGAAAATCTGATTTCCTAATCACAGCCATTACCAGAACAATGTCCCAGATAAATTTAAACTGCTTCAGACCTGGATATAATCTACGTATCAGCCTTCAAGAGAACAGTGTTTAACCTCCAACCCACTGGGAAGGGAAAGCGTGACTTGCACTGAAGTTTGCTGTCTGCAAGAGATTTTTCTTAAGACTGTTGGCCTCTGCTCTGCTCCTCACATACTAATTAGTGTTCACTAGGGTTTATCTTGGACGCCTTACAATAAACTCACCTGAAAAAGGTGGGTTTAACAGAGCAATGACACTGAGTTACAATATGGGATGTTTGTGACACTCCCTCACTCCCAGAGCATCCTGTAGCTGGTTTTGGGGTTTCAGGGGTGTTTCAGGGCCATTGCAGCCAAGGGACACTCATTTATGAAATCCCCTTACTAGAAGGAGCTACACTTGAAAGCTTCATTTCAGTAATTGTTAAATGAGGAGAGACCTCTGAGATTAAGTATTCCTTTTTACCAGTACACTGATTCCATTTAGCAGGCACACTGATACAATTTTTCATTCCCATTTCATTTATATATATAAATCTTCTCATTTCATTCATATCTATCTATATATCTGTATCTTTACACCTGTCAAAGCAGGACTAACTTTAAGCAAGCATGGACCATTTCACAAGTGCTGGCTTAATAAAATGGCTCCACTAGATCCTGAATATCTGACAGATCTTTCTAGATCTGATTCAAGCCTCTGCCTAATAATCTAGAGTTCAACCATTCTCCTGAAGACAATACAGAGAACTTTCCAAAAGTTACTTATTATTACAAGTGCTGAAGTTTTAACACCTTTAGGCTAGGAGTGGATGTTTTCTCTGAATTCTCCTCACTTTTAGCATTGGCTTATGGCAACATGAGTCCATAGTGCATCATCCCACCAAGCACAGCACCTCAGGAACAACACTGTACCCTGCTAGAAAGCCAGGTTTGTCTCAGTCTTCATCAGAAGTTTTAAAACTAAATATACCCCATATGCTTCAAAGCAAAACTGAAGGTTCAAGTGAAGACTTCTGTATGCTGTGGTTTTATTCCAAGTACTCCTCTTTGGTGAGGTCAAGGTGGCAGAGCTCTGCTACTGTTACAAAGAAAAAAAATAAATCGATCGATCTCAGAGTCATTCACCACACAGATCTTCCCTTTTTCTCCTCTATTTTCTCTTAAAATAGACTGAAAACTCCCTGCATAGATCCAGTTACATGCAAAATAAATGTTAACTTCTCCTGCTGAATCTTTTTTCCATCATAGAGCACAGACTTTATTAGAACATCGCCTGCTCTGATCCTCCTTCCTTGAGCTCTTCAAAAGCATGTCAGGCTTAAAATAACAGAACAGCACAGATATTCTGTTTGCAGTTTGGGCAAAAACTGTTTGATGTTAAGAATCTCTTTTTCTAAGAGAAACAGTGGGATCCACCCCCTCCTATGAATATTGCCAGATTTAAGGATAAGAGTTTTCATTTGGAAAGAATCCCACTTTCTGTATTTATAAAGAGGTCTGGGCAAAAATGGGCTGATAAGATTTACATAATGCTCTCTACTAAGTTATCTAAGAAAGAGATCTCTAAATAAACAGAGAAGGAACACCATGAAGTGAAAGGGAACGTGGAAAAAGGAGACAAGAAACAGCACTTTGATAGACAGGATGGAGAAAAACTTGGGAAAAAATGAAGTGCATATTGCTTTTTTTTCAGACATTGAAAGCAACTCAGTAACATTGTGATTGGAAGTGATGAAACCTGCAAAGCTTTGAGGGCCACTAGAAGCAGTGATAAATAGCTCACTTTTTAAAACTACATTTTTGCAATATTACATACAGAATGAAGAACCACCACTGCTATTGCATTTCTTAAATGGAGAGCAAGACAGGAATATAACACCCTAACCAAGAGGGCCAAGATGTCAACTGATAAATATTTAAGCAGTTTTAAAGAGGCCCACAAAGGCCCTTTCTGGACACCAGAAATCTCACGTGGTCACACAGCCGAGCTGAGCTGACACTTCTCAGCTGCCCCTCCCAAACACTTCAGCTACTCAGCCTTTACCATCAGTTAGTAAAAGACACCAGAGGTGTAAAGTAACTCAGAAAAGAGGTGTTACCCACAAAACTGCTCTTCCCTCAGCACAGCACTCTTAACAGATCATGTGAGTTTTGGTGAAGAGGATTGAACTAACCTAAGATCAGCCCTGGCACTCACAAGCTGTTCTCCAGCGTGGAAAGCATTTCCTTTCACTCTAAGTTGCTTATGGCCTGGATTAGCAGCATTTCCTCATTCTCCCTATTTCACTCCATGCTCCCAAATCCTGCACTGGGCAGCAGTGTGAGGTTCTTTAGTGAAATGAAGTGTAAAGTTAAGGCTTAACAGAATGCAAAATTCAGAAATAAACCCAAAGGATTTTGCTAAATATGCCACAACATAATATCCAGAAGCTCAAAACCAATCTAACATCTGGTAATTAGAACAGTCTGCATTCAGGAATATTCCCAAGCTCCAGGAGGTAACTGGGTGGAAAGAGTGCAAAGAAGAGGGAAAGAGACAGCACTTTAGCCTTTATGAAAGTTTGAAGGGTAAAAATCCTCACATTTCCCCAAAATCTGATGAACTGACATAAATTTCTATACCTGCTTCTCAATCCAAAAATATTCAGATAGATAACAGAACATGTAGCAACTCAAGAGTATATTTACTACCTACGTGGGACAAGATTTCACATCTGCCAGGCTGTACATCAATTACCCATCTGCACATGCTGCATTTCCCAGCTCTGCACCAGACACACACCTACAGCTGCCAGATCACTGAAGTCCTGGAGTGCCTTTTGTGCTATGCACAATTACACAAACTATTTCAGAGTGGAGAGGAGATGCTCTGACTCAGCACAGAAACTGTTTTTTCCCAAGTACTTAAAATGTTATATAAACAGGAAGTCAATTAGGTATCAGGAAATTCCAGAGCCTCTAGCTCAAAGAAAGCCTAGATTAAAGGACACAATTTACATATCCTAAGGCAAAGGTCTGCCACAGGGAATACCTTAGTCTCAATTTCCTCAAATGTAACTTGGGGGAGAGCTATCTGATGTGGAGTGATAGAGCACTGCAGTCACCTTTTTAAGAGGAAAAAAGACAAATCAAAAAGGCCCTGTGCAAGTACTTGATCATGTCAGGAAGTGAATCAACCTGGGGGAAGCTCAGTGCTTTACTACAAGCCCTCCTCCATCAATCACTGCTTTATACCAGACCTCCCTAACAAATTGTAGTGTAAATTGTAAAATGCTCTTGCTTCAAACCTAAGCCCAAAGTAATCTGCTTGAGGTGATGTTGCTACAATTAAATTCTGTGTGTGATCATCATTATCATCATCATCTCAGTCCAGGTAATTTCAAAGTGTATCAATGTTTCCACTGATTGCTTTAAAACTGCTGACAGATTGGGGAGGAATAAAAAAAAAACCCAACACAAACCAACAAACAACCCAGTACACCTTGTACAGATTGTGGTGAGGCACACAACAGCAAACACAGGTTCAGACACACAATTTATGAACTGCTCCCTCTCCCTCCCCCACAAAATAAACACTTCAGGAACAGAAAACATGGATGGGGAAACACTTATGTTAGTGATGGTTGACAACAGACATGATACTGGTTCAGTAACCTAATAATAATCAACAATAATCTAATTAACAAGTGACTCAAGTCACTCATTTTATCCGTAACTTATTAATCACAACGTAAAACCAGTATTACAAAGCTTTTCCCTTTCTCATTCCTCCAAAACTACCACGTGATTGAAAGGGAAATCCCTTGAACAGATCTCTTCCTTCTAAATTTTGCCCATTATGTACCTCCAAAGCCAAGGCTGTCTTGTCGTAGGCATTAGGGACTCGCTTCTGGACAACCCGGGCATAAATAGGGCCATTCTGAAGGTTAGGGAGCGGAGTGTTGATGCTGGGCTGGGCATAGGGCCCTGGCTCCGGCCCACCCAGTGGTTGTGGGTGGGAACTATCCTGGTTACCTCCAATCAGAGTAGGGACTGAAGCAGAGGAAGGTCTATACTTCTCGACGTAAGGAACGGGAATCATTCCCCTCTTCCCTTCGCTGTCTTCTGCGTTCCACCACTGCTCTTCAGGTTTATCCCGGATTCTCAGTATGTCTCCTTTCTTAAAGGGAAGGTCTTCCTCATCATTGCCATTAAAGTCAAAGAGAGCTCGCACATACTCTGCCTCCTCCTGCCTGAGGATAACCCCGCTATTCTGCCTCGAGCGGGAAACCGGTTCTATCAAGGTTGTAGTGTCCAAATAGTGTATTTTGTAGAATTCCAGTAAAGATGGCAAAGAATCAAACTCTTGGTCACCTATTCGAAATCTGGTGGGATTCGACCCTGAAAAGAGAAGGCAACATGTCAAAGAGAGCATTAAAACTGTAAATAAAGCACCTGAGAAGACAAATACATTTACAGAGAAGTATTTCAACACCAAATTTGATCATCTTTACATCATATTCAGTTTTTCTGAGTATTTTCAATCAAAGACAGCACTATCATGATCATGAATACAGGTTTTTCTAAAAAGATTTTATCAAGAAAGGAAAAGAGAAATTCTTTGGCACTGCCAAACTTCCCGAATTAGGATAGAAATATCTTTGTTTCTTTCAATGTTACATGGATTCAACAGATGAAAATGTTCAGTACATCAGGGTTTCTCAGGAGCCTGTGCAATTTTCCTGCTTTATACTCTAAATATAGGAAGCAAATTAAATTTTGGTACCATTTCAAGGAAATTATTTTTTTAAACTCTCTTCTGCTGTCCAGATCTATTTCCAAAGAACAACACTGCAATAATGGTTATTTACCTGTTGTAACATCTTGGGTTAAAGGCATGGACACTACAGAAAACTGCTTTGTACAGCAGCAAAGAAGTGATGTCAATGAACAAATGAAGTTATTTTTCATTTTGATAAAAGGTACCACTAAAGAAAATTATCTACATTCTATGCAATGCAAAGCAACAACATATATTTTCATAACAGGTATGACTCAGCCTTTTTTTCTCAAGTCTTGTCGCTTCTTTGCCACGTTTGTCAGACGGAGCCCAAGCTATAAATCCAAACCTCAAATACATTGGAATACAGATGATGTTCACATTCAAGCCATTACAAGCATCAAAGTGCAGAATATCCATTTCCATTTCCAATCTGTGTGCTGTGCTTTTTTTTTTTTCCCATTTTATGTTCTTCAGGCTCAGCTGGGGAAAAAAACACACATGATGTTCTATTTCCACCATGCCCCCTGCAATCGGCTATGGGAAGAACTGGGGAAGGCTGGGGGAAGGGAGTGCAGATGAAAAGATTTATGCTTTAATGAGTAACTCTTTTAGCAAGAAAGAGATGCTTACTTTGCAAGTCTGTTTTCTCTGCAGGGAATATCTAACAGTCCCAAGACTTAGCTCTGGAGTACAAAGCTAGCAGACTCCTTCAAGCTGTCACTGATCCAAAACTCCCTGCAAAGCAGCACTGTCAGCATGGAAAGCTAATGTTACAACAAGTTCTTTCAGGAGAGCAAAAAGGGGTTCTAACAGAGAAAAGGGCAGATTCAGTAAGACCAACACAGACAAACACCCGAGAAATGAGTTCTGAAGTATCCTGAAGGAACATGAGCATTAGTGGAGCTGGTTAAAGGAAATTCACAGGAGCAGAACTAAGTCATTGGAAAATGCACGTTTGCATGCATTAACAGCCCTGAAAGGCTCTCAAAAGAAATGAAAACAAACACAGTGAGCCAAAACCCAAAACCAATACCCTCAAAAAACTGCAAAAAACAAAACACAAACTGGTATCACCAAGAGATAAGGAAGTTAATGTAACTATCAGTAAGAAAGATGAGCCCAGCATGAGAAGACAATTAAGATTCCATCTTATTCTCCCAAAGTCTAGTGCTCAGAAGATGCAAAACCCCCTCAGTTTCTGTTGCTGAGATGTAACTTAGAGCTCTAGGCTTGGCCAGAACCCTGGAATTTCACCCCAGTGGCATTGTCAGCTGTGTGGGCTCACAGGAGATGAATTCTGGCTGGACAGGCAGCACCCCCACACCACATCAGAAGAGCTGACGTTCACTACTCCGTGTATAACGGGATCTGGGAATGCCGCACTTCCACTACCACGGGAAGTGGGAAACCAAGTGGGAAAGACACCAGGTTTCAGACCAAGCTGGTGACAGAAACATGAGCAAATATCTACCACTGTTTTACTTGTGAAGGTTTAAGGATCAAGGCTTGACACTTGAGTCCAAAGAAATAGTCACAGGAACTTTAAGAACAGGGCAGCAAAGCTCTTTGCAGCCACATGGAGAAGACAATCTCAGGGAAGTTCACTGACATGGAACTTATTTCACATGACAGAAATATAGAGGCTGAAACATCAATTTACCTCAGTAAAACCTGCTACAAGCTGACTCAGCCAGAAAGCTGAGCTCTGTCTCAGAAACGTAAGGATTCACAGAAAAATTTTAACAGGTCACAGGGAATGAGCAGTTCATCAGTAACATTCGTCAGCCTGGTCAATCTTCAATCTTCACCAGGATGAACAAGGCATTTTGGAGTGTCTATTTTTTTTCCTTTGGAACAGGTTCACCCTCTTGAATTAATGCACAACAGCCTGAGAGAGCTGCCAAGTGTACCTGAATACAAGTTGGACTTCAAGAAGAAAAGTCCTCTGGAACATTTATGTACAGGGAAGGAGTGACAGAAATCACTGTACTGTATCCTGGATAATCAGATCCTAAAAGGCATTTTGCACAGCTGAACAACAGCCAGAGGACACAGACCCTCCAAATTCTGGGATCAGAAAGATCAATGCACTCCTTAAAGGAACAGAGAGAAAAGCATCAGAAAGGAGAGATGTTACCCTCACGAAGACCACATTGCCAGAAAACCACGTGCACTTCTGATGCTTTTCTTTAAAAAAAGAAATTGAGGCAGCTACAGAAATCTGAGAAGACCTAGAATAAAAAATCTACAAGCCTAATCCAAATTAATCACCAATTAATATAAAGGCAGCGACCTCATCATTGTCTGCAGAATAGAAGACTCCTAAAACTTACCTAAAATAGGCATAAAAAGGACAATATAGTTCAAAGTCACAGCCGGTGAAATGCAGTTGGAAATAAAATACAACTCCATCTTCCCAAGCAAGTGGAAAACTTTCCATCAGTTTAAGTCTTTTGTGGATACTCTTGTTCAGCTACAATGAGCTAAATGATGCTCATATGTAGTGGGGAAATTATTCCACTCACTACAGGCTCCCAAGTTTTGTCATTCCCTGGTATAATGAAATTCAAAGACCAACAGATTTCCGGCTCAGAGGAATTCTTCAGCCTCTTGTTTGAAGTGCAACACTGCTCATACCTTCAGGCCAATGGAATAATTCAGGCAAGATCTAACACAAGAAAAAGTTACAGCAACAAGGTGAGTGGGGTTTTTTTTGAGAGTAAGAGCAGTTTTCCTTCATGATCCTGGGATTTTTCTTGAAGGCACAAGTCAGAGCAGCACAGTGTGCACATCTTCTGAGGGCTCCCAGGAAGAGCACAAGCATGTAAAGGGGAGTCCAGCTCCCGGAGGAACTTTAGTCACTTCCTATGAAAGTTGGACACTTGAGTACTGGAAATTATCTTCCCTCCTCTGCAGCCTGGCACAGCTAAAGCAGAAGAGCTGCTCAGGGAGTACCTCCACCACCAGCACTGCTCAGCTGAGCTAGGTTACTCTTTGAATGAGAAGCACAAAGCTGAGTATCATCCTTCTTCCTTACTCCATCTCCACTAACCTGACTCCAGCCATCTCAGGATGCCACAAAACCCCTGCTCTCAGAAAGGTGAGGAAAGAGTTAAAATCCAAAGGGTCCCAGAATTAAAGAAAGTTTCAAACCTGGCTCATGTCAGTTCTGTTTATGATGAACATTCCCTCCTGACACAACCCTTTGACACTCTGTTGGCTTTGTGTCAGTCTGGGAAAGACTGCTTATATATGTTTTAAATATTGTACAGATACTGGGGAATTAGGGCTATAAACCACCCAATATTCTACTGATTGGGCAGGTGGTGAAACCACAGCAACTTCTCACTTTCTCAGACTCTGTCTCAGGGGGTTTGCATTTCTCTCTTCACTCCAACTGTTAGTGTCACTTGAGAGTTTTCTCTTTATTTCCAAGCTTTGGAAAGCTTTTTCTTTCACTGGAATGCAGGTTTTAATTTTTGCATCTAGTTTTAGTCTGTAAGGGTGGTTCCCTTTCCCAATTTAGAGTGTGGTTAGGGCCAGAAAAGCTGTTCTTATCACACAGGGCACAGTTAAGATATCCCAGTGATGTAAGCCAGTTCCTCCTGGAGCATATGGGAACTGGGCTCTGAAGGCATCACATTCCAGCCCTGTGCTTCCCCCACCCCCACAGGGACACCTTTTTTTCCTTGTTCTCAAGTACCTTCCTACTCACGCTGAGCAGAGCAAATAAGTCCCATAAACGCCCTATAAAAACATAAAACTCCATTGACTGGGAGAGCTCTGAGCACACCAGGAGAGCATTCACTCAGGAGTTACAGACTGTCATTTCGGCAGATAATCAGAGGATAAAGAAGAGCAGTTGTCTAATACAGGCACATTCTAAAGTTGCAATTAGTTTGCATTTAAATATATTTTGATCTTGATATAAAAATGAAAAAAACCCAACAAAACTCAAACCAAACCACCAAGCAACAGAGTTAAACCACACTGCTCACACATCCCTAAAGCCACTTCATCCAGGGCTGAGTGTGGATAGCATTCTGTAAGGATTCTATGATTCCAGGAAGTTCAGTCACAATGGAAGCCATTTAGAAGCATTAAATTCAGAATCATGTTCTTAAAACTCAGAAATGGTGAAAACACCCATTTCTGCGTTTTATCTGTCATATTTCCCTACTTCAGACAGACAAATTTAGTAACACTGTAACGTTTCTGTCTTCATAATGCTGCACTCTCAACAGAGAGCATTTCTATCTTTAGGTATTTCAGGCATTTTTTAGTGCATATCACACATTTTTATCCCAAACCCCCATGTCAAATTCCAAACACATGATTTATTTAATATTTCCTCTGCTGCCCATCACCATGCATGGAGCACTTTGTCTTGTTTGGGATTTCTTTAGCCATGACTGTGATACTTCATCACAAATGATACCCTAATCTTGATCCATTTCCACTGAAAACAGAATGTTTTCTTTCCCATAATTCAGTGATTTAGCCTATTTTTTAACTTCCTTAAAACATTCCAGGAAGACATAAAAAGTTCAGTTCAATTCTTTTTTCTTTGTTATGCTGAAAAATCACCTGCAAGAAGTTAGAAAGGGCAGCATCAGACAAAAGATCAATTTAACAAAGACTCTGGAAGTTTACTTTACACTTTAGAAATCAAATTAAGTATCATGTTTTTGTGACATTCTGATTTTAAGGGAAGCCAAAGCTCCTCATTTCATTCATTCTGTGCTGAGGCTTCCCTATCCCTGAGAGCAGTGTTAGACCAGTCAGGAACTTCACAAACACTGAGACCAACAAAACCCAACCCAAGAACCCCACCTGGAATATTCAGATTTCCCAGTGAGACCTGTGCATTTGCCAACAATAAATTGCTAAAAAACCCACACCATACTAAAATACAGTGATTTTTTTTTCCTAATGTTTTAACTTGGCCATAATAAACAAGCAGGACAATTTGCAAACATTTAACTCTTTTTACTGCATTAGCTTCCCTACCCAAACACGAAATCATCTTCAATCTTCTACCAATGTTTTCACCTCCCTTCCACTGCAGAACAACCTCCCACCTATTTTTTTTCTGAAAGAGCACCTTAATTACACTTGAAGTACAATTTAATATATACCTCCCCAGCACCTTCTTTGGCTGGAGCGTGAAGACAGCAGTATCAGCACAGAGGCACGATTTAATTAAAATTACTAAAATCAGCGTGGGAGTGTCTGTAGTGCAGCAGTGATGCATCACCCCTCCCCAGAACATCCAGGGGACAAATAAAAAGGAGACCAACCAAAACATAATTATACTTTTTCAGCTATATTAAGCCTACTGTGCCACCAGCTTACACAGCTGCTCTTCTAAAACACGACAATCATTTAAAACAGAAGAGAATTACAAGGTATTTCGTGATTTTAACCTAAGCCAGCCCACAGAATGCCACAAAATGTTACTGAGCTTAAGGATGTAACACAAGAAAAAAAATCAGGATGGCTGTACTGAAGGGATGTTTTTCCAGAGACGAGTTGCTCCCCAAAAAACAACTGCCCAGAAGTGACAGACACTCACGACCCAGTGTTTTTTACTGTCTTTAAAATCCTATTAGATTAGATTCCACAACAAACCATCCTGGTGACTGACTCTGCTCTACACAACACCAGCCATCCTTGTCAGCAGTTACTGCACCAAACCTCTGTCTGCACACACATGAAACAACAGGGAACCCGCCACATTCTGCCTCCCCACAGCAGCAATGACTTCCAGTTCCAGCTGAATTCAGCCACCTGTAGCTTCTACCTGTGGAGCTTTGTGACTTGAGTGCACTCTGCAGCTCTAGGAGGTTTCTGGGATAAAGAGGGTGAGTTAAGGCTTTCCCAGTTTTTCCAATCTGAAATGCTTCCCCTATGCAACCCTACTGGCAGCAATTTTGGCTTCTCTCAGATTATCTCCTTCTTAGTCAATCACTCTGTGCAGAGATTGAAAAATAAAACAGGTCTTCTTACATCTTTTCAATCCTGGTCTTATTCCACCCATAGACCTACACCCGAGTGTCTCTGTCAGTTTCCTTTCTGCCAAATAAGTTCATCAATCTCTTATTACACAGGCTTACTATTTTACTTAAAAATTATCTAGTGGCTTCTTGCTGGGATGCCAACCACACAGACACATCATTTTGCAAGGATTAATATCCAAACTTAAGCAGTTCCAGCACCAACTCCACTAATTCCCACAGGAGGGACACCACTGCCTTTGGATTGCACGTTCTGATACATCCAAGGGTTCTGCACTGCTGGGGTTTAGTTGGACTAAACAGCAAAACTGCTGCTTCTCACAGTGCTTTTCCCTCTGGCACAATGGGCACCTTCTGCTCTTGAAGTGTTACACTTAAACGTGTTGTTGTCATATTACATGTTCAGTCAATGAGAAATAATATCAAACTTCTCCTTTCAAGGGGAAGGAAACTGAACTTCACATCTGATTTAAAGAAACCATTGCCTTTACATCCTGAAGAGTTCCCACTACTCAAACTCCCCACTCGAACTCAGCCACCCTGATAACGCAAAGCTGCCTTGTCACAAGTCAGACTTCGGGGATGACACTTCCACAGAACCATCTCCCGGCTGAGATGACACGGAAAACCTATGAATTATCGCCAAGGGTTTTAGGAAAACAAAGAGGTGCGAGGCTGGAGCTGCAGGCTGCCCAACCGCAGGATGCTGAATTTCATGTGGCACAGGACGGCAGGTGCGGACAGACGGCTCGGCGCGGGCAGCGGCCGCAGCTCCGAAACTCGGCTTAATTCCACCACAAAGCGCTCCGCGCCTGCAAACACCGCCCGGGCGCCGAGCGGAGCCGCCCCGGCTGCCCTGCCCGGGGCTGCGGGCACCGCCAGCCCTGGGGGTCACTCACCCGGGGCCCCGGGGCCCTCGCCGCCGGCCCGCCGGGCTCCCGCCGGCC
>VZRS01001189.1:9616-20391 GCA_013398055.1 Ifrita kowaldi
AAAAAAAAACAACAACAAAAAACAACTTATGGCCTTTGAGCCTGAAGAAAAGTCACATTCTATCAGTCAGATAGGGAAGAGTTGTACTTCAATGCCAAATGTTATTTGTTGACTCACATATCATTCCTGCTTCTAGCAAATAAAGGCCCCGGAGATAAAAGGAATGCCCCAACCTGCCAGACCTTTAGAGAGGCTTTTTTTCCCCCCTGTTTATCTGATGGTATCTGGTGATACAGAACTGGGGGAGTGGCTGATCCACCTGGAGGCTGAGCTGCCACTCAGAGGGACCTGGGCAGGTTGGAGAGTTGGGTGGAGAGAAACCCAGCGAGGTTCTTCGGGCAGGAGCAGGAGCTGCGCTGGGCAGGAGCAGCCCCCAGGGCCAGCACAGGCTGGGGGGACCTGCTGGGGCACTCTGGGGAAGGGCCTGGGGGTGCTGCTGGGGAACGAGGTGCCCATGAGCTGACAGAGTGTCCTGGGGCCAGGAGGGCCAGGGGGACCCTGGGGTGCATCGGGGAGAGTGTGGGCAGCAGGGCAGGGAGGGGATCCTGCCCCTCTGCCCCACCCAGCTGAGGCACCTCTGCAGTGCTGGGGCCAGTCCTGGGCTCCTCAGGCCAGGAGAGAGCAGGAGCTGCTGGAGAGGGTCCAGGGGAGGCCACAGAGAGGATTTGGGGTCTGGAGCATCTCTGTGATGAGCAGAGACTGCGGGAGCGGGGCCTGGCCAGGCTGGAGAAGGGAAGGCTGAGAGGGGATCCCATCAATCCATACAAACACCTCCAAGGGCTGCCAGAGGATGGTGCCGGGCTCTGTTCCGTGGTGCCAGGGACAGGATGGGGAGCAGTGGCCATAAAATAAAGCACAGCAAGTTGCAGCCCAGCAGGAGGAAGAACTTGTGTCCATGGAGGGGCAGAGGCCTGGAACAGCTGCCCAGGGAGGGCCTGGAGTGTCCCTGTGTGGAGCCATCCCAAGGCCAGCTGGACACGTTCCTGTGCCACTGCTCCAGGGGAGCCTGCCTGGGCAGGGGGCTGGGCTGGGGGAGCTCCAGAGGTGCCTTCCAACCCCAGATATCCTGGGATTCCGGGATTTGTATCTGATTCAGTTCTTTGGTTATTAAGTAGAAAAATACACCCTTTACACTGAGATCGAATGAAACTCACCACAGAGAGTAAAAATTGCGTCTGTACCTGATCCATCTTAGACTCCCAGAGCTGAACTGCCCCACTGTGAGCTGTGCAAAGGAAATTTTCTGCATCTGCCTAGTTCACATATTTTTGTCAACATTTTGATATTAATCACATATCAGTGATGATCTGAATAAAAAATTCCTTTGAATTTTTGGAAAAAAATAATCACTTGGTTTAGGGTATTCATTTTGGATTGCAAACACATCATTTCTTTGTTAAATTTTAGAGTATCTGGACTTGAATGGCAGCAAATCCTACCCATAAGTCATCCAAGGTTTTACTCTTATTCTTCCAAAATTCTTGAGTTTTTTAATGTTTTTTGGGTTGTTTTATTGTTCTTTTGGTTGGGGTTTTTTTGTTCATTTTGTTTGGGTTTTTTGGTGGGTTTCCGTTTGTTTTGTTTTTGTTTTAATTTTGTTTTGGTTTTGTTTTTTTGGGTTTTGGTTTTTTTACAGCAAGATGGCTTGTTTGATATTCCTTTGATGTATATTTCTTACCCCCTCTTCCTGTTCACTGTGAGACTTCTGGAAGGCCATACTCCCACAGTGACTTCAGGATTTTTCTTTTCAACTATTTGAAATAACTTCTAGAGTCTAGATGTTTAGATGCCCTAAAATGTCTAAAACTGGGAAGATCAGTTGCCTAATAAAGACAGTTTCGTGTCTCCATGGGCAGGAAAAGAACACACAATTTAGACAGCAGTTGCTCACACTGGTGAGAAGATGAACAATAATCAGAGTAAAGAGGTGAGGAAGTCCTTCTCCATGAAAAAATCAACAAATTAAATTAAGAATAAAAATAAATAAAAGTAAAAGTTAATAGAAACAATAAAAATAATTTTAAATTAATAAAAATAACAAGAAATAAAAATAAAAATGGAGATTCTTTCATGGGAAGCAGAATGATTAGAGGTTTCTTTTACTTGAATGGCCACAGAAAAGAACTAGAAACATCATCAAAGACTGAGGAATGTAAGGGGAGGAGATTAAACTCATTTAAAGGAGACTGAAATACTGTGGGACAGAGGAGAAATATAAATTGTGAGAAGAGGGTGACCTGATGGTACTGCAGTCTGGCTTTATAGTGGAGGACAGATATTTTCATGGTTGAATATTTCCATTTGTCATGGAGACATTGCAGTTAATTTTGATAAAATAAAAAAAAAAAAAGACCCCACAGCACATGTAGAAAACTGGGCATAATTAGTTCTGTTGCTTACAGAGGAAATATTTTTTAATTGCTTTTTAATACAGATGCTTTGGAAATGGAAATGCAGTACATTTTGTAAATGGACTGGCTGGCTGTAGAAAAGGCAAAATAAACATTTCTCTCTGCCTTATCTGCAATAACAAAAGAGATTCATCCATGAACAAATGTTAGCATTAATACTTTGATGAGTTGCAAGAAATACACATTTAGCCAGCAGTTTTAAATCCTAAACTATTGCACATGAAGTTGGTGATATCATCTCTAATAAAAATAATAGATACTATATAACAGTACAGAAAACCAGCATTTGCTGGAGCCCATAATTAGTGTTCTGGCTGAATTTCAAATGCTTTATATATTCAATCTGCAGCTTGTTTTTTTGTTTTATCACCTCTTATTTCCATACACTTTAAAAAGTTACCCATTGAGGTCATCCTTTTAGGAGAGTATTTTCTCTTTCTATGTTTCTGTTTCATGGAACTGTAGATGTACGAGTATTTTGGGTTGGAAGGGATCTTAAATCTCATTTTGTTCCACCCTCTGCCATGGGCAGGGACACCTTCCACTGTCCCAGGGTGCTCCAAGTCCCATCCAACCTGGCCTTGGACACTGCCAGGGATCCAGGGGCAGCCACAGCTGCTCTGGGCACCCTGAGCTGGAGGCAGCTCTGCAGGTGGGGTCTCACCTGAGAGGGGCAGAGAGGCAGAATTCCTCCCTCCCTTGATGCTTTTGGCTCAGGGTAAAGGCCAAAAGGGAGGTTGGAGTGTGAACTGCTCTCCTTTCCACAGGGAGCTCTTGCTGTAGCTGGTTCTTGCTGCCCCAACCAGATTAATCCACAAAATCGGAAACTTTATGAACACGAACATGAGGCCATCGTTCCTCAGGAGTTCCTCTCACGATGATCCTTATCCCAACAAAGCCTCAGAGCAAAGAGCAGTGTGATCTGCAGTGCTTTTGTAATGCTTTGCAACGTTAAATGGCAGCAGTCAGGGTAAACAATCCAAGGCAAGAATTCACTTTAACAGCACCATTTTGCCAGCTGGAGTAATTTGTACATTCATGACAAAGACCTTGAGAAACCCAATCTTTTAAAGCATTCATTATCATACCCAATGGCAATTATTATGTCTGTTTGCTGTCTGAGAAAACAGTTGCCTCCCATCTTTGATATCTTTGATATATTTGGTATCTTTGACAGACCATTCAATTAAGAAATTGTAGTGGTGTGTTTGATTATTTTTTTCCTAAACTGGAAGTGTGTTTAAAATGCCTTTAATCTTTTCTCCCCCAGTGCAGAAATTTAAAAACACTGTTATATTTGATTGCACGAAATAGATACATTTTATTGCGAACAATCAAGCAAATCAAACCTCAACATAAGAGATGGGTACAAAATGTCAAAACTTTTTTGGAATCTAAGCACAGGTAATTTGTTTTTTTTTCATTCAGCACAATGGATGTTAAATGGAGTAATGCAGAACAAAAACCTGAAATTACCTAAGTAGTATACACTATTTCAAAGGCAGAAATCTAAGAAACGCGCTGATTAGAGGATGTGTATTTACTGACACCTGTGATTTTCCAGCCTTTTAAGTCTACTGTTCTTGGAAAGGCAGCCTGATTGACTGATTAATTGATTGATTGATTGATAATTGACCGATAGCCTTCCTTAACATGCCTGTATCTTGTCATCTCTTAATCCACACACAAGTTATCGTAACCTATGATGTTAAAATATGTGTGCAGAACACTCAATCAAATTCAACCCAAAATTACTAGCAAACAATGTAGAAAACCATTGTTTGTTTCCACTGGGCCAAGCTGAGTGTGTTTATGACATATATACAGTATAAATTAATAATAATAGTAATAATAACAATAACAATTTTATTTATATTAATTAATTTTTATTATTTACATATAATTTTATTTTTACTTAATTAATAAAAGGAAACACATTATTCCACAGCCATTCTAAACACACATAGCATCGTGAAATCTTTTCCCTTATTTGTTTTAAAACCTGACTTACACTTGCAAAACAATGCCTATGGGTCCATACTTATTCTCCTTTATTTTGCATGGTCAATATCTTCCCTTTTCCCCTGAAACCATGATTTATAGGAAATAAGTTTACAGCAAAACAAGATTAGGAAAAATTGTTTAAAAACCTCTGAATTATTCAGAAGAGGGAGGGGCACTGTGTGATACATTGAGGAACAGATAAAGCTTTCACCATCAGATATATGTTTCCTGCAAACATAACTTGTTAAATTCGGTTCTGCTGCATACCAATACATCAATTCCCAATCCCTAAACAAGAATTATTTCCCCTTTTATATGCTCTGTCTTCAGCCATAATTGTACAGGAAAGATCCTTCCACAGCAATGTTCAAAAATCCAACGGTTCTCCATCAGGAACACCTCCAAAATTCAATCAAACCTAATTAACCATATCTTAACCTTTTGTTTCTTTAGTTCAGCAACAATTCTTAAAATTCTCTGCAATGTTTATGTAGAACTACTTGGCTTACACGGTAACTTTTCCTAATTTTTTTTTTTTAAAATATACATTGGGTTGATTAACGATGGGTAACCTACACTGATTATCTTTATATTCTCTCTGTTTCTTGCATATAAAGAGAGAATTCACAATGCCATCTCCTGGAGCAAATTAAGACCTCATTGTTCCCCATTTGTTGTGGTCTCTCTACCTGAGAGTGAAAACATAAGTGAAAAATACAGGTCATTCCTCTCAGAAGTAGGAAGCACCACAAACATTGTAATTTTTAAGCTGTATTGTCCCCATAAAAAAGTACTAATTGTTAAAAAAAAATATCATTGCTATATTTTAGCTTTGAGACGTGCGAAAATTGTCCAGCATAGGAAGAGTATAAGCAGCTGAGAAGTGCCTGGAAACTGTGAGAGATCTCCACATGCTGTGCAAAACCTTTTCCCTGGTGCTAATATTGTGTGCTGGGAATTAGTGTCGTGAACTGTGACAGAATTCCACGACCCCTGAAACACCTGAAACGCTGAGGCACACAGGTTCCTGTGCTGGAAGCTGCTGCAGGAAGGATAATAGAGGGATTTCAGCCTGCAGGACCCCTTTGCTTGCCTTTGCAGGTGTTCAAGCACAGTTCTGAATTCAAACCAGGAGGGAGGAAAGCTGTAGATAGGTTTTCTCATGGTTTTACCATTTAACAAAACTTAAATGTCTCTTAAATGGAAATCATTTAGGTAGTGCTAATAAGTTAATGCCGTGGGTTTTTTTTTTTAGGTTACCTAAGCAGATGTTTATTGGGTATTTGGGGAGCTTGACTGATTGTTTTTTAAGGCAGAATTCCCTCTTTGTAGACCACCTCGCAGAAGTGAAGGTCTTGGGAACTCAGCTTCCTGTCCCAGACTTTCCCTGGTATGTTTCCCGAGTCACATTACGCAATTTCCTCCATTATTAACTTGATGACAGACCTATCTTTGAGGAAAAGATTAAATAATTTTCAGCTCTCTTCCAGTTCTTTTTTATTTTAGTCTTGAAATATACCCTAATGGATTCCTAGAGATGGTTCCCACTGATCCACTAGTTTTGCTCGTACCAGACCCCCAAACTGGAAGTGTTTGAGCTGTGTTAAAAGCAGACTGCCTGCACCTGAGCAGTCTGCTTCTCCCTCCTGCCCACCCTGACAGCCTCTTCCAGGATCTGTGGGATTATCCAGGATTAATGGGCTGCTCCTTCCACATTCCTGACAGACCCTCATGGCTGGGTACAGGTGTGAAAAGCACATGCTAAAGGTGCCTTCCTTTTTTTTGTAAATGGGGCTGATATTGATCCCTGACCAGGCAAACAACTTTGCAGTGTAATAGCTACATGGGAGACTCTCAGAAGTGACGTTAAATGAAATGTAGAAGTACCTTCTCGGAGATATTTATCACAAAAATATTGGGAGGACTGGAGCAACGCAGAAGGAGGAAAAACCCTGTAAATATTGTCAGATACTGAACTGAAAGTATCATCTAGCGAGCCACATTAAAAGGACATATGTTTCCGTTCGATGAGAAACTAAGTAATGTGAATCCTCAGCTAGTGGTTTCTTTGAAATGCCATTAACTTATTAGGATGAATTTAGGATGAAACTCAGAACCTTTTGCTATTTCTAGCACATAGGTGCCACTAGTCAGAACAGTGCTTGGAAATGTGAAGGAGGGTTATTGGTAAAACCTTGTCTGTGTCCTTGGAGAGGCTTTTCCGTAAGCAGAAGGAAATGGTGACTGCTTCATGCATTAGTTTAAAACTCGTTCTCTCTGTCCAAATGTGTGAGAGGTTTGATTAATGGATTTTTGGTGAATGATTTCTAAGGATCTTTGCTATGTCTTGTCAAACAGCACACACACAGCATGCTAAACACAGCTTCAGAAATGAATAAACAAATAATTAGGATTTTTGTGCTTTACTTATTGAACATAAGGGAGAAGAGACTGCAAAAGTTCTTCATTAGCTAAATTCTGTTTATGATATGTTGTAACATATAAAGTCTACAAAATTTTCCATTACTTTAAAAAACAGTAGTTAGAGCAAGGAAATTATTAAATAGCTTATGTAGGAAAGTGATTTAAAACATAAATTTCTTTGGTTTCTTCTTTGTTTGGTTTGAGTTTTGCTCTTTAGTTTTGGTGGGTTGTTTTTGTTTGCTTGGGATCTTTGGGGATTTCTGGGGGGTTGATTTTTTTTATTTTGGGTCACCCTCCTCCAAGACTAAAAAATAATAAAGATCAAATATTTTATACTGAGCTTTGAAATGGATGGCACTGCTGGAACTAAACTTGTTTCTGTGTCAGGTCTGGACTGTTTGTCTGAGAATAGGACTCAGGCTTTTCCTTAGATCCTGGTATTCACCATGGAATGGAGAAAAGGAGTTTGATAAACAGGCCATTCATCATGACATTGTCTACATTAAATTTGGACTGGTAGTTTTTCATTAGGTTATCTAATTCTGAAGTGTTTGTTTTTTTTTTTTCTTAAATTGTTTTACCAGAGTTTTGCTACTTCTGAGAAAAATACATGAACACAGAGAAGATGAAAGATAAAATCTTATATATTTCTTTAATTTGACAAATTACCCTGGGCTGTGATTATTAAATTCATCATCAGTCATGCAGTCAAATCACAGAGAATCACAGAAATGCATTATTAGTGTAGATAAGACAAGTTACTACCTGTACGTTTTTCTTTCAGATATTCAGTAATAATCATTTGTTAATCTTGTCTATGAACACAAACTAGAAATTTCAACCACCAACTTTCTTTGTGTTTTTCCTGTTAAATATTATGTTTTTCTTTTCCTTTGGGAAAAAAACCCAAACAAAAGCCAAAGTAAAAAGAAAATAATCTCACAGATAAAGAACATTTTTCTAAAACTATTTTTCAATGTGGGCTGAAGCATAGCTTCTTGGACTTCTTATAATCCAAAAAAATTGATTTAAATCCATTAAAAATTACCAAAATGAAGAACAAGGTGTTGAAGAGAGATTTTGGGTATGTGCAGTAGGGGATATGGAAGTAGCCATCAAACTTTGTCCCTTTATCTTTCAGACACACAGTTCTGCAAAGATTCACCGTGTTTTAGTACAAAAAGCACGGGACACTTCAGTACCTTTGAATTTATGTTTGGAGTTGCCCCTTCTCCTTCTTTTTCCCTTTCCACCCTGAGTTGCACATTTTAACCTCCCATACTCCCATGGACCACATAAACCACTGGAATAGACGGTGTGCAGGTTTTTAGTACAGAAATCTGTTTCACACCATTGAACTTCATTAGTTTTATTGTGCCATTTTGGTCCTATTTTGCAGGTTTCCTCTGGGTGACAAAGAAATAGATTCCTTGAAGGAAGGTTAAAGTTTTTAACTTGATTTATCTCATACTGGGCCTATGCTTGCCATAAAAGCAGGGAAAGAGAAACAGTAATCACTTCTTATAAAGGATATTGCTTAATCAAAAATGTATATCTGGAAAATGTAAGACTGTCCAGGCCATGTGACAGATTCTGCCTTTGTATCCCTGCATCCCCAAAAAGTCTCAAAAAGGACAGAAAAACTTTAAAATCTTTCCCCAGTCCCCACAGTCAGTACAGACAGAACCTTGAGTCTGTTCGATAAGAGGAGAAATAATGGCTTTGTAGAAGAAAATAAAAGATGATGGAAGATTTTTATAGCAATTAATTAATGCAGCCTGAGAGCCATTGACAAGAGGGGAAAAAAAAACAAAACAAGAACCAACTTTTCTTAAACTGATCTGTAGAAAAATTTATCTACTCTTCCCTATTGTTGAATAATTCACTGAGAATCACACAAATTTTCTAAAACCTAAAAAGCCCCAAAAATAATTGCATCACCCAGGCTAGAAAACAATTCCTAGGCTTCTAAAAATTCAGTGAGCTTAGACAGGGAAATATCTTGTCTTCTCTGACGTCAGTGTCTAATGAGGCATTACTTTTTATGTATAAGAAAATACAGACATCAACTGGTATTTATACATGCAGGAAAAGAAACTGATTTCTAGCTGTAGCCCTAGAAATATTGCTGAGCCATCTTTAAAGGAAATAAAATTTGAGGGTGAGGTTTGTTGAAGGATGCACTCCGTACGTGGAGGACTTGCTGCTAATTTAGTTCCAGGTTAGCAGTAAATGCCTAATATTGCGAATCAAAGGTGCTAAATTCTGCTCTCGTCTGAGCATGTGGAAGAGTTGCTCATTAATTTGATAGTTCAAAAGGCAATTTGGCATTGTTCCTGATGTCTGGGGGAGGAGCACTGCGTGCAGTAGTACTTGTAGTGGTAAACAGTGTGTTTTCTTCCTCCTGTTACCCTGTGGAGGAGGACTTTGGAACAACAGATGCTCCTTGTTCTTTGAGGCTGAAGTAGTCTCCACGGAGCAATTTTAAATGTATTTACTGTTTAAGGTGTTTTCTCCCCTCTAGTAGCTTAAGAACACTTAACTGAGTCACTGGGATAGACATTATAAAAAATTTATGTCTGTATTTTCAGTGACGCAGGCTACAATAGGAAATAATCTTGGTGACAAAACACTGTTATTACTTACTTTAAATGCTTTATACAGAAGCACTGTAAGTTGTTTTTCTGCTTCTTATTGAACAGAGAGGAGATATGGCTGTCTCTTCCAGCTTTAGCTAGCCATTTGTTCCTATTTGGGTGATAATACTCGGATAATTAGAAGTAAATTATTAGAGAAAGTTCTTTTTAATTAAAGAAAAAAAAAAGCAGAAAAAGCCTCCCTCTTTTTTTTCCCTCTCGGATAATATTTATAAATTAAATATCACAGACCCCTAGATACTTTTGTATACCAACACACACCTCCTGCTATAGGTGATTCCTAATGCTCTGTCACCTCAGGTGTTGCAGAATTTTCCAGTGCAGGGGTGCCACTCTCCGGACATCCCTGCCCTGCATTCTGCTTGCAGGAAGCATTTTAATTACGTGGAACAATTTAATTTTATGGCACTTAGCGGCCATTTTATGGCATTTAGTGGTGGTGCAATTTAAATTTTAATGACGGGTACGAGGGCATTTTGGTTTTCACTCAGTACTTCCCACTCTGCCCCAACCAGGAGGAGACCACTGCAGTTCCCAAACTGAAAGCAGCACTGTGCCCTGCCTGGGTATGGGTTGTACATGCCCAAGATAATGAAATAAGTGCCATTATTTTGGGCTAATGGACACTTCAGAGGGATGAATTTGCTCAAGCTCGATGGTACATCGATGTTCTTACACTCATCTTGGGATCAAAGGGTATCTTCATAGCAAGGGATAGAATTAAGTAGTAAATGCCACAAAAGCCATAATGTAGGATTTTTTTATAGAGGAAAATCCGGTGTGGGCCAGATATGTTTCTTATCATCATTATGACTGCAGAAAAAATTCAGAATCCTCCGACATCCAGTGAATGGCTTTGGGGAACAGTGGGGATATTGTTCAAGGATTTCTCTTCTGTTCCATTCCACCCCTTCCTACGACTGCAGAAATAGAGGGTAACCAATAGATGCTAATTACCTTCCCTGGGAAATGTTAATTAGCCAATTGAGTGAGTTCATAGTGTGTTAAAACACATTAAAAAGAGTAAGAGCTTTTTTAAAAGCAGATTTTTATCAAAATGCTCTCTAATTCCTTTGACACTCAGAACAGAATCCAAACTCTCTACATCATCATTATGGATAAATGCAAAGAAAACAATAATCTTGAATATCTTGACTACAGAGTTCATGCTAAATAGCTGACCCAATTCCATGAAAATATGTGGAATTCCATAGTTCACTCTGCTTCATAAGCCAAATATGAAGAGATATTTAAAGATAGATACATAGAGACATCTTAC
>VZRS01001199.1:0-15448 GCA_013398055.1 Ifrita kowaldi
GAAGGAAGGCCCCAGCATTTGTGAAATCCAGTCCCAAGTTTACAGGGAGCTGGAATGTCTTTCCATTGCACAACAGCACGGCGAGCTGCTCTGGGATGGAGATGGAGCAATTTTCTCTGTAGCTCTCCAGGAGCAGGATAAACCACATTTATTTTTCACACCACATAAGGATTTATGGGAAATGTTGACATGGTTGTGTCTGTCTGTCAAGGGTACAACAGCAGCTTCAGCATTTTTTTGGCACAGCTCTTTAAAAATCCAACTGTTTACTGACTTGTCATCTTTGTCTTACAGTAAAAAAGGGTAATTTTGTTTTGCACTTCAGGCATCTATTCAGATAATCTCATCTCCTTGGTTATGAATAAAATGAGGTGTGATTTTCACATGTATATATTCAAACTGCAGCTACCATCCTGTCCCTCATCTTACAGGAGCAGTGCCTCCAGCTCATACATTGATTGAATACTTTTATGGGTTTTTATAGCAATTTTCTTTCCATAACAGGTACAGAAATCTGAGCATACATTCCTGTATACCGTGTATTGCATTATAAACAGGAACTCATTTCTCTGGGCATTACATTCAGTTTACAAAACAATGTTCTTACTGCAGCCAGGACTGCCAAGCAAAATATTTGTGTATTTACTGCTCTGACAGCCTGGCAGTTGGATAGGGTGGGTGGTAGCAGAGCCACAGCATTTACCTTTGTTAAGCAGCAAGGGCTTGAAAGAGGATTTTATACATTAAAAGCCTAGAAAGGGTCGAGGAGAGAGGGCTGAGGCTCAGGGTGATAAATGTCTGAGAGACTTCCTATAGGAACTTGGGTAGAATTAGAGAAAAACCAAAAATTCAGATCAGCCTCCAAGATAAAATCCTTGGGGAGTGGTGCAGAGGCTGGAAAGTGAGACTGGGGCTAAAGCAGGGAAATGAGAGAACCAAACAAAGCCTTTGGTTTTGCTCTGTCAAAGCTTTTGCCTTTTATCCAGTCACTCTAAATAACTGTGCATAATCTAACAGTGATGCTGCAGTTCTAATAATCACCTGAAGTTTCGTGTGAAATAGTTTCTGGTTTCCATTGCTGAAAAAACCCCATGTATTAAAGATATTTAGGTTTATTTAAAGCCCTGCCTAGTTTCTGAAGGTGCACATTCGATGGAGGTACAATTCCAGTCCATGGTGGTTGCCCTGCCCTTGCCCTGTCCTCTCCTGCCTCCCAACAATTCAGCCCCAAGAGCTTCAGGAGACAGAGCTTGGCATGGATTTCATTAGGCAGAAGGGCTAAGGGAGGTTTTTCTATAGATCTTTACAGCAAGGGTAAGTCCAGGAAGAAATCCAGCTTGCCTTTCCCATCCCAGATTTGTAGTCTTAGCAATAAATTAAAAAAAAAAAAAAAAAAAGAAAAAAAATTCCCCCTGTGAACTGCACATACATTATAATTTCCTATGGATTTCGAGGGCATTATCAAACTCCACCAGGCCAGCTTCCCAGTGTCCAGCTGCAACTGCACTGGGAAAAAGCAGTCCCTGACAGGGGTTTGGAGCTGAACCAAAGGCTCTGTGCACAACGGGCCCTGTGGAACCAGGTGCTGTGCAGCCCCAGCTTTGTGTCTTCCACCACCATGGCTGGGCAGTGCCAGGCTAAGTATTGCATGAAAAACTTCTTAGAAAATGACAAATACTTCTGAAAAGGCCCGAATTTACCCATTGTTTTGGAAATACCCGTACGAATTCCTGCAGCCAGTGCTGGCGTCCTCAGCACAGAATGTCAGTGATCCCTGACACCACAGTAATGGTTGAGAAGGGAAGGGGAGGTGCAGATGAACCGGGCAGTGTTCACTCATTGGCTGCCCCGTGCTCACTCCCGGCAGGTAATGGCTCTTCTTTTCTGGGTAATTCAGCAAGAAAGCACGTCAGACCCCAGAATTCAAACACCTGCTGCCATCCTTCTGGTGAGAATCCTGCAGCTGTCTGGAAGCTGCCTGCACTGTACCACAACCACATTAACACCTTGGGGAGGGCACGCAGCTGACAGACACTGCGAGTGGGGCAGGCTGGTGAGTGTCATCTTACCAAAAATCAGCAGAAGCAAGACAAAACATGCAACTCCTTAAGCAACCCCATATGATCTTTCGAGTTCCAAAACCTCCTCGAGTCTGGGAAATTCTGATTAGGAGGAAGGCTGGAGTTAAAAGGAATCTTGTGGTTTGACAGAGCAGAAGCAGGCAGGGCTGGAACTGCCCAGGCAGGGCTGGAACTGCCCAGGCAGCCGGTGCCTGGGGATGCTGCTGCAGGGACGCTGTCGATGTGCCTGCGGACAGCTCTCTGGGAAAAGTTTCGTTGCAAATTCTAAATCAATGCAAATACCTCGTGTGAGCGAGTTTCAGAGCCGTGCAGCCTCCCAGGAGCGAGTGTGTGTGTGTTACAGATGCCTGGTGAGGAATGATCCCCTCTGTCACGCTCCGGGTGCGCCTGGCAGGGACCGCGACGGCCTCGGCTGCTCCAGTCACAGCCACTGCTTGCTCAGAGGGGCACCAGCCGTTTCCAATATTCTGGGGGTATCCGTGAAATTAGGTGTTTGGAAAAACTTGATAATACGAGAGTATACTGGAACATTTCTTGGATCAGGCTGCTGCATTACTCATGCGTCATTAATTCTCCAAATATTAAGGGAACATTTCCTAATATTGGGCCGTAGTCCGTTAAAGAGATACAGAACAGCTTGTCAGGTTAAAGCACGATGTCAAACGCCCTTGGCCAGGCAGCTGCAGCACAGGAGGGGAGGGAGGAACCCCGGCTGGGGCTGCCGGTGCAGGGGAGCCGGGCTGTGCTCACACAGGTTCCCGTTTCACACTGCGGGCTGGACGCGTGCAGGTTTTACCAGCCCCCAAGTGCAATATCTCATTGTTAGTGCTCACATTGCCTCACTCCCAGGCAGGATCCCCTCTTGTCACAGCAGACCTATTTAATGCTCCTTTTGGCATTCCCTCTATAACTAAAACCACTGCTAGCTCTGCCTGCGAGCCCGAGTTTGCGGAGAGCGCAGCCGCAGCACTGATGGCGTTGGGAATGTAGAGTCATTACCTCTGGTTTTCAGTCGCTGCCACTCCAGTGAGATTCTCCTCTCTTCCGGGCTTAGAGCTGCCCTGGCACTTTCCCTGCATTTATTACTGCCACGGCAGAGGCACAAACAGAATGTCAAGTGTGCCTCGTTTCCTCTCCCCTCGATGTTGGTCCCTGATGATGCTACCCACTGCTTTACTGCTGTGTCCCAGCTCCTGAGAAACTGATAGCTGTGCATGACACTGCAGAGCTGAGAGGAGCTGGGAGCGTGTCAGCAACCAACTGCTTTATTCAGTTATTTTTCTGGCTGGGTGCAGCTATCCCCTGCATTTTAAGGTCGTCTATTAAGATGGAGTGTGGAATTGGTAAATGACAGAAAAAGGGACCCCAGGGAGAGGCTGCTCTGAGCTCAGCACGCGTTACCACTGCCAGCACTGTGTAATATTTCATGGCTTTCTGCAGTTTTTAGATGCTTTGTAGGTAGATACTTGTTTAATTACAGCCGTGGATGGACATGGAAAGCAACAAAAATGGCAAGGGCCACGTATGCAATGAGGGGAAGTCAGCTAAGGATGACCTGCAGTGCCCGGGAGGCTGGAGGTCTGCCAGGAGCTGCCTGTCCTCCCACGGGGCCCCTGGGAGAAGTGGAGGCTTCTGCCTTTGGGATCTGCTCAGTGATGGATGCAAACCCAGCCACCCCTGTGAGGAAGTGCTCAGGGTTCTGCTTTGTCTGCCTGAGCTGAATGGAAATGGGTGTCTGAGCAGGATTGCTCCCACGGGACTGCAGACTCCTGTGAGCTCGAGCACCCTGAGCGCTGCTGGGGCCTCTGGTGTGGGAGACGCAGAAGCAGGAGGGAGCAAGGAGTAGGACAGGTTGGATAAGCCAAGTAATCCCTGGGCCCCAGGGACATTCCTGCTGCAGCAGAGTGAATTTTGCTGTAAAAACTTACCATTTGCCCTTGCATGTAAAAGACTTTAGTTTGGAGAGTGCTTTTTTTCTTTTTTCTTTCTTTTTTCTTTTTTTAAAATATATTTTAGTGGAATTACTTATTGTAGATATCCCTGCTGGCTATATGCAGAAATCTGACAGGAAACAATATCTCTGCTTTTGGGAGCTGATGGCTCTTCGTCATGGCACTGATTTCTTGAAACACAACCAATTCTCTATTTAATCCTTCTCGTGTGTTATTTCTCTTCATGCTGCAAAGTTGTTCTTTACGGAAATGATGCTCTTGTGTATCATGTACAAAGCAGACTTTAAATCAGAAGATAATTTTGGTGGCTTACCAGGTGGAATTTGGGAGGCACAATGAGGGCAGGTGAAAAGCTAGAAAGCCTCAGTGGCAGGGGGTTTGTGGAGCTTTTGAACCAAGTCTCCATCACTACAACCTGCTGCACAGTTAAAGCTTGTCAGCAGCAATGGAGCTCCAGAGAGAAAAAGTGAGAGACTTCAGTGTGAAATCTGCAGGTGGGGGGAAGGCCGTTCAGCACCACTTGATGCGCCAGGAAATTCAGTTGCTACAGTTTTCAACAATTTTCTCATCTCTGGCACTTCAGGTGGGTGTTAATGCTTCCAAGTTGTTTCCACCACAGGGATTTGCTCTGAGGAAGAAGAAGAAGCCTGTGGCAGCAGCCAGAGCCGGGTGTCAGGCAGCAGAGGGACAGCGGGCACCGGGCAGTGCAGGGTGGTGCTGGAAGGGTCCTGCCCCCGGATCTGTCACCACCCAGGCTGCACGAGAGCTGAGAGGAGAAATACAAACAGCGATGGAAGCAGTAAAGTAAACAATTCACATGGAAGGTCAAAGCTGCTTTATTGTTTTTATCAGTTGGGTTAGGGTGGAGAACGAGATCTGCTCGGAGTGTTCCTGCAAACACCGCACAGCTCTGCGGTTGTGACCCCAAGGCTCGGCACACCACCCAGGCTCTGAGCCTGCCAGAGTTCAAGGAGAGTCTGGACAATGCTCTCAGGCACGTGGTGGGAATCTTGGGGGTCCTGTGCAGGGCCAGGAGTTGCACTGGACATTTCTCTGTGTGTCCCTTCCAGCTCAGGATACTTTCTGCCTCTCTGCCTTGGTGGGTGGTGAATTACCCACGTATTTCCTGGGCTCGTGGGCCCAGGCTGGAGTGTTAAATGGCTGTGGCACAACTTCCTCAGCAAAGACAGCTGCTCCGTTTCCTCAGTAGCTTTTCCAAGCACCACTTCTTGCTTTCCCACCTTCCCTCTGCGGGCTCCAAGGCTGTTCAACATATCTGAGCACACAGTTTTTAATGTGTCCCAGGAGCTGGCTTAGTCATTTAATGATTGTATGTATCTCTGTTTGTGTAGCTTTTTTCCTTCAGGGAAGAGGTAAAATACCTGCTGTTCTGTCACTGTCAGAGGCACGGTCCTGTGGAACTCACCGAGGGGGCGAGGGAACCTGCAGAGACTCGAAGGGAAAACTGTCATGGAGCTTAAACCAAAGCTAGAGGTGGCCATGGGACCCACAGAGTAACTGCCCTGGGGTTGCCCTGGGCTCCGGGGAAGCGTCTGTGACACCCCAGTGTCCCCTGGGGCAGTGAGCAGCCCATGCCTGTGTGAAGCTGGGGACTCCCAGCCCCTGGGCAGGGTGCTCCTCCCTCCCCTCTGGGTTTTGTCCCGTGGATGGAGCAGGACCTGTGGTCTCACCCAGCAGGAGGGATGTTTGTGTCTGTGTGCCTCATTGGACCCAACACAACCCGCCCAGAACGTGAAAACCTGGGGGCTTCGAGGCCTGAGTCAGGAAACACTTCCCTCTGCAAAGCCTCTGCCTGGCAGGAAGGTTCCACATCTGACCTGAAAAGAGCAAAACGAAGGTGATCATCACCTACCATTTCCTTGGGATCAACGAGCTGCCAGTCAGGTTAGCTGTGACGTGGATAATTCTGAATAGCAGCACAGTTCACCTGCCTGCCCCCATCCTGCAGCTGAGAAGAGCCAGCAAGGATGAAGGATAAACAAGCGCGTCATTCAGCTAATGAGACCCATATGCTTGTGCAGTCAAATAAAAGTGAACTAAATGCATGGGAGAGCCAAAAAGCAGATGAAGGAACCACGACAGACATCCTGAAATCATGTTTAAAATGCAAATATTGATATTTCTCACGCTTTTTCCCCGTATGTAAATCACATCTAAGTAAGGCGTCTGCTTGAAGAGAACATATTTTGCCTTTGAGCTCACGCAGATGAAGCAAACCCAACTTGAGAGAATACCTAGAGGCTGCTTTGATTACTGGCGACCACAGACAGTTGGGAGTCACAAACCAGGCTTGCCATCGTGATGGATGCTGAGCCTGAAAGCCATTTATATGCAAATCTGCACAAATTGATCGGAGGGGGGTCTTTTCCTAAAAAGGCAAACCACACATTTTTCTCCTGGGATCAAACTGCAAATGTTGGGTTTGGGGAATCCTGAAATAGTTGCAGTCAGAAAGCACTTCAGTACCAGAGAAATTATCCTCTTTCTTCTGTTTCTATGTTACTTGTACAGAAGAAGAGAAAAAAGAAAAGAGAAACAAACCACCAGAATTAATGAGCTTGCTATTATTTTTCAGTAAAGGTGTAACTCGAAGAATTTTCCTTCCTTTGTGAAAGGTTTGGGCAGCTCGTTGCAATTCACTTGCTCTCTGTTGCTGCTGGAGCTGACATTTATTGCTCTGCAGGTCTGAAAGATCAGCCCACCTTTCTCCACCAGTGACATAATTCAACTGGGCAAAGTATGTTCTATACATAGTGCTGGCAGAGGGCTACGAGCTTCAGGGTTCCCTCCTGGGAAAACGTGCCAAAATCCCTCTCCTCCCCTCTGAACGTGCTGCTTTGAGTGTTCGGAGCTCCTGCTGAGTTTGTGTGGGGTGGAGCAGCCCCTCTGCCTGCGGAGAGGCTGCCAGTGCCCCGAGCATGGTTCTGGCAGCACAGGCTCGTGGGTGCTGCTGCTTGTGATGAAGTGACTGAACTGTGAGTCTGGGGCCAACAGACAGGCCTTAAGGTCTCTTCCAACCCCGAACATCCTGTGATTCTGCCATTTATCACATGCCTGGGTTACAGGAGCAAGCTGAGGGTACTTAATAATGTTTGGCTCGAGGGCAGTCAGCTGTGTTCTCTTACCTGCTTTTTTTGTCATGTATCTGTATTTTTGACTTTTGCCAATATACTTATTTTTCTGGCCACCCTTTCAGGGCACAGAAAGAAAAGAGACACCCTTCTCCCTGGCTTCCTTTTGGACTACCTTCCTGAAAGGCAAAAAGCTGTGAATAGCCATCGGATTCAGTTCAGCTGCTGGTGCCCTCAGCTGGAGGGCTGAACTGGACACCAGTATGGACACACTGTCAGAAACAGACCCCACACCCGGCCAAGCTGCGGGCACCCACAGCAGCAGAAGATGGAAGTGTTTGGAAAAGACTTTTGTGGGTTTCAAACGAGCAGAGATTTTCACAAAACACGGTTTCAGGCTGGTAGCCCAGCGTTTAGAGACTTTCTGCATGTTGAAGTGGTAAGGTAGAACTTTAAAGCTGTGAAATAATGATAACTGAACCCAAAATGGAGAAATTGAGTGTAGAAAGAGCTGTGCTGGTTAGCACCAGCCAGGGACTTGGCTCCCAGCTTCTCAGTATTATCTGATTACACAAGTTGTTGTTGTGGTCTGTGTTTGTTTTGTTTCTATCTCTGCTGCTCTGGGATTTGACCACATTGCAACATCTCCAGCTTGGTGCCTGTGCAGAGCCTGCTGCAAAGGGTTCCTTGTGGTCCACAGTGCTCCTCTAATCACTGAAATATGACCCTGCACTTGGGACTGGGGAGGGTGCTCCAAGGGTGACGAAAGTGCTGCTTATCAGCCACCTCCCCGAGAAGAGTGGCACTATCCTGAGCTGGCATCGGCTCACAGGCGATTACTGACCACTAATGACAACTTCCTTCCCTCGTATCCTACTGTAAACGCATTCATAGATCACAACAGTTGCTCCTGTCTTGCTTAGCAGGTGAAAGGAAATCCCTCTGCTCCAGACTAAGTGAATTGAGATGGGAGTGTCATTCCTGCTTCTCGAGGACTACGGCAAAGGCTTTCTTTATGGTTCGAGGTAGAGGAGAGTAGCTGCATTTTCCTGTTTCTTCTCACACACCAAAAAGGTTCCGTTTGGGAGCTCATATTAACCAGCCTCATGAAGTGCACCATATGTTTTAGTCTTTTTTAATTACTGTAGCCTTTACAGCCTCAGCTAAATGTCATCCTTAGTGCTTTGTTTTACAATTAAATCTCTCCTTTGGGGAGATCCTAAAATCTTTTTCTGTCGTTGTCTGTGAAGTGTAAAGGAGAACTGCAAATTTACATTACTGTAGGCAAACAACCTTTTGTTTTGTTTGGAAAACAAACTTTATTATTATATCAAGATGCTTTTTATTAAATGCTGTGTTGATGCCACATAAAAACAATGTAGGTGATAAAGGATATTTTTGCTCCCTCTTCAATGCCTTGCATCAGGCAAAGTGTTGGTTTATTATATGAAGATAAAGGTCTACACAAAATTTAAAAAAAGCCAGTATCAGCTCAGGTCTCCACACATTCTAAAGATCTCAATGCTAAAAGGATGAATTTACATCTCGAGCAGACTGTTGGTAATTGCTGAAGGACTTGGATCTATTCACAGCTCTCTCCCACTCCTCAAACCCACACACTCTTTCCGCAAAGTGCTTTGCACACAGACAAACCTCATTAAAATAAAAAATAAAAAAATTCTTAACCAACAGCAAGGTTAATTGTAGCCCTTCTGAGCCTCCTGTGGAGACTGCTGAAGCTCCACTGGAACACTTCTTACTGCAAACCAGCTCCTGGGTGCGGGGATGGGAATGTGCCTTCCCTTGGCTCCGGAGGGTCTCCGAGCTGGTCCCAAGCACTGACTGAACACCAGAGCTCCCTTGTGAGGTAGAGGAGGGATTTCCCCACACCTGGAGGGCATCCCCTCGGGGTGGGATGGAGGGTGCTGGCCCTGGGATGGCTTCACCTTTGTCCCAGAGGTGTTCATGGCTTAGGCTGGAGACCGGAGTGGGACCTGCGGGCAGCAGGGATCTGCCCACTGCTGCCTGAAAAGCTCTGCAGAGCAGCACTTCCCCAGAAACTGGAACGTGCTGGGGAAACAGACTGGGCTGTTGCAGGCCAGACCCTCACTGCAGGGCTTTTTTCTATTTATTTATTTTTTCCTTCTGATGGTTATAACGCTAATGGGCCACATTTTTCATTCTCTCTGGCATTTTTAACGAGAAGCAGGGATGTAGGAATATCCCTAAACAGTTTACATGTGTGTTCTGAATCTCAGAGTAAACACCCAGCCAAATTTCAGGAGGGAAACTGGAGAAAGCTGTGAAAGGGGTGTTGCTGTCTGTTTTATAGGGTCAGCTATTCCCCTCAGTAGTGATGGGAGCCATGTCCAAGGCAATCATGGGTTGGCCTTTGAGCATGAACGAGCCAGTGGTGTATAGTATTACAGCCCTGTTGTTTTCCTGCACAGCAGCATCCATAAATTCAGCAAGGAAGTGTGTGCTGGATGTGGATGCCTACTGCATGGATCCAGCCCCAACGCTGCAGTTTCAGCTACGGTGGAAAAAAAGAAAATGAAACATCGCAGTGGGGTTTTCCAGAGCAGGTAACGTTAGGAGTAATTTTAAACTTTGAACTGAGATGATTTTGTGTGAACTGGGTATATTTGTGCAGGATGAGATGTCCAAGTAGTCCCTGTGGGGCTCCTGAGCTGGTTTTGTTCAGAACTTGGCTGGCTGTGTGTCTGCGCTGCCCAACAACGGGGATGTTTGCCTCGTGAGATGATAACTTTCACATGTTGTTAGAGACCCATCACGGCAGAAGTCAGAACTAGCCAGTTCACATGGCCTTCAGCCTTCCAAGATTTAATCATTAGGTTTCCAGGCTGGTTCAAGTTTTTATTAGCTCCACACCTTACCCAATTTGCAAAGCCTCTAATGTGAGGCCTTCCTTCTGGCTGGAGCAGAGAGCTGGTGTGCCAGCACTTGGTGACTGTCCCCCGTTTTCCACAGCAGCCAAAACACAGTTCTACTTTCTGCTTTGGATCATCTGCATTTTAAAAGAAGTGAGGCAGTAGCAATGAGAACAACTGCACATTCAGTAACAGTGCTTTAGTTTCTGTCCCAATTGGTTTATTTTAACAGAAGACTGGTTTTCTGTGGAAGAGGTGCTGTGAGCCTGTGGCTGGGACAGCAGGCAGCATCAAAGAGCAGCTTGTGCACGGGGTAGCTTTGTGACATCTGGGGAAACAGCCATTCTGGTGGTTTATTTGTGTAGTAGGTATTTATTACCATCGCAGGATGTTACTTGTGCTCAGACCCTGCATTCTTGGCCTCAGTGCAAACGCTTTTATTTAAGCCATTCACCAGAGGAAAACAATGATCTGTGATGAGTAATTCTAAGGGTTTATGCACCCCTCTGTCAAATGGGACCTTGCTGTACCTTCCAGCTTGCCAACACTCACTGGCAGCAGGTCTCTGCCTGTGTGGGCTGAGCTGGAAACCTCTCAGCAGCAGTGACAGTCCCTCCTTTGTCCCGTGTGTCCCCTGGCTGGGCTTACAGCAGGCTCCTCACAAACGCTCAGCTGCTGGTTAGGACAGACTCGTGTGTGTGAGGACTGAGCAGTGCCCAGTGTTGGAGTGGGTGAGACAAAGCCTCTGTTAACAAGGTGCTGTGAAGTGCTGCTGGGATCTGAGATCCTGCTGGACAGCAGGGAACTGTGGGAGGCTCAAGCAGTGTTTCCCTCTGTGTTTGTGAGCACTGGAGATGAGACAGAGCTAGTCCTGTTTGATTCTAGTAGTTTTGAAGGGCTGATGTTTGTGGCCATTCTCTGGTAGTTCAGTGAGTGGGCAAAGGCAGCAGGTAACTCCAGACAGCAGAGCAGAGCTTGGGAGATGAGACTTCCCATGCAGTGAAATGCAGAAATAGCAGATGGAAATCATACTTCAGGGATGAAAACACAATGCACTCATTTTGGGTGGGTAATGGAGCGTGTTACAGGGGAGGTGAACTTGCAGCTGGAATCTAGGTGGGAATATCCAGGCCCAGAATGATACCTCTACAAACTTCTAGACTTCCCCCTGCTTGCTGTCTTCCTCCTCTCTGTATCCCCTCTGGCTTTCCCACTGGAGCCTCTCCTGTGTCCCAGCCCCTGCCGTACCCAGCACGGCCGGGAGCAGCGCTGGCAGAGCTCTGCACCCACAGAGGATCCTGCTGAGGAGCAGAGCTGGATGTGGGTGCAAAAAACCACATGGAAAGAGCCCACAAGAAAGAGCCCGTGGGCTCTGCATCCTGCCTGGCAACCTTGAATGTTGGTAAAGTTCTGCTGAAATGGCTTTTCAAGACTTGGTCATTCCTAAATTAGGAGCATGTTTCAGAATCACAGTGGAGATGATGACTCTGAGGGTGGCGTCACGGGATGCAGCCTGCTGGCGATCACTCTTATCTGGGATATTTGTTTTGTTTGCAACCTGCATGTAATGTGCTGTAGCAAATCCAAAGTGGATTTTGACAGTCTGCATTAGTCAGCTCATCCACCACGGAAAGAGCTAGAGCTTCTGCTGTTCTTTGAAAACTTTCAAGGTCAATACTGAACGGTTTCGAAAGAGAAAACAATAAGAAGAAACTCGTTGTTTCTGTTGCATCTTCAACTTCCCCACTCTCAAAATGTTCAGGTACAGAGGATCCAGTGAGAGGAACTGGAATGGCCAGGAGGAAATGGGAGATACCAGCAGGGGTGACTGGGGAAAACACCCCTCTGCCTGCTCACTGCGCACCGGTGTCAGATCTGAGCCTCTGCTGCATATTTGGAAATCAGCCCAAGCTAAAGTGTGTCTGACATGCTTGGTTTGGGTTTCTTGGGAGCTTTACATGTGACAAAAGGGAGGGTAACCAGTGCTGGCAGAGGGGCTGTTTCTGCAGCCATGGGGTAGACAGAGAGCTCGCCCTGGCTGCCTTTGCCATCTGAAGGCTCCTCACTGAGGTGACATTTGCTGCCACCAGAGTGCTGATTTCCATCAATTACTAGTGGTGAAAAAGCCTGAGAACCAGGAGCAGTTTCAAATCAGGTTCCAAGATAAAGATAATTTTCCTGCTATTTCCCTTGAAGAGCCTTTTGATGTTAGATTTGGGTACCTTTCTCAGACACTGGCAATAAAATGTCAGAATCTGAAAGAATACTTTATCAAATGCTGCTTGTAAGTGCTCTTGCCTTGCCAGTACATTAAATTAATGGCAAGTCACTGTCAGGCACACTTGCTCCTGGCTTGAAGAATTAGGCTTTACTCTGTTTTACATGTACAACCTTATTTCCTCCCAGGGCACTCAGTGGGTATAGCAGAGAGTGAATGTGACCAAACACCTGCAGAAAAATTGGCTGATGATAAGGAAGGGGAGATGCTGTTTCCCTCCTAAACTGCTGGAGTGGGTAATTCTCACACTGCAGGAACCTTCTCCTGTGAGCTGCTGCTTTAACTTTTCCCTTTACAAGTTCCACTGCGCAGGTCCCAGCAAACCTTTACAAGTCCTGGTGATCAGAATGGTGTGAGCTTTTCTCCATGGGCTCAGAGTGGATGTAGACTGTAACTGATTTGTTTGCATTGAGCTAGTCTATTTCCTCTTGTAGGAAATGTGCTAGAGCAGTGACTCTCTGGTATTTTAAAGCAGCAACATCTGCTGAAGGCTTTTCCTGTGTGAGCTGTGCATTTCTTATGTTTCTCAACCATACAGTGCACTGAAAGGCGTGCTGTGGAGTGGTCTGACTCTGGCCAAGGAGGCATTGTTTTCTGTTGCTTTGTGACATCTTCCCAAATTCTGAAAAACTGTGGTTGGATGAGGACACGCAAACAAATATTTCAGTCTGAGTCTGCTTTGCTCCGTGGCTGTTCAACCAGAGTAGCACCACTTTAAAGTGGGAATGCCAGAGCCATGTGGAAGGGAGAGTCACGGAAGAGATGTGGCAAAAGAGTTCCTACAATTTACAGGGGCAGAGGACACTGGTGCTGTCGTTCCCACTGGTCTGCAATCAGGAAATTGTGGCTCAGGAATCACTAGAGACTTTTTTTTTTTTAATCTTAGCTCTGGAATTTTAAAATGGCACATCTCTCTTCTGGTTTGGTTTCTCTTCTTTGGGGCTTTTATTTGGAAAATAAGTTGTTTCTAAGTGGGTCAAGGATTAACCACCCCATGTCCAGGGTTTCTCTGTGCTCTGGTTCCCTGCCTGTCTCTTGGAAGGAGGCAGTGCTACCCTCTTCCCTTTCGTGCACAGTGCAGAGCTCAGAGCTTCAGGAGTGTTGGAGATGCAGGAAAAGGCCTGAATTCAAGTCCTGAATTCAGACTTCCAAAGAGTTTTGCTTTCCAAAGCTAGTCCCTGGGTGGGTATGTGCTTATCCCACCCACAAGCATGGCTGCCCTGTCTTTGTGTGGATTCACAAGACCTGCCGTATCCTTTCAGTCCCCAGACAATGCTGTCAGTTTTCTTTCATTCAGCAATGATGGATATTTCCATTTAGCCTCACTTCATTAAATCCTGGATGTATTAGTTCTTTAGCGTCACTTGAAGTCAAAGCAAAATATTTTAAGTGATCTTAGGTTGTTAAAAATATGGCTCAGAAGCAGAGTAATTTTTTTTTATTTGGATAAATTGAGTGAAAGCAAGGCACACGACTTCCCCACACCTCTCCCCTACTAAGGTGCTCCAACAAACCTCAAGGGTCAAACCACATGGTCATCTCCACAGAGGTAGAGAGAAATCAGAGTCCTCTGGTCTTCCTATGCTTTCATTTTTTTCTCCAGATGAAGTTCAAGACTGTAGGAACATTTTGGGAGGGTTGACTGTTTGCTTACAAAGTGAATAGCCTTTTTCTCTCTGGCTGCAGTTACACAATGATTCTGTGTAGTCGGTCCATCCCTCGGGGTGTCCAGCAGCAATGGGCAGGACCCTTCCCACATCCACTGCAGCATCACACAGTAAGACAGTCCCACTTTCCCAAGCATTGGCTGTGTTGGAGACAGGATACCACATTTCAGAAATGGAAACTCTTACCATGCTTTTTTCCCCTAATTGTATGCACATTTTGTCTGTGCAGACTTCAGTCTTGCCTGTGAATGGGAGCTGGGAGCCAGGGCCAGCTCCAAAGTTTCTTCACAATGTTGCATTTTTAGCGCCATACATTGGGCCAGGCTGAGTTTGCAGTGAGGAACAAGAGGAGGAGCAGGAAAGTGATCAAGCACTGTAGGGAGCTACCACCTCTGACTGTAGCAGTAGATTCTGCTGCATCCCGTGGTTGTTGGGACAGGCAAAGCTGGCAGCCAGGCCATGGATGCTCTGGTGCCTCCACCAGCTCTTTGCAGCTGTCCCCATGGCCCGGGCCAGGGGCTGGCTGGTGCCGCAGAGCTGTGGGGCTGCGGGCTGGACAGGTGGGACGCTGCCATGCTCCTGCCGTTCTTCCCTGCAGCCTTGGGCAGAGCTGTCCTGCCAACAGCTCCAGCGGGCACCAAACAGGGTCTCTTCTTCCCATAACCAAGTGCCTGAGAAGATGGAGGAGCTCTGCAGTGCAAAAACATCCCAGCTGTGTGTCTCAGTGCTGCCTGCCCCAGGGACAGAGCTCCAAGGCTGGCCTCACAGCCAGGCTGGAAACGGCTTGTCCTGAAGGGACAGAAATGCAGGGGGAAGCCGAGCCTGGTGCTTGGAGAGGTCCCAGAGCTCCCGATGCGGGACAAGAGGCTCCCTGTGGCCGAGCCCCCCGAGCTCACAAGCGCAGCCCACTGTCTGGCAGGGAGCACAGCCGGGTTATTCCCGAGACCCTCCGAGGAGGGATGCTTTCCCGATGACATAGTGTTTGTTGCAGGGACTTCGTTCGTCCCAGGGACTCGTCTCTAATTTATCCCGGGATGGGTTTCTATAAACAGTCGCTATTGTCGTACGACAGCCGGACCCTCTCGATGAACAGATCGGGATCCGATCACCAAATGCTTCCCTGAGGGCGAGGTGAGTTTGGGGCTCCTTAGATCTCAGTAAGCAGCTGCGGGACAAAAAGAAGTTTTGAAACGCCCTTCCTAGAGTACAATTTCGAAGCCACCTTCGGTCGACAGAGCCGGGGTTAACCTGGGCAGAGCCGGAGGTGAGGCCCCTCAGCCCCAGGGCAGGCGCGGCGCTCACCTCTCACCCCCGGCTTTTTCTTTTTTCTTTTTTTTTTCTTTGTCGCTGCGGTCCCCGGGAGCTCCTCTGCGGGCAGCTCCGGTCCCCGTGAGCCTCCCCACACAGCCCCTCTCATTGTCCCGGCGCGTCCGGCCGCGCTCCGCCGCCTGCCCGGGGCGCCGGGGCTCCCGTCCCGCCCGGCCCGG
>VZRS01001205.1:0-14859 GCA_013398055.1 Ifrita kowaldi
TATTTTTATTTTTATTATTACTAAAACCAGGATTGTTTAACACGACACAAGAAGAACTGAGGGACAATTTATCCCAACTTTCTTTAGTTCCCTTTCACGTGGGAGAGATCCTGGCCCCAGTTAGATGATTGCTTAATTAGGGGTCACCTTAATCAAATAATTTCCAGTCATTACAAAAAAGCAATGAGAGGAAGAAATACAAAACTTAATCCCAAGGGTTCAGATATCCACAATTTCCTCGTCCTGGAAGAAGGAGGAGTGGGCAGGGGGCTGAAATATCAGCATTTCACTTTGGGATATGGTTTATTTGGCACGGTGGAATTTGGCTGGAGCTTGGAATGGATGATCTTGGAGGACTTTTCCAAACTTATAATTCTATTTTAGTAGGAAAACCAGATAATTTTGTGAAGATTTGCATCCAAAGAAGTTGAAAACTTCAGAAAATGGGAATTTACCTACAGGAATAACAAGTTATGTATCATTATTAACCCTAAAGGCTGCAGGAAGCAGGTCACAGATCGCACTCTCAGTTTTGGTGGAGCCGCTGGCTCTCCTGGCAAATGCAGTGCTCTGGCCTGGGGAAGAAAAAGTGGGAATTTCTGGGGAAATGGGGGTTTCTGGCAGCTGTGAGGAGGTGGCTGAAGGAATTTGGTTTTCCTTGGACTCACGAGGAGCTTTAATGTGTGAGCAACTTCTCCCAGGGACGTAATGGGAATTTGTGGCAATGAAACAGGGCCTCGGGAGGGCCATTCAGGCTTTAGGAGTTCTTGTGGAAAGAGCAAAACCCCATCTAAAGACCATCCCACTCCTGGTTTTCAATTATCCCACCCTCCTGGGCTGCCTGGACACGTTTTGGGAGGGAATGCTGCAGTGCGGACAAGGGATCCTTTGGATTTTCCATAGGCCAAAGTTATTCTGTCTCCACCCATCTCCTTCTTCTTCCCTTGCCCTCTGTCCTGATCACTTTCCCTCCTTCCTGACCCAAAAACACACGCACCCACATGGACTCTGGAACTTCTGTGCAAGTAAAAAGTTGTGGATTCCCCTGGATCCCTGGAAGTGTCCAAGGCCAGGCTGGAAGGGTCTTGGAGCACCCTGGGATAGTGGAAGGTGTCCCTGCCCACGGCAGGGGTTGATGAGCTTTACGGTCCCTTCCAACCCAAACCATTCTGGGATTCTGGGATTTTAAAAATCCTTATTTATTCTGGGAAGAAAATAGTTGCTTGGGCACCTTTTGCTCCACTCAGGCTCTGTCACTGCTGACGGACCTTCTCTGTCTCCAGACTTTCTCTTTCTCCAAACCTTCCCTTCCTGTCAAAATCTGGGAGGAAAAAGCCAGAGCTTCTTTCTCCCTCGGGGAAAGCTCGGCAGAACTTCTTCCCTTGTAGCATCAGCGAGTTTTCTCCTTCAGCACACGGCACAGAGCTCCTGGTTCATCCTTTCATGTCTGTGAGGCTGCTTTCCCTCTGGCAGCAGCCAAATGAATGCCTGGGATGTGGGAACGGGATGCCAACTCCTTGGCTCGTGTTACTGGCACCAGAACGTGGGTTTTGGCCGAAAAAAAGGTGGTTTTTTTGGCCAAAACCAAGAGGGTGAGTGATGTTTGACTTCACAACCTCATCAGCCTTTAAAGACATTTGTCCATCAGTGCATCCCTAAAAACCAGCTCCTTTTAATCCAAGGATTCTGGTGTAGCTTCCCGCATTTGGCCGGAGTTCCATCAGTTCTCACACAGTGAGAAATTTGTTTGGTCGAGACTGGGAAGCCTCCAAGGAAAACTTGTAGGATGCGATGCTGGCAGTTCTGGGATTGGAGTTCTCTGCCCAAGAAAGGCAGGAATATTCTGGGAAAACTCTTCTGTTGAGGCACGAAGCCAAATCCCGACGTGACTGTGCACGTGGAAGGTTCACTGGAGCTTTTCCTCCTGATCTTTAAGTGATTGAGTGGTAGGAACAGAAATCGCACTCAGACATCTAAATTTGTATCAGAGAATGATTTATGGGCCTGGGAGCTCGGAAGGAAGAGCAACAAAAGATCTCAGGATTTGTCCAGGACCTGTGGAAATAAATTCCTGCTGATGACCAAGCAAAATGGCAAAAATTAAATTATTTTATTTAGAGGCCTGATGTGGCTTAGGGTATTCCAAACTGGTGTTCCCTGGCTTGAAATGTTTCCCAGTTTTAAACTAGGAGTAAAATTCTGCAAATTTGCTCACTAAACAGCAAACGGAATTTATCCCTGGCTCGCTTCCTACAGCATTAAGGAGTAGGGAGAAAGAAAAGGCCACAGTTTTGCCTTTATTTGTTTTGGCCAATTGCCCGTGAAGTTCCTCACACAATGGATTTGTTCTGTGTGCGTTTCAGGTGTGGAGGAACCAATTCCTTCCCTTTGTTGCCCAAATGCCAAGCCCTGGCCGCTCCATCCGTGGCTTTTAGGGAATGGCCAGGCTGGTGTGACCTCAATCAGCTGGACCTCAAATTCCCCTTTCCATGGTGTCACAGCTCTTTCCATGTCCCAAACCAGGTCACCCAGTGGGATCCATCGGATGTCAGCACTGCCAGAGTGTCCATCTGGACTCCTCCAGCCCTTTCCAGCGAAGGGGGAGAAGGAACCATTTCTCAGCGCTGTCCAAGCCATCCTGGAATGGCTTTGGAATTGTATCAGTTCTGACAGACCCTACCTGATGGCAGGAGCCTTCAGACCTTTCATGGAATCATGGAATGGACTGGATTGGAAGGGACTTAAAGGTCATTTAGTTCCGCTCCTGCAGTGGGCAGGGACACCTCCCACTATCCCAGGGTGATCCAAGCCCCATCCAACCTGGCCTTGGACACTGCCAGGGATCCAGGGGCAGCCACAGCTGCTCTGGGAATTCCAGCCCAGCCCCTCCCCACCCTCCCAGCCAGGAATTCCCAATTCCCAAGATCCCATCCATCCCTGCCCTCTGGCAGTGGGAAGCCATTCCCTGTGTCCTGTCCCTCCAGGCCTTGTCCCCAGTCCCTCTCCAGCTCTCCTGGAGCCCTTTTAGGTCCTGGAAGGGGCTCTGAGCTCTCCCTGGAGCCTTCCCTTCTCCAGGTCTCCCAAAGCTCTCGTGTCACATTCAGCCTCATTTGGGTGTCTTGGAGTTGATTTTGCTCCGAACCAGATCCCAAATTCCAGGCGATTAGCACTGCGCTGACTCTGGCTGCCATGAGGAGATTCCTACACGTTGAACCCAAATTTAGGAGACTCCGTGACCTGGACACCACCCTGAAATCCTGGGAGATGAATCCTCTTCCTTGGAGGCTGAGCCCAGGTACCAGCAGAGGGTTTGAATCAGACCCCCACACCTCCAGCTCCGGCCTCTGAGCGGAGGGCAGATTAAACAAACATTTGTCAGGAAGGAATTTCAAGCCCGATTTATCTGCGCACCTCCAGGCACCTCGAGCCCTGTGAGGTGTTTGAGGGCTCTGGCACATCTGCACAGCTGCGCCAGATGTGGCACTACAACTGCAAGGGGCCTGTGCCTCGCTGGAGCTGCAGCTGGAGGCCAAACAGGATCATTCCAGACAGCTCGGATTCCAGCAGACACCCGTGCTTGGACAGCGGGGTGAGCCCCTGGGTACCTCTGAGGGAGGAAGATGAGCTGCTCTCCGAAGGGATGATTCACCTGCACAAACATCCAGGATTCCTGGAGATCCCCTGGCGCTGCAGGACATCTGGCAGGTGGAGGACACGGAGGAGATCCAGGCCTTTCCTGGAGCAGGCCCTCATGGCTGAGGCAGGGATGTACCCAAAATGCCACAAAAAATCCGTGTGACTGAGCCCTTCCCAAATATCCGTGTGCAAAGAGATTCCTGGGGGATCAGCTCCAGTGATCCACGTTTGAGCTCCCCACCTCCCGGGAGAGGAGTTGTCCCTTCCCTCCTGTGGAACCCAGCGGATCTCACGGATCTATTCTCCAGCCCTGCGGCCGCAGTGACCCCCACACCTCCCAGAACAGACACGTGCGCTCCACAACTCCTGCGCTGCTCCTGCAGGAAGTTTAGGGAAGCACCTCTGGCACTTTGGGCACCACCGCCTGAAAGGAAGGGCTTTCATCCATAAAGGTTCATCCCTTTGTGGATAAAACCGTGCCAAGTCTGATGCTTCCCACGGGGAACAGAAAAAAGTGAAAGATTATTCCTGTGCGATCCACGGCTGAGACATCCCAGCTGATGGGATCTGATGGGAACCAATGGGAAGTGGTTTCTGACATCCCAGCTTCCCTTATTTGTAAAGATTTACCTCATTTTTCTTCCCCTTGCTGGGTTGTGATGGATTCAGGGGTCACTGAAGTTTTGCTGACCACAGAAAATGTCTCGTTTTCATTCCAGAAAGATTGTTATCCCCTGCCCACTTCTGTCTGGGATTATTTCCCTCGTTTTCCCTCGTCTGTCTTCCTGGAGCTCAGGAATCGGGTGAGGACACAGGGATGGAGCAGGGACAGCAGCACGTTACAGCAGGTAGGATAACTCCCAAAGATCCAATGGATCCATGAAAGAAGCCTTTGGCTTTGGGAGCAGGAATTTATTTGTCCCCCTGTGGTTTTGGCTGCGAAAAGAAGTGGAATTGGAGATGGAAATTGGCTTTTACCATTGGTATGTTTTGTAATTCCCTACCAGATGGCAGAGGGGGGATTTTTAAATTATTATTCCTTTGTTTTCCATTTCTTTTCCCCTACAGTGGCAAAAGTTACTGTTTTAAGCCTTCTGCAACACTCTGGGAGCTCCCTCCCTGCTTTAATTTTTGTCTGTCCCCCTCTGTATAATTCTGTACAGCCACATTCCTTGTCAGCCACATTCCCTTCGCTTCCAGTTCTGTGTTTTGGTGGCATCTGGGACAACCCAAATATTTCAATTGATATAGAAAAAAGAAAAAAAAGACCGGACCTTCTGCTGCCCTGATTTTTTAGTTATAATTGATCTCTAGCTGATCTTCAGCATTGGCTCATGGGGACTCATTTAAATGGAGTTGGTCAAAGGGCCAAAATTGGGATATTTGTAGTTCCTGACCTTCCCGGGGTGGCTGGAGCTTGGAGCAACCTGGGACAGGGGGAGGTGTCCCTGCCCACGGCAGGGGGTGGGATGGGAAGAGCTTTAAGGTCCCTTCCATCCCAAAACAGTCTGGGATTCTGTGGTTATAAAACCATTCTGATTCTATGATTTGTATTTCCTTCTTGGAAGAAGATAAAAATTAGGCACAGATGCACAGGGAGAAGAATTATCCACTGGAACAGGAGCTCTGTGTTTTCCCTCTGCACTTTTGAACCAAGACTCAATTTCTTGTTGAGAATCTATGACTCAAATAAGTTACTTGGCTTAAAAAAAAAAAATGAAGCGAAATCCCCAAATTTCCATTGTACAAGGTAGAAAATTACACACATTAAAACCAAATTCTTGGCCTGAAAATGTTTTCCCCAAATACACCCAAACCAAGGCTCAAAATCCTGATTGGAAAACCCTAAAGAGAGGTGCTATACCCTCGATACAGTACCAGGGGATTGGATTTGTGGGTTCTTCCATCCAAACCTTCCGTGCCCTCAGCTATTTTAGTGTGTAATTATTAAGATTAGCTCCGTTCATGGAGCTCCCATGTTGTCACATGTAAATATGTGTTATTATATGTAATTAATTTAACACGTAATAACGAAGTTGCGTCTGCTCCTGGTGTAGGTAAACCCGAACCCTGGGCGGAACCCCTCAATATGAACTCAGGAAAATAAGGCAGGAAGAATAATGAAAGCTGCAAATTCCCAAGTCCAACTGGGATGACCACAGAACTGGCAGAACGACAGATCACAGAGCCATGGAATATTTTGCCTTGGAAGGAACCTTGAATATTCCCAAGAGTGGGGCACCCATCACCTCTCTGGGCAACCTGTGCCAGTGTTTCACCACCCTGATCATAAAAAAAAAAAAATCCCACTTAAAGTTAATTTAAATCCACCTTTTTATTTTGTTTAAAACCGTCACTCCTTGTCCCATTGCAACAGATCCTGGTTAAAAACTTGTCCCACCTTTCTTTGGGCTCCCTTTAAACACTGAAAGGCAGCAATGAGGTCTCCCCAGAGGCTTCTCCAGGCTGAACAATCCCAGCTTCCTGAGCCTTTCCTCGTAGGAGAGCTGTTCCATCCCTCTGATCCCCCTCTGGACCAGCTTCCAAGTCCCTGCATCCCTGTCTGAAAGGATAAACAGGAAGGAACGAAGACTCTCCAACACTCAAGGATGGGTGTGTAGCACTGAATATTTATATTGGAGCAAAAGAATCACCTCCAAAAGAATATTCCTTGGATCTGCTTTAATTCAGGCACGGAACTGCGACTGCCTCGTTTTCCCATCGTTTTCACCCGTAAATCCTGGGGGATAAATTCTCACGGAGTGAGAAAAGGGAGGAGAGGCAGCAGAACAAAGGGCACCTCTGCACTTTGGGACCGTATTTGATGGATCTCCGGCTGCCAGCGCCCGATGTCCCCCTGCGGATCGACCTTGGGACAGAAGACACAGGAAATGAGCAGCGGGGTTTGTGCATCCCCTCCCTGGCTTCCCATGGAGCTGTTCCCAACCTGCGAAGGTGCAGCGGCTCCATGAGGGACAAACGCTTGGCTTTGTCTCCGGGGAAAACGAGTTTCCCTCTCCCTGACCCCTCCCAGAGCCATTGACTATTCCATTTCAGGAGCCCTCTGGCCTTTCCTGGTGGTGATTTAGGGAGCTGTGAGAGGGGATTGTTCGGGGCTGCCCAGCGGAACAGGCACACGGTGCTTCCCGGAGATGGAACGATAAAGCCTGGGCGGCGCGGAGCTCGAGTTCTCTGCTTTGTTTGTGTTATGAGGGTGCATTCCAATTAGCAGGTCCCCCAGCAAATGTCACCTCCCTCACCTGGCAAGATTTCCTGGGAACAGGCTGGGTGTGAGTCATTTCACTGCCTTGAAACAATGGATAAACAGCACAACTAATCCAGGGAAAGGGCACTAGAGGGGATGGATTAACGGGCTGAGCACCGGATTGAAACCGTGCAGCCTCTCTGGAACCACAGCACCGAACTGAAGTGCTGTCATTAGTCTTGTTTCCCTTTTTCTCCCTTTTTTTTTTTTTCCCCATCTCTTTTCCTTCTTCCAAGGGTTAAATCCAAGGATTATTAGCACCCTGTAACGCCGTGGGCTGCTTTAAAACCCCAACTCCCGCTCGCTCCGGATGGATCTTGGAAAGCGCATCTCACACAAACGGGAATTCGCCCTGCTGTCCTTGGACGTGCCTCTCCTCCCTTCCCATTGTTGCGGCCGGGCCAGGCTGGATTCCGGCCCCCGTGGATGTGACCTTTGGAGGTGTCATTTGCGGAGTGCTTTGGGATCACGGGGGATGAAGGGCTCCGGGGAAACGCAAACCCTTTATTATTAGCGGCCGTGAAAGGACTGCGGGGAACAGGTGGGAACTGGGGCTGGCTTAGCTAAGGCTTCCTGCTGGGCTGCCTCGGCCACCTCTGCCTGGCCTCTGCCGCCGCTCCCAGAGCTCGGCCTCCCCTCCACAAATGCTTCCACGCTTCCCACAAAGACCTATTTTTAAAGGCGTTACCGAAATGGAATGAAAGCCAAAGAATTGCCTGGGGATCAGCAGATGCGAAGTGGGAAATCCCGCTTTTTCAACCCGGCGTTTGGAGATTCCTGATGTCCCATGGATCACCTGGAAGGGCTGCGGGCAAGACAAGCCAAGCCCGCACTCTTCAGTGCTTAAAACCAAACTTTTTTTAAGAAAAACACCACAAAGGTCAAACTGAAACTGGGTGAGGGTTTTAAGGGTTAAAAAACAAATCCAAGGGGTCAGTGTCCCACTGTAAATTCAGCTACAGAAATCACATCAGGGTATCTGGAATATCCGAATATGCTGGGATGAATCACATCAGAATATTCCGAGTTGGAAGGAATCCAGAAGGTCCAAATTTAATGAATGGCCCAGACAGGGATCACTCCCACAATCTTGGTGTTATCAGTTTTCCATCTTGTTACAAATATCCTGTGTGATCTCAAGCACCATTCCCCCTTTTTTGCCTGTAAATAGCATTTTTCCTGCTTTTTTTCCGTGAGAAGCAGCGTTAAACTCTCACTCCGTCTGTGGTATGATGCCGTTACTAATTGCTCCATTAATTAAAGGTAACAATACCTACTAATAACTCTGGGAAAGTTCTGATTCTTGGTTGTTTGGGGTGGTTTTTTTTTCCTTTGAGGAGCTGGAAAGCTCTGTTGGGATTGCATCGCTCCCTCCTGCCCTCAGCTGCCAGTAATTACAGCCTGATACCATCGGCATCAAGTGACAGGCACCGGGAAACAATTCCAGGAACAGCGTTGGGATTGCTGAGAGCGGCAGCCGTTCGTTCCCAGGGGTTGTCCCACGGGAGCCAAGAGATGAGGGAAAACAAAAAAGAAAAAAAAAAAGGAGATTTTTGCAGGTTGAGCCAGGTAGGAGTCGGAATTTTTTGATGAATGCAGGTATTTTCCTTGGGGCAACTCTTCGTGTTCCAGAAAAACGGGAAAAGTGATGGTTCTGGGTGCCAAAATTTGTCTATTCCAGGAGCTCCAGAAGGTTTTCCACTTATCCCAGAATCCTGCTTTTCTGAGGGGTTTACTCCCATCCGTGCTCAGGTTCTCTCCTGCTTCTCCCCCACCGAGCAAACACCTGGGTTTCCCTGTTTTAGTCCTTGGTTGATGCAGATACATCCAAAGAAAAGAATAAAAGAGAGGATATTCCTGAGCAGAATTCCAGCTGATGGAAATAGCTCTGGACAGGGCGTAAATTAGGGCTCACTGAGGGTTTCCACACCATTCCTCTGGAATGAGGATGGATGAATATCAGGAAGTTGGTTCAGGTGTTATCAGACGAATATCAGCATTCAAATCCTTTTTTTTCTTGTGGCTCAACCCAAATAAAAACATGGGATCGGTCAAAATTCTGGTAAAACAAGGATGGGATAATACTTTTAATTGGATAAAAGTTCCTTCTCCCACCATCACTTTACGAATAAAAATTAATTTTTTTTTTCTAAAAGTTTTGCTGTGATTCCTTCACAATATTCCCAGCTTTGCCACAGCGCCAGCATGGAGAGCTGCCCTGAATTCCCAAAAATTCCCTTCCCTTTAGGTCTAAGAAAAGCGCAATTATGGAAGTGATCCCTTCTCGATCCTTATTTACAGCCTGGTGTAACAAAAATAAACACTTGATTGAGAGATAAAATTAACGGCTAAATTAATGAATAATTAATGACTAAATTAAATTTTAGATCAAGTCACCGCTGGAGAAAGAAATAGGGGGAGTGAAGAGCCAGCAAATAAACAGAAGAAACCACAAAAAATCGTCACTTTGGGCAGAGGATTAAGGATCAAAAAAATACGGGGAAGAAGTGGGGATTTACAAGGGAAGGAGCAATTTGAGCTCAGAAATTCATCAGCAAAACTCAGGCTTATTATTGTTATAAAATTCCATTAATGATGGCACCAAAAATGAAAGAATAATGCAGGCCATGATGACAAAGTGTGTTAAATTTTAATCAGATTCATTAAATAATATTTAATCTTCATCAAATAACGTCACAATTTCATTGGCTACGCAACTGTTCTAGAGCAAGACTCAAATCCTGCTGAAATCAGTGGGAAGACTCCTAAAATTTTCAGATGACTCTGGAACAAGGCTTGTGTTCATTTAATTAATAAACACAAGACTAATTAGCCAGGTCAATTAATGTAAATTTTAAATGTAGGTCCTTTAGTGCCAAGGTCCTGCTTTAAAGTTGATAAAAAGACACTTTTTTCCAGTGGTTTATGGAATTCCAGATAAGGAGCTACTGGGAACTGACCTCAACTTGAAAGATTATTAATTGCCAGTGAAAGATTATTAAATACTTGAAATTAATTACTTGAAAGATTATTAATTGCCAGTGAAAGATTATTAATTACTTAAACTCTTCTTTCCGGTGAAATCCTGTCTGGAATGAGATGTCAAGGGATGGAAAACTTCCGGGAATGCTCACAAATCCAACAAGCAAAGGTTTTCTCCTGCCTGCAGCGTATCCAGCTGGGACCTCACTCCCAAAGAGAGAAAATGTGCTGTGGTGACCATCCAAAGGAAAAATAAACCCTGTACGTTCCATAAATATAAAAAATAACAGGCGAGGATGCGACCAAAAGTTCCAGATGTCCATGATAGGGTGAAATTTACGGAGGTGATTCTTAAGATCAAGGGCTGATCTGGGCTCTAAGCCGGTTTTAAGTCGTGTTTGTTTCCTCGGAATTGTGGCAGCTCCGTGAGTAATCCCTGGAGGTCGGCACAGGTTGGGTTCTCCAGAGGCTCCGGTCTGAAAACATGTCCGGGAAAAGGTGGATAACGGCAGCACTGGATGCGGGAAGAGCTGGGTGCGCTTCCCGACGGGATTGTTTGCACGTTCCTGTACAAACCATGGGATGTTTCCAGGTAAATGGGAAATTCCATCTCCCCTTTAGCCCATCATCCTCTTTTTGCTATGGAACCCTTCTGAAATGATGGGAATTTTTTGGGGATAAAGCAACAATTCTGGAACACCAAACGAGGTAACAAAGCGAAGGTTGGATTTCTCAGGGATGTAGGGATGGTTCTGTTTAATCCAGATTTATTTGGGTCGATGGTCAGACTTGATGATCCCAAAACCTTAACAATTCTACGTCCATGATTTTGGATGCTGTTTTCAGACAGAAAAAGCCAAGAGATCCGATGATTTCTGAAGGTTTCAACCGAATTAATTTGTGCTGGTGTGACCCTGGGTGAGGAGCAAACCCGGGAACAGGTCCCAGATAAAAACTGGGATTTAGGCTGGAATTTGGTCCAACCATTCAGTTTGTTTCCAGATGTGCCACATGGTTTAGGCACAGTTTTAGGAGTGCTGAAGATGAGATTTCCTTGGAATTAAGGCCCTGTGGGCGACCATGGAAACGGCCAAGAATCCCAAACCCCAGTTTAGCAATTCATCCATGGATCTCACCTTGTTCCTTCAGCTCCACAGGGACTGAAACAAAATTCCCTGAATTTTCCTGGACCTCATGATGACAAACCAAACCATTCCACTGGGAGAAGCAGCATCTCCAGGAAACAGGTGGATTCGTCCCGTATTCCATTTTTAAGTGTCGAAGCCCCAGTGAATCCCAGTTTAGAAGGGAAGAGTCTGATTCCAGAACATTCACCATTTTTTTCCCTCTTTTCCAGACTCCAGGGACAGGGATTTGATCCTGGAAGACACTGCCCGTGTCCTGGCTCTGAAGCACTGACTCAGAAGTTCATCCTCCCTTCAGTGAGTGTTGATTTTGTAAGATCTCGGCGCTTTGGAGGAGTGACAAAGTTTTACGCGAGGGCTCAGTTTTTCCCTCGGTGTGTTCCCACTTTTATCTGATTGGAAAAAAGCAAAAATCTCACAAGGATTTTATTTATTTCTCACAATTACTGGGCTCTCCCGTGGTTTTGGCGCCTGATTTTTAACAAATTTGCTTCCTACTTCTTGAAGTCTTATTTTAGAAAAGAAAAAAGGATCATAATTTAAATTTTTTTCCCACTTAGATGTTGAAAATTGCCCTGATTTTTAATCTTCTTTCCTGATCTTAATTTAGGAAACAGCTTAAAGTATAAATTAAATGGCAGCAATTCCATTTTGGACTCTGCCAGCTTTGCTGGCAGCTGGGTTGGTTTTGTGATCCGTCCTTTCTTATTCCTACAGCTGAAGTCATACAGTGTTTTCATGGATTTATCCTGATTTAGAGCCACTGTGGACAGACTGTTTCATCCAAGCAGCAGAAATCACCTGAAATGGGATTATTTGGATGCACAGCGAATCCGTGTGCTGGGAGGACTGGGAGTGATTCTCTTCCATCGTGTGATCCCTGTTCACTCACCCGGGCAGGGATTCTGGGAGTGACAGGGAAGATGTGCGCTGGTGTCTTCCCCAACAATTCCATGGCTGAGGGGATGGGCGTGAGCGGCTCTGAAAAGGGGCTCAGTGTCTGTCCCCGCTTCCAGCCGTGGGTTTGTTCCAGAGCATGGAGAGTTTGACTCCTGAAACAGCCAAATGGGGCTGCACGAGGCTGAGTTTGTGAACTTGGGGGTAAAAGGACAGGTTCCAGAGGGAATATGGGACAGGTGGTTTGGGAAGGCTGCACCTTCCTGGTACCTCAGCAANGCTCTGGAACAAACCCACGGCTGGAAGCGGGGACAGACACTGAGTCCCTTTTCAGAGCCGCTCACGCCCATCCCCTCACCCATGGAATTGTCTGGAAAGACATTTTCCCTGTCAAAATGAGGCTGCGCCCTCCAGCAGCCTCATTTTCGAGAGAGAAAACCCCCGGTGGCCTCTCTCCCTTTGTTCAAATAAAGTTGTAGGGCTCCTCTGTCTCCCTTATGGACACTTTTTCCAGCGGGATTTCCGGCAGAGGAGGATTTCACTTGGAACACCCAGGAAAGGGGATGAGTTTTTCAGGAATGCTGCCCAATTTTCAGGAAATTTCACCTGCCTAAAGGTGATTCCCACTGGAAAAGTTTCCTGCTGGATCAGTGAGGACAAGGAAAAGCTGGCAGCAGCCCCTGGATTTAATTGTTCACACAGGAGCTGCTTGGTGCAATTTTGGGCAGGTGAAGGTGACAAACGTTGATGTTTTCCAGTAGATTGGATAAAATGAAGGAAAAATGATCCCTCAGGGTGGGGTTTGGGAATAGAACNTGTAGGGCTCCTCTGTCTCCCTTATGGACACTTTTTCCAGCGGGATTTCCGGCAGAGGAGGATTTCACTTGGAACACCCAGGAAAGGGGATGAGTTTTTCAGGAATGCTGCCCAATTTTCAGGAAATTTCACCTGCCTAAAGGTGATTCCCACTGGAAAAGTTTCCTGCTGGATCAGTGAGGACAAGGAAAAGCTGGCAGCAGCCCCTGGATTTAATTGTTCACACAGGAGCTGCTTGGTGCAATTTTGGGCAGGTGAAGGTGACAAACGTTGATGTTTTCCAGTAGATTGGATAAAATGAAGGAAAAATGATCCCTCAGGGTGGGGTTTGGGAATAGAACAGTAAATTGAGGTTTATAAGTGAGATAAGGCACTTCTTCCTTGGATTTCATTTTTTGTTTCCATTTGATGTCAAGGCCAGGTTGGACAGGGCTCGGAGCAGCCAGGGAAGGTGTCCCTGGAATGAGATGATCCTGAAGGTCCCTTCCAACCCAACCCATTCCACGATTCCATGTGCTCCAAACCACCTCGTTTGGCCCTCAGGGACCTCCTGAGCAGGACAAAGTCTCCTTTAGATCCGGCCTCGTGTCCTCCAGCCCGGAGCAGATGTTGGGGAGATCCCAGCTCATCCAAGCTGGCAGTCGGTTAAAGCAGGAAATGACGATCCCGCATTTGGATGCCCTCCGGATCCCACCGGCTTTGCTGGATGATCTCCAGTGATTTATGAGGAGAGCCGAGATTCCTCCTGACAAGTGGGCGCCTCCTTTTCCATGGCCGTGAGGTGAATTTTTCCCATGGAAACACGGGAATGAGCCATTTCTGCTGGAAGCTCAGGGATCATCTCCTCAGGGCTTAATCCTGCCCATATTTCATACGGAGCAGGGTGTGGAGGTGGATGTGTATTCCCAAAAATAACTCGGAGTCGTGGCACCACACGTAGGAAAGAGCCAAGAGATGTCAGAAACGGAACCAAACAATCCCTGGGATGAATACTAGACTTCCCAGAAAACAGAGATTTGAGTCAAGACTGGCCTTGGATTCCTTAGACTGACCTTGTGCAAAGCACAGGTTGGGGAAAATAAAAATAAAAAAATAAAAATAAAAATGAAAAAATGAAAAAAATGAAAAAATGAAAAAAGAAAAATGAAAAAATAAAAAAGAAAATAAAAATAGAAATGAAAATAAAAATGAAAAATGAAAAATAAAAATGAAAAATGAAATGAAAAAAGAAAAAATCAAAAATGAAAAAATGGAAAAAATGGAAAAAATGAAAAATGAAAATGAAAAATGAAAAGAAAAGTGAAAAGTAAAAACTAAAAAGAAAATTTTAAAAAAGAAAATAAAAATTATAATAAAAATTCTCAAATATTGGGAGACACTCTAGCTTAAAAAGCCAAGCCAAGACCTTTGGGATTTTCTCATGGCAAGGCAGGAAATTGGTGTTGAAATAAAGCTTGGAGTGTGATTTCCTGAGCCTCCATCTACTCATCCTAAAAATCCTCCTTTCCTTTTAAAGAGCAAATCACTTTGGAAGGGCCGGATCACAATGGGAAAAAAGAGTCCTTGGAAAATGAAAAATAAAGGAACAGAAATGGAATTGCCAGAGTCTAAGATAAAAAATCAGGGCATTCCTAAATGATCAACATCTTAAGATTTCCTTTCCCTTTTTTGTGTTCTACTCACACCATAAAGTTGGAAATTCAGGGAAAAGGAGGAAAAGCTGCTCTGGGTGGAAGGTTCCATGCTCACGGCATCCTTATATTCCAAAGGGTTGGAATATAAGCATCTTTAAGGACTTTTCCAACCCAAACCATTCCATGATCCTAAAAATTATTAGTAATTGCTGTGTGTGCTTTAAATATCATTCTTTTCCCTTTTTCCATGTGTGGAAATCCAGGGGTAGAGGCCTCTTGGCTTCACCAGCAACAGGAATTGGGCTGTCTGGTTCCAACCCAATGAAGCTCCAAAACCCCTTCAGTTTCTATTTGTTTATCTATCTATTTATGATTTATTTATTTACCTTTTTAAAAAATATTATTTATTTAAAATTATAATTTATTTATTTAAAGAAAAATTATCCAGTCTCTGGAACACTCGTGGGCAGAAATTCATCTCCAG
>VZRS01001205.1:15450-36341 GCA_013398055.1 Ifrita kowaldi
CAGTTTCTATTTGTTTATATATCTATTTATGATTTATTTATTTATATTTTTAAAAAAATTTATTTATTTAAAATTATAATTTATTTATTTAAAGAAAAATTATCCAGTCTCTGGAACACTCGTGGGCAGAAATTCATCTCCAGTATCTTAAATATTCCTAACGTGAGCTTTAATTTATTGCACATCTATTTCAAAATTAATAATTGTACTCGTCTGCTTCTTATAGCTGCTCTAAAATCAGATTAATTAATTCAGAAAGAGATAAAAAAACAGAACAAGGGACAACTGGGGCAGCCAATTCAAATGGGGCAGAAAGATTCAAAATCTTTCTTTATTTCCCCCTCAAAACCAAACGTTGGACATCAGAATTAAAAATCAACCTTCATCATGAGGAGGGGATCGAACATTAAAGCTTTTTCATGCGAGAGAAGAAATAAATCTCAATAAATTACATCATTAATGAAATTTACTTGAAATAATTATTAATTTTGCACTCCCATAATATGAATTTGGTGGTTGAAATCCCAAAAAAATAGTGAGAGAAGCCAAGAATTCTGTTGTCGTTGTAGAAAATCACGCCAAGATTTCAATCCTTTGGAATTCCTTTAGAATTCCAACTCAATTTGGGGTAAAAATCAATTTTAAAGAATTCTATTTTTTAACCTCATTAGGAAAAGTTTGATTGTATTTGAAACACTTCCATTTCCATTGACTGAAATTTAGAGATTTAAATTCAAATCTATAAAAAAATATGTTAATGTATCAAAATATATTATTGAAATTAAACATATTGTCCAAATGGACAAAATAAAGACAAATTTTATCCAAATTTTAGGGGAAAAAAGGTGACCTTTCCCCTCTATATTTTTTTTTTCAATATTTGAGATTTTTTAAGCCCATGAAGGAGAGAATCCCAAATTTGTAGCCTTTGAAGAGGTGGTGGAATCGTTTCCACTCCGATCTCTTGCTCGAGCTGAGAAAATTCTGATCTTCCCTTGAATTCCCAGAGTGTGGATTTGATCCGGCTCTGGATTTGGATGGGTTGGAATCACACAACAGCTTTAAATAACAAGAACGTGGGCGTCAGATCCCAGCTCCTGTTGCTGGCATAGGGGGAGGAATACGGTGCTTGGAGCCATGGGATTTCTCTGGTTGCTTTTTTGCGGGATGCAGAGCAGAGCCAGACAGTTTCCCGCCGGGAATTTCCTGGGTTGGGATGGAAGGGATTTAGATTTATGGACACCAGATTATCCCGCTTATTTTCGGGGCTGGAAATTGGCTCTTCCCTGTTTTATTTATTGTTTATCCACGTGGACTTCGAGTCTGAGCCTCAGGTAGGGAGTGCAGGGAGGAAAGCTCATGGCTGAGGGAATTCCATGGATTCACCTGTGGCGGGGTCGCTCCTGGGCCGTTCTTCCATGTAAAATCCAGGATTTTAGCACATGGGGTTTGGTTCTTTATCACCTTTATGGGATTTTCACTTCAAATTCAATTTGGTCTCCTCAGCTTCATTTGGAATGCTTGAAACTGAACAGCAGCCGTAGAGTTTTCCAAGGAAACCCAAGCCCAGNTATTAGTAATTGCTGTGTGTGCTTTAAATATCATTCTTTTCCCTTTTTCCATGTGTGGAAATCCAGGGGTAGAGGCCTCTTGGCTTCACCAGCAACAGGAATTGGGCTGTCTGGTTCCAACCCAATGAAGCTCCAAAACCCCTTCAGTTTCTATTTGTTTATCTATCTATTTATGATTTATTTATTTACCTTTTTAAAAAATATTATTTATTTAAAATTATAATTTATTTATTTAAAGAAAAATTATCCAGTCTCTGGAACACTCGTGGGCAGAAATTCATCTCCAGTATCTTAAATATTCCTAACGTGAGTTTTAATTTATTGCACATCTATTTCAAAATTAATAATTGTACTCGTCTGCTTCTTATAGCTGCTCTAAAATCAGATTAATTAATTCAGAAAGAGATAAAAAAACAGAACAAGGGACAACTGGGGCAGCCAATTCAAATGGGGCAGAAAGATTCAAAATCTTTCTTTATTTCCCCCTCAAAACCAAACGTTGGACATCAGAATTAAAAATCAACCTTCATCATGAGGAGGGGATCGAACATTAAAGCTTTTTCATGCGAGAGAAGAAATAAATCTCAATAAATTACATCATTAATGAAATTTACTTGAAATAATTATTAATTTTGCACTCCCATAATATGAATTTGGTGGTTGAAATCCCAAAAAAATAGTGAGAGAAGCCAAGAATTCTGTTGTCGTTGTAGAAAATCACGCCAAGATTTCAATCCTTTGGAATTCCTTTAGAATTCCAACTCAATTTGGGGTAAAAATCAATTTTAAAGAATTCTATTTTTTAACCTCATTAGGAAAAGTTTGATTGTATTTGAAACACTTCCATTTCCATTGACTGAAATTTAGAGATTTAAATTCAAATCTATAAAAAAATATGTTAATGTATCAAAATATATTATTGAAATTAAACATATTGTCCAAATGGACAAAATAAAGACAAATTTTATCCAAATTTTAGGGGAAAAAAGGTGACCTTTCCCCTCTATATTTTTTTTTTCAATATTTGAGATTTTTTAAGCCCATGAAGGAGAGAATCCCAAATTTGTAGCCTTTGAAGAGGTGGTGGAATCGTTTCCACTCCGATCTCTTGCTCGAGCTGAGAAAATTCTGATCTTCCCTTGAATTCCCAGAGTGTGGATTTGATCCGGCTCTGGATTTGGATGGGTTGGAATCACACAACAGCTTTAAATAACAAGAACGTGGGCGTCAGATCCCAGCTCCTGTTGCTGGCATAGGGGGAGGAATACGGTGCTTGGAGCCATGGGATTTCTCTGGTTGCTTTTTTGCGGGATGCAGAGCAGAGCCAGACAGTTTCCCGCCGGGAATTTCCTGGGTTGGGATGGAAGGGATTTAGATTTATGGACACCAGATTATCCCGCTTATTTTCGGGGCTGGAAATTGGCTCTTCCCTGTTTTATTTATTGTTTATCCACGTGGACTTCGAGTCTGAGCCTCAGGTAGGGAGTGCAGGGAGGAAAGCTCATGGCTGAGGGAATTCCATGGATTCACCTGTGGCGGGGTCGCTCCTGGGCCGTTCTTCCATGTAAAATCCAGGATTTTAGCACATGGGGTTTGGTTCTTTATCACCTTTATGGGATTTTCACTTCAAATTCAATTTGGTCTCCTCAGCTTCATTTGGAATGCTTGAAACTGAACAGCAGCCGTAGAGTTTTCCAAGGAAACCCAAGCCCAGTCTCCTGACTGATTCCAGTCTCTCACAGCTGCAATGCTTTATTTTTCCTTTCTCCCAGCAGAGAAGCAAATTAAATCGGAAAAATTAATTGTAACAACTAAACGGAAAAAGTTGTTTTCCCGTTTTCTTCTTCCTCCATGAACTTCCCCCCTCAGGTTGGATTGTCCCTGAGGGAGAGAATCTGGACAGGAGGCACCACTCCATGAGGAGTCCCGGGAGATGCAGCAATTCCAAAACGTCTTCCTGAGGTTCACTTCCTTCCTTGCTTCCTCTTATTTTGGAGAGTGTGGGGATTTCGTACGAATTTGACACTTGTCAGTGCTGGATTTCTCAACACTCTTACATTGACTTGTGAACTGCTGGGTAATTCCAAGACTAAATCCGGAATTCTGTTCCGCTGCTTCCTAAAAACCTCCATGTCAGGAGGACCAAATCCCAGGGAAAAAAAAACCAAAAAAACAAAACAAAAAAAAAAAAAAACCAAAAAAACAAAACAAAAAAAAAAAAAAACCAAAAAAACAAAACAAAAAAAAAAAAAAACCAAAAAAACAAAACAAAAAAAAAAAAAAACAAAAAAACCAAAAACAAACAAAAAAAAACCACAAAAAAAACCGATAACAAAAAAACCCAAACCAGCATATTATCAGCACTTATAAATGGTTTCATTAAGTGTCTCCTCATCCTGAGTAGGATTGGTAGGATCATTCCCACCTGCTTTCCTTATTTCCTGGGTTTTCCCTGATTTCCCCACCAGCCAGCTCTGCGGAACACATGGAAGGCGCGGGAGCACATTCATCCCAGCAGTCCACAGCATTCCATGCCAAGATGCTTTGGGATCATTAATCAATTAAGGTTCACGTTACTCCGGGTGAGCACTGGGATTTTCCTCGCTGGAGAATCCAAGGGAAGGGGTGGAATGATTCCCTCAAGGCAACCTCGCCCAAGAATCGCTGCCAAAACAGGGAGCTGGATCGGGATAAGCCAAGTGCAAGAATCCAAAGGGTTTTTTTCCATGGCGAGACAGCTCCTGGGTATTTATCAGCGTGGGAGCCCAGTTGCAGAGGTGGCTTGGGTCGGGAATGGTGTCTTTGACACCAACAGAGCTGCTCCAAGATACCTTCATGGAGAATCCATACTTACTTGCCAAGGAATACTCTGGAGGCAGCTGCATTCCAAGCAGGAGCCGAGGAAAGAAAACCTCTTGGCATGGGACAAACCCCAGCCAGTCTCTTGCAGAGCAGCAGTGAAGGCTGTGTTACCTCCTGTCTGTGCATCCAGCATTCCAGAAATATCCTAAAAGATAAATCCCGTATATCCCGCAATTCGGTTCTCTACTGGGAATCCACCAGGCAGAGGAATGGGGTGAGGAGAAATCTAAATTTTACAGAAATTTTGCAGGAAGCTTCGATTTTATGGCAGTGATATCCACATGTAGAAAGTAAAAGATTCCCAGAGAATCTGGGAATACTGAGGAGGAGTTGCAGGTCTGGTTAAGGGAACGTGTGGGTTTGTTAAGGGGATATCAAAGGTATTTTTCCCAGTGTTTTATCCTGAGATTTTGGGGACTGACCTCAACTTACACTTCCTACCGCAAACCCCTTAGAATGTATGGATATCCCTGCCACTTCCAGAGCCATATCCAGATGTGACGGCAGCCATCCTTCTGTTTTTCTGGCCCAATCCCACTCCTAATCTTTCCCTTCCACTCCTTATCCTGTCACCATTTGTTTATCCCACCTTTAGAAAGCAGGAGAACAGAATTTGGCGTATTTTCCTCATTTTTCTTTTCCTCCAACAAGGCCAGCTCCAGGAACGGATCTGGCAATGTCTGGAATTTACCTCCCTTTTCCCTTTCTAGATTCCCAACCCTGTCCCTGATGCCAGGCAGCGAAGGTTTTCATGGATAACTTGCCCAACTGGGCACGTGCAATGCGTTTTTCAGGAAGTCGCTTCCCTCCTGCCAGCTCTGAGTCATTGGCAAGGAGCAATCCTGTCTCCGTGCCAGGAAGAAATTCCGGAGCCGTGGAAGGGGAGAGGCTTTGAGTTCACTGAACCCACTGACCGACTCTGGGAAAACCATCGGGGGAGCAAACTGGGAGAGGAGGATCCATCAATCCCCACGGGAGGTGTGGCACTGCCAGCCAGGAATTTCAGTGGATTTAAAGTATTCCCAAGCCTGATTATCACGCAAGGGTTCATAACTTATGGATGAGTCTGAGCTGTCTCTAGACGGCAAATCTTTCCTCACCTTTCCCAATCCTTAGGATGGAGATTTATTGGATCATTAATCATGCATTTCAAAGAGCGATTCCACCCTTTTGCTGACAGATTTGTCCTGAAAATAATTACCAACGTTTCTCCCTTCTAGGAAGAGGAAAACATTTTCAATCCTCACGGAAAAACACCCCCCATCCCTTGTTTTTGTGTTTTTCAAGCCCATTCCCTGGATAATTTGTCCCATCGTTATTCAGCCCTGGCTCTGTTGATTCCGCTGGTGTGGCACAGAAAAATAAATAAATAACAAGTGGTGGCTGATCCTTGTAAATCCTTATTTTTATCCAGTTAATTTAGGAGTCTCCAGGGAGGGAGAGCAATCCTGTGTCTCCGCATGGATACCAGAGCCATTCCTGCTCCTCCAGACTTCAGTCCTCGGATTTTAGGCTCCTTTTCCCGCATTTCTAAGGGCCCAGTGCAAGACAAGAACCATCCCCAAGATTTCAGCTGCTCTCCACGGAATATCCACGGTTCACAGTGGGATATTTGGGGATGGTTTAGAGGGAGAAAACTCAGCAGGAGGAATTTTCTTTAGGAATTGAACATGGAGAGCGGGAATGTTTGAAAGACACCCTGGCAGGTTCTGTGCCAAATAAAAAAGCATCTGGCAGAAAAAAAAAAGGAAGTTTAGTGCCTGAGTCAGTCTGTGGCAAAGATTTGGCGTCAAGCGGGGCGTGATCAATCCAACAGACACAAACAGCTCCCAGTCCTGCCCCGGGGATACCATGGATACCACTCTGGGATTATTAATTCCTGCCAAATTGCCAGCGTTTACTCCAAAGGAGCGTGAAATCCTCCCCACAGCCAGACTTCCACGGCTTCCTCGGGTGGAAGTGTGAGGGGAAAGCGAGACTGGGAGCGGGTGGGTTTTTCCTGCATCATCGCCTTGGAGGTTTCTTTTCCCTGTTTCCTGTTTTCTATCCATGGTACCTCTCTGTCCACATTCCCTTTGCCGTGAGGGCACCTCCTTTTCCCTCTCCACATTCCTCTGGATGACACTTGGAAGAGCTAAGGAGTTCAGGATTGTTCGGCGTGGAGGAGAAAAGGCTCCAGAGAGACCTAATTGTGACTTTTCACCAAAGCTTGTGACGCCCTGACCCAGATTTCCAGAGAAACTGTGGATGTCCCATCCCTGGAAATGTCCAGGGCCAGGTTGGACAGGGTTTGGAGTAACCTGGGGTAGTGGAAGGTGGTATTTTCTTTCCTGAAAATACCTGAGCTGGCTCGGTTGGGAAAAGCTTCTGGAGGAACTGGGAGCAAGCAGAGGGAGAGAGGGCTCTGGCCAGGAGCCCAGGGGATGAGGAGAGACTGGGACGTTTCCTGAGGGCAGCCGGAGGTTTGCCTCTGGCAGGGAGCAAAGCCACAATGAAGCCTCAGAAGGGACGGAAAAAAGGGACTTTCTTTGGGATTCAGAGGGAATGGAGTTCACGCAGGAAGTGACAGGAGATGGTGAGAAAGCCAGACAGCGGCAAAAGGACCTCCCCGAAATCCCTGAAAGGCCCAGTGGGGAGGACTCGTTTGCAAATCTTTTCATTTGATGTCTCCCGCTGCTCTGAGTTTCACTTTTTAATGAGTTAATTGACGACACGGATTGGGAACGGCACCGCTGGGATTGGATCCCTTGTCTTTTGACGTGTTCCAGTCACACCAGGCACGGCCTGATCCGTCTCCAGGCTCGGACTAACTTGGGGGGCCATCCCAGCCCGTCCAAGCCGAGGCACAGGGCCAGGAAGTGGGAAATCTGCCCTCTGCTTCCCCCTCCTCCCCTTTCCTCGGCTTTGAGAAAGGACTTGAAGGCACTTTTCCTTCATTCTGTGGGAATGGGATGATAGGAAACATTCCAACCTTCCAGGTCACCACATGGGAACTGCACAACTGGAATAAGACAGGGAGAGAAGCAGGAATTGGACAAGATTTTACAGTCGTGCTCACCGCTGCTGCTTCCCATTTATTCCAAATTTATTGGTGTGGTTTTTATTGTTTTGGGGTTTTTTTGGGGGGGGGGGGGGGGGGTGGGGGGGGGGGGGGGAATGGGAGAGTTGAAGTCAGCCCTTATCCAGCCCCTTGGATCCCAATCCAAAGCATCCCGTTTTCACCTTGCACAGGAAAAGTATCTGTGCCTCTCGGTCTTGCCAGCAGATGAATTCCTGGAGAGATGCCATTGCTCCCTCGGGAAGGAGAAAGGATAGTGCTGGAGGACTTCCTGCTCTTCCATGATTCCATGATGCTTTGGAAGGTGAATGGATCCCAAGAATCCAGTTGAGAGATGGATAAAGTTATCCCATCCCAATCGGATCAATTCCTCACCTAACAGCATTGAGCAGAGACTCGTCATGGACGAATCCCAGAAAACACCGAACCCACAGCTTTCCCAGTGTTCCTTTTCCTGCTGGTTCATCTTCTCCACACAGTCACAAATACCAGGCCAGGTCTCTCTTCTCCTCGTCCACTAAAGAATTCCATAGAATATCCTATTGACTCTGGATTCCTGGGTCAGGAAAAGGACCACCAACAATTTCCAAGGAAAGGCTCGTTTTGCAGCAGCACTTCAGCTCTTCAGTCCTTGGGAAAATCCAACAGAAAGCATTTTTTGTGGGAATAATGAAACTCCAGACTTGGTGGAGGGAGGAAGCAGGAAAAGGAATTTGTGACAAGTGCTCCTCTGGTGCTGCGACAAGGCTGGGAAAGAGAGGAATATCAGAGGTGAGGCTTCCAAAAGTGGCTGCTCGGGAATAACCTTCCAGGAGTTCTTGGGAATCTGGGAGAGTCAGTGAAATCCACATCATTCTTTTCATGGAAAATGCTGTCCTCTCCAAAATCTCTTTTTTTGTCTTTAATCATCAGATGAAAGCAAATATTTGGGGGGGAAAAAAAGGCAAAAGGTTCAAGAAGGATTTTTTGTCATCTTCCAAAGTCTCGCTTGTTCCATCTGTTTAATCTTTTCCTATTAATTTTGTTTTAATTTTGGATAATTAAAGACAGCTGCTTTTAGCACTCATACAAACATTCTTTTTCCTTTTTTTTTTAAGGAATATTTTCCTCTGTGCATCTCATCCTGAGACAATTTTGCAATCCTCTTTTATTTTTCCTACTTAATTTCCCTGAAAAACCCAAAAGAAAATCGTGAATACCGTCGTTCAATTTGGGATAGGAATGATAAGGAAGGAAGATAAGGATAAGGATGAGGATAAGGATAAGGATAAGGATAAGGATAAGGATAAGGATAAGGATAAGGATAAGGATAAGGATAAGGATAAGGATAAGGATAAGGAAAAGTGACTGATTACGGGATGGGACTGAGGAATTTATCGATGCAATAAAGTCGTCACAACAAAATAAAAGGATACAAAGGTGCAGGAGGGGAAATCCCAATCCTATGAAGGAGATTATGGGAATTATGAGAGCTCTGGAACATGGATGAGTTCAGCCAATGTTTGGTGCTAAAGCAGCCACATTCCCTGCCCCAAATTTGAACCATTCCAGTGAAAAGTGTTTTGGGACTTACTGCAAAACCTGGAAAATTACCACAAAAATATTCAGGATATTGCGTGTGCGATAGTGCTTGGACCATACGGGAATATGGTTGGGAATTCTCCGTGGATCCAAAGGTTTCGGTGTGTAACGGGACCAGTTTCATTTTTAAAGCCATTCCTTGCTGAGGATTCATTCCATGTCTTCCCCGGTGAGCTCCCAACCTCTCCTCCTCCCTATGGATGTTATCCCAACATAAAGAGTGGTCCCAGCTCATTAAATCCTCTGTTTTTCCCATTTTAATCTTATTAAATTATTTTTAATCTTTTTTAACCAATTTCTAAAGCAAAGTCTCTGCAAATCCAGACTCGGCCAAAAAAACCACCAAGCTCTGGCAAAATCCCGGTGGAATTGTGAGGTGAGAACCCAACCACTCCGGCCATATAACATTCCGGAGTTCAGGAGCTGAATCCTAAAAATGAACACGTTTTATCGAGCAATGAAAGAGAAACAAAAGTAACAAACAGGAAAAAACTTCCATTTGGATCTTCTTCCCGCGACTTTTATCCTGACTTCTCCTGGTTCAAGGCAGGAAACGCCCTGTCCCTGGATTTGGGTGGACCAGGAATCTTCTCTGCAGCATCCAGGTCTTGTTTTTCCTCTCCATCCCCCGGTGCAGTTCAGGGAATGACACCGGAGAATTCAGGGATTGAATTGCACCAGAGCCAGGCTGCACCAGCACTTTGGGATTCCCACGGAACCGGCCGTACCTGGAATTAAGTGTCTCCAAAACATTGCATTGTCCCAAATATAGCCTTTGGGGAAGGGCTGGACTTCCCAAACCACAGCTGGAGCAATTATCCCAGTTTTAATTCCAGTGTTTATGGAATTCATACTGATTCAGAGCCATCCTCAGCTTAAAAAAAGAAAAAAAAAACCTTCAGGAGAATTCCTATTAAAATGTGTGTTTGAAATATAGGAATTACGTTTCTTGGAGGCTGCAGTTCCGCTGTGTTTGGTGCTTCCAAAGTTTACACTGAGAAAAACTGAAATTCCAATGAAGTGAATGTTTTCCTTCAACTCAGCACCTCTGTCTGAAGTGAGATTTTTACTACATTTTCAAGAAAGTTTGAAATAAACCATTTAAAAAATAAATAAAAATGAACATTATTTCAGGTTTTCCTATAGTGAAAGTTTATTTTCTTCTCCAGACCAAGTTTATTTTCCTCTTCAGAAAACAACTTCTCTCGCGACAAGTTTTGATTTAACTTGAGTTTGCTTTTTCTATCCATATCCCAAATAAATATCGGAGCTGCAATCAGAGGGGGTCGTTTGGGATTTAAAAATCTCCATTTTCTTACAGGACAGAACATTTTAAAGGAACTCTTTCAACAGCAGGAATTTCATGTAGCACTTGCCACGCTCACACTCAAAGGGAATATTAAGGGCTTTTCCTTTGCCTACAATCCCTGGATTAAGTTGCACAGTTTGGAATATCTCAGCTGACTTCCAGCTGCTGCTCCGGGAGGGCACAGTCTCCCGTGACTCCTCTGTCCCATTTCCATTTCTATCTCCTGAACATCCCAAATATCCCAAATGTCACCGAGTGCCACATCCGAGGGACCTGGCTGTCTCTCCACATCACCACTTATGGGAACAACATTCCCAAGAATTTTCTTACTCTTAGCGATCATAATTATTTGCTTTATTATCCAGAGTGTGCCCAGGTGGCCAAGAAGGCTGAGGGCACCTGGATCGTATCCAAAATATCCCACGGGACCAAGGAATTCCTGTTCCTCTGTGCTGGGCACTGCTGAGGCCACACCTCCAATCCTGGGGTCAGTTTTGGGCCCGTCATGACCAGAAGGGCATTGAGGGGCTGGAGCGAGTCCAGGGAAGGAACGGAGCTGGGGAAGGGGCTGGAGAATTCCTGAGGGAGCTGGGAAAGGGGCTNGGCTGGGAGGGTGGGGAGGGGCTGGGCTGGAATTCCCAGAGAAGCTGTGGTTGCCCCTGGATCCCTGGAAGTGTCCAAGGCCAGGCTGGACATTGGGGCTTGGATCACCCTGGGATAGTGGGAGGTGTCCCTGCCCATGGCAAGGGGTGGCACTGGATGAGCTTTAAGGTCCCTCCCTACAAAAGCCATTCCATATTTCCCAAGTACCCATAAAGGAAATACATCCCCCTTTTCTCTTTTTTTTGGCACAAGAAATGACCCTTCCACTCCTCAAAATTATTAGAAAAGTTGAAAATGGACAAGGTAAAGCTCAGTATTTGCCAAAAGAAAAGCTGAGCATCTTCCCAACCTCGATGACCTTCAGGCATGGGAACCTCCTGGAAAGTCACGCTCCAAGCCCAGAGACTTCCCACTTTTTTAAGGAATATTTCAGCTTCCTTGCTGTCAGTATTTGGTGCAGAAAAGGCAAAGTCAGACTTTGGAAGGCAGGAAGGGTCCCAGATAAATGCCAGGAGCCAGGCAGCTCACAGCTGGAATATTTACTCCGCGTGGAAGTAGGTACTTTACTCCCTGAAGGAACTCTTCCGATAATCAAAGGCTCCTTGGAGTCCTACCGACCTGCCCTGGCCAGCATTTTTAGGCAGTAAAAACAGTGTCATTCTAATAGGAAATGGCAGTTTTGGATCCATCCACGGGGGCATCTCAGCGGGATTTCACCGGAGCAAAGAGGAGGAGGACAAAAAGAGGCACTGTCTCCTCCGCATGCCAAGAGCTCCTTCCCCTCTGGCTCCAGCACCACGGTTTTGGCAAACCACCAGGGAAGGAGCAGGATGAGCCCTGCAGACAGCCCCAAACGAGCCTTGGTGCTGTTTCCCTCGGTCCTGTGGGTGTCCGCATTGCGTTCCCAGCGCACAAAGGGATTTTCCTCCAGCTCCCTCTCCCCTCTCCCCTCTCCCTGCCACCGAGTCCCTCCCTGTCAGACACTATTGCTCCCAGATTAAAACAACAAATGGCCCAAGGATCCCCGCTGACTATTGACACTGGCAATTATGGGGGAATTCAAGGGGCTGTGTGCTTTGGATGCGCTTCAAAGCTTGGTGGGATTCCCACACACGCTTCGAGAGCTGTGGGGTCCCGTCTGGGTTCCCAGACACACGGCCACTTCCCAGGCTGCCGTTTCCTATCAACGTGAAACCATTATTACCCACTCACTGAGAGCTTCCTGGTGCTCTCCAGCTGGGAAGGAGAGCATCCCGGATAACACAACCCCACGGAAAGGGGCTGGCAGATGGGTTGGTTTCCTAAGGAGCCGTGTCCAGCAGGATTTATCCGATTTTCCGCTCCCCCAGCGGTGGGTGGTGTTGAGGGGGTTGATGTCATCCCTGGGCTGTTGAGCTCAGCATCAATCCTAACGAACCTGTGAACTTTGTGCACCCGAGGAATTGCAAATGCCACGGGAAAAATTCCTCCTCATTCCCGGGCGAGTCCTAAAGCTGCCACAGCCCCAGGTTCCCTCTGGGTTCTTCCTTAAAGGAATTATTTTGGTGGCTCTGAGCACACACAGATCCCTGTGCTGGTGCTGGTGGAGGAAAAATCCTCTAGGAATTGTCTTCCCAATATTTAGGTGATGGAGATACTTTTATACAAAATCCCTCACTCCGCTCTTCAATATCTCATTTTAACAGGAAAAAACATGAGGAAAATGTTATTCCCTGTTTTCACTCAAAGTCTGGGTTTTTTCCTCCATCCAGGTTCTTAACTCTCATGGAAATGGTCTTGGAGTTGAGGACGAAGATCCCACTGAGATGATTTTTGGAGCAAAAATCCCTTTATGTTTCAGGATTTGGTACAGAAAGAGCAGTTCTTAGCCGCTGTAGAGTCTTTCTAATTAAGAGAGGGGGTTTAGATGCCTCCTTTTGGAAAATCTGGTCCGTAAGGATTCGCTTAAGAACGTGGCAAAACGGGATAGCAGGAATAGGTTTTGATGATGATCCTCTTGCTTTTTCCCACAGGGGAGTCTCATGAGACGGAGGGAAGTCGATTATTTTAGAAAAGAAAATGGAGGAAAAAAAGGAGGAAAAAAGCAGAAAAGAGGAAAAAAGCAGAAAAAAGGAGAAAGGAAAAAAGGAAGAGAAAAAAGAAAAAAAAAGAAGAAGAAAAAAGGAAGAAGAAGAAGAAGAAGCAGAAGAAGAAGAAGAAGCAGAAAGTAAATAGAAGATAAAAAGAAAAAGAATGGGGAAAAGGAAAAGAAAAAGAACAGACAAAAAGAAGAAAAAGAAAAAAGAAGGACAATAATAGGATTTTTTCTTTAAATTCCAAAGGGGTTTTGTTGGGTTCAGGGAGCCCCACACAGGGTGTGGGTGTGAGCTTGGAGCAGCGCCTGCTGTGGGATTGATCCAGCCCCTCATTACGGGTTCCTTGCTCTGTGCCCAGTCCTCCTGCCCAGGGGCCGCTGTGCCCAGACCCCTTGGACACTGTCCCTGTCTCTCCCANTCCCCAGGCACTGTCCCAGTCCCTCCTGAGCCCCTCAGACACTGTCCCAGTCCCTCCTGAGTCCCTCGGACACACCGCCCCTGTCCCCCTTGAGCCCCTCGGACACTGTCCCTGTCTCTCCCAGACCCCTTGGACACTGTTCCAGTCCATCTCAGGTCTCTCAGACACTGTTCCAATCCCTCCTGAGCCCCTCGGACACACTGTCCCTGTCCCCCAGAGCCTCTCGAACACACTGTCCCTGTCTCCCCTGAGCTCCCCAGACACTGTCCCTGTCCCTCCTGAGCCCCTTGGACACTGTCCCTGTCACTTCCAGACCCCTCGGACACACTCTCCCAGTCCTTCCTGAGCCCCTCGGACACACTGACCAGTTTCTCCCAGGCTCCTTGGACACACTGACCAGTCCCTCCTGAGCCCCTTGGACACACTGACCAGTTTCTCCCAGGCTCCTCGGACACACTGACCAGTCCCTCCCGGACTGTCCACTCTGGGCAGATCCCCACGGAGCTCCCTCCAGCCGGTGCCAAGTCCAAGACACGTCTCTGCCCTCCGTGGCTCCCAGAGCTGCAGAGCTCCCCTCAAACCCCAGGCTGAGACCATCAAACAAACACAGCCCTGCTGTTATTCCATGTTTCCATTCCGGTCTCATCCTCCCCCTGTGGAGGGCAGGGATTATCCTGGCTGTTGTCCACGGAGCTCCACGTTTCCCAAACCTTTCTCGGGTCGCGGTGCCTCAGTGGTGCAACGGGAAATAAAACAGGGCCTTGCTGGTGTGGGGAGCAGGAGAGGAGAGCGAAATGTCGCCGTGGTGGTGGCTGCACGGAGGTTGAAGCAGGGCACAAAGTGATCTGGTTGATATCTCAGCGTCCCTGAAGCCTGTTCCTGATGCTCCCCAGGGAATGGGCACATTCNTCCCCAGACACTGTTCCTGTCCCTTCCAGACCCCTTGGACACCATCCCAGTCCCTCTTGGACCCCTCAGACACACTGTCCCAATCCCTCCCAGACCCTTCAGACACACTGTCCCTGTCTCTCTCCAACCCCTTGGACACTGTCCCTGTCCCTCCTGAGCTCCCCAGGCACTGTCCCAGTCCCTCCTGAGCCCCTCGGACACTGTCCCTGTCTCTCCCCCACCCCTTGGACACTGTCCCAGTCCCTCCTGAGCCCCTCGGACACTGTCCCNCCCCAGGGAATGGGCACATTCCCAAGGCTGCCAGAGCTCCGGGAGCGTTTGGACAATGGGATTCACAGGGCAGGATTGTTGGGATGTCTGTGCAGGGCCAGGAGTCGGACTGGGTGATCCCTGTGGGTCCCTTCCCACCCAGCAGGTTCCGTGGTTCCGTGATTGAGGTTAACCAGCCAAGGTTTGACATCGCCCTGTTATTCCTGCTCCTGTTATGGGAAGGCACGGGATCCAGGTGGAATCAGGCTCATGACACAAGGAATTCGTGTATGGAGCAGCAGCTGGGCTTTGCTCTCCGACTTCATCCCCACCATCCCGGGAAAACCGGGAGAGACACAAGGAGGGGTTGAACCCACTCGACCCAACATCACCTGAGGAGGAATCAGCACTTCCAGACTTGTGCCCACAGCAATTCCCACCACACCAGGACACAACTTCTTCCTGAAAGAATTTTTGGGAATCAGGCCCCTGTCCCTGCCATGATTTGCTCTCTGCCACTGCTCCATGTTTCACCCTCTGAGCGGATTTTAATTAAAAATAAGGAACTGATTGGGTGGGAAGAGCTCTCTTGCCATCCCTGGAAGTTTTTGAGGCCAGGTTGCTTTGCTCTTGCAAGCAAAACCTATCTCCACATGCAGAACAAATCATCCAAAACAACACAATATCATCGTAAAAGGTGTTATTCTAATTTAAAAAAATCCAGTTCATCTTAAAATAATTTAAAAATGTGTGTTTTGTACCGGAAAAATCCAACTGAAAATAACCACATGCAGAAAAGTGAAATATTCATTGGTTTAACCCCAAAATAATTCAAGGGGAAATCGTGACAAGGACCCATCATATCCAGGTAAGAAAAGATTTGGCTTTTAAACGATCACAGTGAAATTTGTTTTTCCTTGTGTTCAACTTTAATTTTGTGTGTTTAAACATTTTTAAAGGGTTTCATTCTCTTGTGTGCACAGTAAATCACGTGAGGGTTTGTTTTTTCCTCGGCAGGTGATTCCTGCCTTTGAGTTTGTGCTGCCTGGTGAGCCAGCAGTGGGATATCCCGATGGATATCCAATTCCTACCCCTGTAAGAAGGAAAACACTGAGGGTGAAGGTGCTGAGCCGAGTCCTGCTGAATTTTATGGAACTATTTCCACGAGTTCCAGAGAGAATTCTCCATCTCTAAGTGGTTTTGCATGTTTCTGCTTGGAGACAGGGGTATTGGTCACTCCAGACGATGAAATCATCCCGTTCCATGAGCCATCTGATAAATGCTGGGAACGATCCCACATCCTATAGAAAGAGCTCCACCCGCTCCTTCCTTATTACAAACACTACAAAACACAGCTCATTTTGTGTCTTGTAAAGGAAAAAAAAAACCTCTCTGGAATAAATCTTGAGACTCCTGCAGACAGGGACTTGTTATTAATTCCCTCGTCAGCCAATTAAGCGTGGCCTCAGTATCCCAAAGGATTTTCCCGCCGTGGATATCAGAGGATCAGAGGCGGCCTCTCCCCCAGTCCGAGCTCTGGATGGTTATTTAGGTCCACTGCTCACTCTTGGCTTGGGTTTGCCTCCTTTTGCACATCGGTTATGGCCCCTCTGAGCCTGCAGTCCGTAAATATTTTACATAAAACCAGGAATAAAACCCAACCCAGCCCCACTCCTTTGTCAGAGGCACTGAACTCACCAGGCTGCGGCTTGGCCCCTCTTCCTCACCTCCCTTGTCACAACCCAGCAGCTGGAAGGGAGGAGACAATGTCCTCCTAAAGTTGGGAAGAATCACAAAATGAGTTGGGTTGGGAGGATCTGAAAGCTCATCTTGTTCCATTCCGTGGGCCGGGACACCTTCCACTGTCCCAGGGTGCTCCAAGCCCCGTCCAACCTGGCCTTGGACACTTCCAGGGATCCAGGGACAGCCACAGCTTCTCTGGAGGCCTCACACCCTCCCAGGGAAGGATTTCCTTCTAAAATCCAATGTAAATCTCTTCTTTTAGTTCAAAACCTTTCCCCATTCTCCTATTACTGCCTATCACTGAAAAAGAGCTTCTGTGCCTGAAAAGTCAATTTTTTTCCCCAATTTCTAGCAATCAATATAATAAAAATTTTGCATCATTCCAGCCTTAGCCTCATTGTGTAAAATGCCTCCATATCAAGTTAAAGAAGCGATAATCCATGGAATATAATTTACTCGTAAGCATCGGAGACAGGTGAGGTGGATCCACCTTCCAGATGTGCTTTATGACCATAGAAGGAGTGAATGGAGATCTAATTGGAGATCATGGAATGGTTTGGGGTGGAAGGGACCTTCAAGATCATCTAATTCCACGGGCAGGGACACCTCCCACTATCCCAGGGTGCTCCAAGCCCTGTCCAACCTGGCCTCGGACTCTTCCAGGGATGGCCAGAGGGCTCTTCCCACCCAATCAGTTCCTTATTTTGCTCCAAGCCCCGTCCAACCTGGCCTTTTCCATCATCTCAATATCCACCTTCAGTGCCACCCACGGGCCTGTCAAATGCCAAATCATGGAAACAGGACTCGGCCGATTAATCATGGAGGGAAGTGAAAATTCCTAAATTTTTTTTGTGGAAAGGTGGCTGTTTATTCCCCCTCTGCTTTTCTGCCCTCTCTTTCTTCCCCTGGTTTCACACAGATGTTAAATGCAGCTCTTCTGTCCAAATCAGCCCGAGTAGGAAAACCCACAAACCCAATTTTCTGGCAGCAGCCCGGACCCATTCCCATCCATTCCAATTTACTGGGAGACAAGTGCTGGCACGTTCCTTCCAGATACATCATCAAATTAATGGCCATGGGAGGCCTTTCTTCGAGAAATGGGGAGGGAGTGAAAGTTACGAGCCCAGCCAGGACATAAATAACAGAACCATGGCATGGAAAACAAACCACCATTTGCTGTTAGTTATGGACTTCCAGCCTGGAAGTGACAAAAAACAAACAAAGGGAATTTGTTATGTACATTGAGGTTGGAGGAGTGGAGGAACCACGCAGCTTTTGGGAATATTCAGGGAAAAGGGATCCGGCCAAGTGTGTTTCTGCCATAAATCTGTGTTTCTGCCTGCTCTTTGTTTGTTATAGCAGAGGGGTTGTTGAAATTCAGGGAGATGAGCGGCAGAAAATTGAAAATAAATAATTTAAAAAGCAACTTTCCTTTCTTTTTCCTTGAAATTGATGAAGGGCGAAACCAGCCCCAAGCTGAAAGGGTGGGACTCAGCAGAATCCCACTGCAAGATGAGGCGTTGGGAAAGTTATATCCAGGAATTTCAGGGTGGGGCTTCCGAAGTAGCTGGAGAGTGAAATCCTTCTCACCTCAATTCAGCCACCGAGAGGTGAAACGTCCCCAACAGGTGACTCCCAATCACCTCCGGGAGACACAAGGTGAGAAAAATGAACGATTGGTGCAGGCAAAGCGTTAAGAATTCCTCAATAACCCACATTTTATTATTAATACACAATTTAATGACCCGAGAATAAGCTACGTGTTTTCAGTGTGGAGATTCCCGGTGGTGGACAGAAAACGGACCCCGGAATGGGAGTCATTCACGAGGACCGCCAAGTTCATTGGGGTTTCGGAGAAGCTGTGATGTGAGCAAAGGCTGAGGGACTTGGGATAGTTCAGCCTGGAGAAGTGTCAGGGTGACCTAATTTTGGCCTCCAAGTACCTGACAGAGCCGACACGAAACATGGAGAGAGAAAATTTCCAAGGGCCTGGAGTGACAGGAAAAGGGGGAATGGCTTCAAACTGACAGAGAGTAGGTTTAGATGGATTCGAAATCTGCTCTCTGGGATAACGGGAAGGAATTCTTCTCTGTGAGGGTGGGGAGGCCCTGGCACAGATTCCCAGACAAGCCGTGGCTGCCCCTGGATCCCTGGAAGTGTCCAAGGCCAGGCTGGACAGGGCTTGGAGCAGCCTGGGACAGTGGAACGTGTCCCTGCCCATGGCAGGGGGGGACTGGGCGATCATTCAGGTCCCTTCCAACCCATTCCATGGTTCTATAATTCCATGATTTGAGATCCCCAGCGGCATCTGAGACTTCTCTCAGGGCTGAGAGACGACTCAGGGTCTCAAGACCACCCTTCTATTCCGAAATATCATTTGGATTTCAACCTTCGGAAGGATTTGAAAGGGAATTAGAGGGGGTTTGTGAGCCCCTGTGGGAGGTGTAGGTCTGAATCAGTTACAGTGGGACTGAAACCTCTCCGTGTCATAAAGACCAAGGCTCAGCCTGATGTTGGAAGCCCATCCAGAGGCTTCTGATCCCATTTGATCCCATCCCGTGGCTATCCTGGATACGTCCTCACAAGGAGAAATGACACAGCGTCCACGGAAGATTCATGTTGGTTTGTAGCAGGAGACTCTACAGTGATTAAATCAATGATAATTAGGCAAATGAAATACTCCCAGAAAGAGGATTCGTCCAGGAAGGAATTACAGCTTCAGAGTCCAGAGTGAAGCCAAAGCAGCTTCCCGGTGTAATTTAAAGTCATTGGGTTTCAACACGAAAAATTAAGAATCAGATTCTCAAAAAAAAAAAAAAAGGAAAAAAGAGAGGAAAATTAAATAGAGGAGATTTGGGGAGCAGGGAGATGGCTGCTCAAGGAAATCACTGCACAAGGAAAAGAAACCCCAAAATATTAAACCAACGACTGTTCATTTAGTCTTGGATTAAGGGATAATGGAATTATGGAGAGATTGGGAATGGGGAGGTGCAGAGATCTCCTCTGTAATAACACTGCAGACGCAGAAGGTCTGGGAGAGAATATTTGCCAAGTTTTTGGGGTCACTTCTTAGAAAATCATACTGATCCTCATATTGATTTGCCATTTAACGCTGATGAGGATGAGAGGTATATAATAAATACAAATATTATGTAAATTTTGACCTAAAATGCAACCAAATTTGAAGGAAAAGAGTTGATAAAAATGTTCTCTCTGCATTTTGGAAAAACAAAACAGGTTCTGTTCAGTTCAGCTTTAAGAGGCTTTCATTTTTCTTCGTTAATTTGGTGAAATTTAATAGCCAAATGACAAAGAAACACGCAGAAGAGGAAGGGAATAAATGAGGTTAAAAGGGAATTAATCTGCTTCAGAAATGTCACTGCAAAATAAAGCAATAAAATTAAGAACTGACTCTGATGTCACCAACACCCACCCACCTTCACATCCAGGGAAAAGCTGGGGATAACTCTACTCATATTCCTGGGATATTTTAGTTTTCCCCTTATGTAACTGAGACCAGAATGTTTGCAAGAACCTGGTCTAGAACATCTCGGAAAACTTAGGGCTGATCCGAATTAGTTGAATAAAGAAAAACGAATGGGGGAGGGAGGTGCTTAACCAAAAAAAAGCCATTTAAAGCACAGGATATTCCCATCAGGAACCTGCAGGAAACCTGCTGCTTTCTTGGGAAGCAGGGATGACTGGAAATCCCCATGGGATAATAATGTAGGGTGATGCCAGTACCTCAAAGAAAACTTTCAAGAGCAGCGAAATCATGAGTCTGGTCAGATGGAAAAAGGAATGCTGAGGGGAGAATTTGATGAAGGAATCACCCTGGAAGAGGAAGATGAATCCTGTGGGAGAGTTATCCCACCCCTGGGAATTCTGCACATTCAGCTGCTGATTTGGACTCTTCATTGAGGGTCGTGTTTCTCCCTGCATCCTCGTTAACTTGTTAATCCTCGTTAACTTGGGTCATTCCCACATTTCCCCCAGCTGGAGCGGTGGATCCATCAGGATCGTTGCTCTGCTTCCCAGATTAATTCCAGGGGAATGGATCCCACCAGAGTACCTGGCTCAGGGAGCTGGGAGACGCTGGAAATCCCACGGAGCACAGACTGAGACATGGAAGTGTCCGTCACCTTCCCCTGGCACCTACGGGAGCAGGGATTGTTTGGGAATGTTGGGAATTTTCAGGAATGCGCCCACAGCCGGAGCCTGCTGCCTGCAGCTGCCTGGGGGGAAAGCCAAGGAGGTATTCCTGCTTTTCTCTAGGAACAGAAGGGACAGTAGCGACTTTGGCCAATTCCCTGCTTTTTACAGGCTTTCCTTGGCCTCTCCTACCCAAAAGTAACAGTTGGTTTCCTGTTCTGATCCTTCAAGTAGCTAAAAATGATTAACACCCCGTGATTAATGCAAATCTCAGCTAATTGGTGACTTTTTATGGCATTAATCAACAACCAAATGAAGAATTTCTTCAAAAACACTGAAAAATCTCTTTCCCCACCCCCCC
>VZRS01001205.1:36364-54147 GCA_013398055.1 Ifrita kowaldi
AAAATCTCTTACCCCCCCCCCCATTTTTCTTTTAGTTTGGAAAGTTTCAGCCCTGTGCTCCCAAATCCCAGCATGGGGAAGTGCCAAGCTCTGGTTTCTCCGGGCATATGATTCCCATTTTGGGACACACTTGGATGGATCCACGTCAAAAACTCCTTTAAACAGAGCAATTCTTCAGACGAGCTCAGAACTCGAGCACAACCAGGGGTTTAATTTGCCAGCTCCAAACAAATTAGGAACCTTAAATAAACATCTTCTCCTTGAATAAACATCTTCTCCTCCTTCAAACCAGTCAAAGGTGGGGGAAGCACCCAGCTGCTTTTAATAAAAGTGTTGTGGAAATCAAGGCAGTCCCAGATGGCAACGTTTATTTGTTGTTTTCCAAAGGGAATTTTAATTTGGATTGAGGCTCGGTAATTTCTTTTCTTACTTGATTTCCCTCAAGCAGCGTTGCAGCAGTTTTCCCGGTTTGGATATTCAGGCAGCGTTGAGCTGAAATTCTCATCTGGAAGAGTTTTTTTGTCGTTCGTGGAAGTTGGGATCCAGAGTCCATCAAAGTCCATAGGATTCTTTCTGGAATTCCAATAGAGTTTGGGTGAAATCTGTGGAATTTGAGCTAAAGCCCAAGGAAATAACAGAAAGGTTCTCTTAGAAGGAGGTGCCTGAGACTCTTTGAGAGCAGTGGGCCTGTTCTGACAGAGGCTTCCGACAAATTAAAATATTTAAATTAATAATAAACGTATTTCTTTCAGATTTTCAAATATATGCAAGTAAAACAAATCATTTTGGCGTGAAGTTGAGTGTCTTTTAAAATTTATTATCCTTTTTTTACCCTCTTATAAAAAAAGAGGGAAGAAATGAAATTAAAAATTGAAAATGTTGAATCTGTTCTATAAAGGGTTTTAAATGCAATTTTTAAAAGGTTGCCCAGAGCAGCTGTGGCTGCCCCTGGATCTCTGGAAGTGTCCAAGGCCAGGCTGGACACTGGGGCTTGGATCCCCCTGGGGTAGTGGAAGGTGTCCATGCCCGTGGCACGGGGTGGAATGGGATGATCCATAAAGTCCCTTCCAACCAAACCCATTCCACGATTCTATGATTATTCCGAAGCTTTTCCAAACCCTGGCGTAAACAATTTTCACCCCCTAAAAATAACTTAGAGAGATTTATTTAACTTCCTTTTTAAGTGGCAAAAAAAAGAAGAATTTTTTATCATAGAATTTAAATTACAGTTCCTGCTTAGCATCAAGCAGATTTAAACAGTGACTGGATATGGAATTTACTCCTGATCAATAGAAGTGAGTTATGAAATTTAATGGATATGAAATTAAATCCTGGTCTGTAGAAAGGGGTTTAAGTCCTCCTGGGCTGGGAGCACCTGGCTCGGCAGAAGAGTTGCTTGGTCCTGTGGAGTGTCAGGTCCTGAGTACAAACCGACTGCTCGGTTTTGAGCTGTTGGATTTAAGATCAGTGGTTTTATCCCAAATTTCCTTGGTATTCCTTTGGCATTTTGGCTTTGTCCAGTTCTAGCTGTGACTCAGAGGTGAGAGAGGGCCGTGGTGAAGTCGAAGTCCACTCTGCTGTATTCCTTACCCTGGAATACTGGAAAGGACCGGGAGGTTTCTGGGAGATAAATTGAGATCAGGAGAGAGGATTCCATTAATCTCTTTCCCAGCCTGAGAGAAAATATTGGCTCTTCAACAAAGATCCTAGTTCTCTTGCAGGAGGAACAAATCCACTCCACTGGACGAGACAGATGAAGATTTCTCTGTTAAAACACAAAGAAAATGCAAAACAAACTCTCATCTTTTGAGATAAAAGAAGTTGGATGCATAAGTAAATATAACAATTTTTTTTTTAAATATCAAGATTTTATTTTGCAATTTTTCCAGGTTCCCTTTTAAGCGACCAGCCAGAGGCAAGCGGTGCTTAGAAAATTTCTTGGAGTTTCTCTGTGAGGAAAATTGAAGCGAAAAACAAGGAAGAATAGGAAAAAATGGAGTTATTTAGCTGAAATAGCTAAATTTGATAAAAATTTAGCTATTTGATAAAAAAAAATTGATAAAAATTTAGCCCATTTGATAAAAAAATTCCCTTCAAGAAAACTGTTCAGTCTCGGGTGGAGGGGAGGTGGATAAGAAACAAGAAGATACAAAATGCTGGTGCAAAGTTACGGTAATAGCTTGAGTAATAAATACATGTCTTGAGTAATTTATCCATTATTTTTATTGGTGTATCCAGTATTGCTCTTTTACAGCGCATTTAATGGTCCCAGAAGATGTGGAGGAGGTCTTGCTCTGCTGCAGCCCAGATCTTTGGGATCAGGAAAAGGAATCCCACCCAGAAGCAGAGCATGAGTGGCTGAGAGGAAAAACCACTGAGAAATGAGCTCTAATTAGGGGGTCAATAAGCAGGAAGAGTAACGAGGCTCCCAAAGGAGATGCCCACCCTAAAAGAGCACATCCTTCATTTCATTCCCGTGGAGGCTCATTGAGATAAGCTGGACGTTGATAGGGACGAAACTGAGTCTCTCTCTTCCTGCTTTAGGGTTTGTCTGGTTTATTTTCTCGTTTGCTCCTTATGGGGTTGGTCACCCAGGAGAAGTGAAAGTGGGGGCAGGAAGGGCTTCCTTCTCCACTGGGGATTGTCCAGAGGCGCCTCTCCCGCTGGAATCAATCAGCGCAGGGTCAGCAGAGCTTGGCTCTGGCTCCTGGTGAAGCAAGATCCTGGAAAACATCTGCCGGGGTGGGAAGAAGGAACAGCAGACGGGAGAGAAGAGGGAGAGCTGGGATGAGGAATGATGAAAGCCACAGAGCTGTCAGGGGCTGATCCACAGCCCTCACTCGGGTCAGTGACTCTCACAGCTGAGGTGAAAGAGCTCTGGATCAAAGTCAAGAAAACTCTTTTAACCTTTCCAAAGCTGGGATTGTCCACCTGTGCTGGGTTCTGATCTGGAAAAGTCAAGGAACAAATCACAGCAAAAGCCTCAAAAGTATTTTAGGTTCACCAAAGGATGAGGGAGGTTGACTCCCCATGAAAACCTTGAGAGGTCCATAAACCAGAAGAGGTAGAGCACCAAAAATTCCTCTGTGTTTTCCCTGCTCCTGTATTCCATTAGCGCTGGGATCTTCCTTAATATCTGCCACCCCAACGCACTTGCAGAAGAAACCAGGAATGGCTTGTGAACAGATGAAGAAACCATTCCCAAAAATTTGGATAAGATTCGATTGAGTCTTGATTCAAGCAGGAGCTGCATTAACACAACTGGAAATTTTACCAGTGCTGGGAAATATTGATGGGAAAAAAATCCCAAACAATTAGACAGATGTGCAAAACCGTGGGGAAGATCCCAGAATTTGCTGGACTGTCCATCCACGTTTATGCTCTGGAGTCAAACCTCGAGGTGACCAAACTGGGACTGCTTCAGGATCATCTTAAAATGCTGTTTAAGCTTTTCGTGTTTTCTGGGGAACATTTTGGGTGTAGCTTCAGCCCGGCCATCAGTGCCAGCCTCCTTTTTCCCATCTGCCTTGTGAGAGGTCCGAGGAAGATTTGATCCTGCATGGAAGCACCAAAATTTTCTAGACAGGACAGGACAGGGAATCTCCAAGGCAGCAACTCCCAGGAACACTTGGAATTTCAATCTGTTCTGAAATACAGCCAAAGAAAGCCTCGTCTTTCCTTTCCGCCAGAGCTTCAGGCTAATGATAATAACTTTAAATCCTTTCATCCCTTAATGGCCCGGTTATTCCACCAGAAAGGCACATTAAAAGGGTTATTAACATGCAGGAGGTACAGCCCAGGATAAGACAGGATAAAACACTAATCCTGGAGCTGGAACAGCTTTTTCCTCATCAAAACTCCTCGTGCAGACGTTTCTCAGCACCATAACCCAGCCTGGTCTGGGTCTAAGTACCTGGAGTCGCATCTGGATTATAAATTCTGCCAAGAGACTTTTCAAAGCATGGAGGTGCTTTACGGGGGAAGCGTCCCTACAAAAATCAGCTGTCAGATCCCACGTCAAACAAGGAAATGGGAAACTATTCCTGTGCTAAAGCTGGTCCCGGTATTGTTATTCCAGATGAAGATCTTCCACCTGCTCCAGAGCTCCTTTGCAGAGGCTGGAGCGTTTTGGATGACGTGCGTGTGTCTTTAAAAGGATATATGGAGTGTGGGAATGGTTTATAGTCGGATTTGTCAGGGCTGGCCTCCTTCAAGGAAGCGCTGAAGAACCCTCAGGAGACCCCTGAGTGCTGCTACTGTGACCACACACAAGGTAAATTTGGGAAGAGTTTTAGGATGAAGGAATTATCCCAGGGCCAATTCTCAGCTGGCTCAGTCCTGGCATTGTCTGGTAGCATCAAACCTGCCAAAAATCCCTGGAAGGAATCTCCTGGGGAAGTCACAGGCTGCTCAAATCTCATAGAGCTTTGCTCTTCCGGCTTTTTCTCTGTTGCCAGGTGGGCAAGGAAAAGTTTTGGAGTCAAAATTCCCTATGAAACAAAGAGTTTTGGAATCAAAATTCGCTATGCAGTGAGGAGTATTGGAATTAAAATTCCCTGTGCAACAAAGAGTATTGGAATCAAAATTCACTATGCAGTGAGGAGTATTGGAATTAAAATTCCCTGTGCAACAAAGAGTTTTGGAATCAAAATTCCCTGTGCAATGAAGAGTTTTAGAATCGAAATCCTCTGTGCAACGAAGAGTTTTGGAATCAAAATCCCTTGCGCAACAAACAGTTTTGGAAACAAAATTCCGTGTGCAGCAAAGACATTTGGAATCAGAAGTCCCTGTGCAAGGAAGAGTTGTGGAATCAAAATTCCCTGTGCAACAAAGAGATTTGGTATCAAAACTCCCCGTGCAATGAAGAGATTTGGAATCAAAATCCCCTGTGCAAGGAAGAGATTTGGAATCAAAATCCCCTGTGCAAGGAAGTGGATGGCATAAAGTTGGAACTGCAGGACTTCAGAATTACGGAAATGTTATCCAAGGAATCTGGAGGAATTTGTATGGATTGTGCCATGTCCATGCAGCCTGCAATGATGATGGATTCTTCTTTCAATATTTTTGACTCCTTTGCTCAACTACTGTCAAATTTAACAGTTTAACTTCCAGCTTCCTACAGTTATGAAGGAAAAGCATGGTTGGGAAAGATAATGTGTGATTTTTGTACCAAAATAAAACTTGGATTTGCCCATATCAAGCATTTTGGGGTCTACGGAGGCAGGAGATCATACAAAAACCCCTGATTCCAGATTTCCTTTAGTCCAAACTTTAGACACACCAGAATTTAACCTTGAGAGAGATCTCGTGCTCTAGGAAACCCAACTTCATCTGTTTCATCACTCAGGACTGATTAAGTCTCTTGCCAGCAATAATAACTCTGATTTTTCCTTTCCTTGTGTTTCTTCACAGAAATCGCTTGGCTCTGCCTGCTTGTTTTTGATCAATCCCTGCCTTTTTCCAGAGTATCCCTGAATAACAGGGCTTTGAGCAGCACATGGAGCAATCACCCACGTACTTGGGATTTTTTCCTCTTCCAAGTGGGATGGAGCCAGCTTTATATTAAATCATTTGCATTTTAGGATTTCCCCCAAAGCTATTTCTTGTCAGAAGCCCAGGGACCGTGATCCCTCCGTGCTTTGGGTTTTCTTGGAGAATTCCATGCTGAATCCTGCTGGCCGTGATCCCAAACAGGTTACAGGGCTAATGGATTTTGCTTGGAGCCAATCCACTTCACCCTGCTCTCATTTTGTGCTGAATTCAGGCACCTCATTGTCACTGACTCTCACATGACCGGACCCACAGCAGCCTCTGAACTTGTTTTTATTTCTGTTCAAAATTAAAATCAAATGAGCGCCTTTGGAGAAGACACTTGCAGGAAAACATTTCCACTTTTAACTGGAAACAGCTCTGTCTGTTCTTGACAACAGATTGAGCTTCTCAAAAGCAAGAATTCATTCAAAATTCAGATTATTTTGCCTTTTTCCTCCATAAAATAAAAGCAATTCCTAAAAAGAGAGCCGTGGATTAATGGCACCAGCTCAGATGATTTCTCCGTGTTCCATGTGGATACCCATCAAACCAGGTAAGTGATAAGATTTAGATCAGAACATCTCACCTCTCCAGAGCTCTGCAAGTGGCTTGAAGACCCCAAAATTATCTGTCCAGCGCTCCAAAATGATTTGTAAGGAATTGTGTGCGGAACCAGAGGAACTGGATGGGCGGTGAAGCCCTCGTGCAGCGTTTCCACATCCAGGCTGTACCTGCTGTACCTAATCCGAGCTGAAGCAATGACCACCGTGGGCCTGGAATACCTTTCCCTCAGTTCTCCCACTGCCAGTGGCTTTGGAAAACAGTCAGAGCAGCACAGAGGGAGGCCACATTCCTGCAGTCATCCCTCACTGGGGACTGAGCTTCCTCCAGCCAGGCCAACCCACCGCCGGTAACGTGAGATAAATCAGCTTTCCAGGCCTCTTTGGCTCTTCCCTCCGGAACCACAGAGAGGGCTCCATGACTGACTCTTTATCCTGGAAAATAAAAAATAAAGCTTCCACGTGTATGTGTGTGTGTGTGTAGGCTTTGTTTTATAACTCTGCCTAAGGGCGAGTTCTTTCAGGCTTGAGTGTTTAATTTATTAAATTTGTTGGATTGTGATTTTAGGCCCCTCCTAGTGACCATCACTGGATGGGAACATCATTCCTCAAACAGGACAGCCCGGAGGGGAAGCCTTCTCCTTCTTTTTCCAGCAATTGTTGTGTGCCTTTTGCTTATTCCTTTTTCCTGGAAGGCCCGGGAATGAGGCCTGGTGACCCACAGGCACGCGGGGCACCGCTAAAACAGGGAACACACTGGGCCCTGCGTTTGTGAGGTCCCCGTCGGCCCTGACCAGCCAAATCCTGGAATATTGTGGACAGTTCCGGTGCCTGCAACATAAAACTGACATGGAACTGTTGGAGCAAGTCCAGAGGAGGCCACGGAGTGGATAAGGGGACTGGAGAATCTTCCCTATGGAGACAGGCTGGGAGAACTGGAGAAGAGAAAGTTGTGTGGAGACCTCAGAGCAGCTTCCAGGATCTAAAGGAGCTACAGGGAAGCTGGGAAGGGACTGGAACCGCAGTGATAGGACGAGGGGAATGGCTTTAAGCTGACAGAGAGTAGATTTAGATGGGATGAATTAGGAAAGAGTTGTTCCCTGTGAGGGTGGGGAGGTCCTGGCACAGAGAAGCTGTGGCTGCCCCATCCCTACAGTGAGCATCTTCAACGGGATCAGGTCGCTCCAAGCCCTGTCCCACCAGACCTTGAATATTTCCAGGGATGGAATATCTACCACCTCTCTGGGCAACCCGTGCCGGTGTTCCTCCACTGTTATCACGAAACATTCTTCTTATCTCTGGTCTGATTTAACCCTCCCTTAGTTTAAAACCACCACCCCTTGTCCTGTCACAGCAGGCCCTGGTTAAAATTCTGTCCCCATCTTCCTTTAAAGCATTGAAAGGCTGCAGTGAGTAGTCCCCAGATCCTTCTCCAGGCTGAGCAATCCCAACTCTCTCAGCCTTTCCTCACGGGAGAGCTGCTCCAGCCCTCTGTCCCACCCTCTCTTTCTCTGGGTGGCTCTTAGATCGGGGCAGACCAACCACTCCCGTCTCAGCTCCTTCTCCACCTCTGTGCAATTCCCTGCTGGAGCTGAGGAGCAGGAAGCCAGCCCCTGGATTCCCCATGGACTCCTCAGAGCTAGAACCACTTTTTGGTCTATTTTTTCCTACACAGCCCTCAGTTTAGTCTGGCAGAAGCAGGCTGGCCACACCAAGGGGAAATACCAACTATTTTCATCCAGAGTATGCTCTGCTTTGTCCCCCAAACCTGGCTTGAAGGACTTTTTCACAGCTCCTGATGACGAAGGAAATGAGGAGGACATTGCTGATTCCACGCTTGGATTTCAACTTTTTCTGAGCGGTCATTGACTTAAAAGTTTTCATTTTTGGCAGGTGTTCAGAGTGAATTTAAAGATAAAGGGACCAGAAACGGCACGAGAATCCCACTTCCTTAGGCTCCAGGAATTCTTTAGGTCTGTCCACCCACCAATTTAATCATCACAGAAAGAAAGCGCTGCCTCATGTAGATCAATTTTCTTGTAAGTCCTCCATAGATTTCCACAGCTCCCAGGGAATTTTAGGCCAGAATTTTAGGCTTGTTCTGCTCCAAAAGGACAAAAACCATGAAACAATGGCAGGAAATCTCAATATCAGGAAATATCACAGCCAGGACCTTGGAAAACGGCCGGAATCAGACTGATGAAGGTGAAGGTGTCTATTCCCAGGATGCAGCAGGGAATTCCAGCAGAGCTAAGGTAGGAGAACAATCCATGAAGGGACTATATGACTTTTAAGGAAGATTTTTCGTCTGGTTTTGCCACCATTTAAAATTGTTATCTTTGGGAAAGAGAGCGTGGGTTTCATTTAGTTGTTGGGATTTTTTTAATCACTGGAATCCATCCAATTCCTTCACAAAATTTTGGGTGCTAAGATGGTTATTTTTTGTGCAAATTTAAATGTGCAAGGCTGTGGAATAGATTCCCAGATTCCCAAATTCCAGAAGATCTGTTATGACCTACTTTACTCATCTACTTCCCTCATTCCCCACACTGAAATTCAGGATTTTGGATTCTGGGGGGTGGATTCTAAGATTGCACCATCTGCTTTCATTTCAAATTAGGAGGAGAAGATTAATTCTTCCTTCTTTCACTAAATGGAAATGCATCTGTCAAAATGTTTTCCTTCAGCATTTCTTTTTCGTGAAAAAATGAAATATTTCAGCATTCCTTGAAAACGGGATTGTTTCACTTGGATTCACTGAGCTGACCGGAAGTATTTTATTTGACATTGGTTCAATGCTAATCCGCTTTTAGGGTTGGTTTTTTTCTTCCACTGTGGCCTGTTGCCACTTGGAAGTTCTCACCCCAAGTCCGCTGCCGTTGTTATCGACCTTGGGACAGGTTTTTTGTCCTTCCCGAGCGTCCTTCCTAGAATCCCATAGCAGCACAATCTCCATCGTCGGGCGTTTTTAGGATTGAACAGATTTTGTTCAAGTTTTTCCATCATTATTCCAAAGGAATGAGCTGGTTGGACAAGAGACTGACAGGCATCCAACGAAAACTTTCCCATGGTTTTGAGATTAAAATTCTGTTTCAGGGGGCTGGAGCTGCTCCTCGTACAGATGTAGCAAATCCAGGTTTCCTTCCTCCCACATCTGACCTCTGCTGGGAGCTGTCACATGCTCGGATCCTTCCCATCACTCAGGCTTCAGCTGGGAGGGAATTTTGGAGATGAATTGCCCATGGATCAAGTTGACACACGGTGGGTGTTCAAAACACGAACGAATGTGGCCATTCATGGTTTAGTGGACATGGGGATGTTCAATTAAAGGTTGGATTGATGATCTTGGAGGTTCTTTCCAGCCTTAATGATCCCGGGATTCTACAAAACTCAGGCAGTGCCTGATAAGATCCCAGCTCTCTCCCAGTTTTTTTTTCCTGTGCTTCCCTCCCTCTTATTCCTTGATGTCCCTTGGATGTTGTTGCGACCTAGGAAAAGAGCAACCCCCAAACTTCCCCTGCTGCCGATGCCAAGGGCTCTTGCAGGAATGTGGCTGGAAGCTGTCGAGCCAGAGGTTTCTCTCCGGAGATTTTCCCGAAGTAATTCCATCTAACGGAACAAAAGCTCCAGAAAAATCCCGTGTTTCTTAGGAACCAGATGTTTTAATGCCTTGCCAGCGCCTAATAAATGGCAATGTATTCACACTGTCAAGGCTGCAAACGTAATAAATTACATTTAATGCCGGTATAAATACAGAAAACCACAGGGAAAAGAGACAAGGAGAGTGCGTCTTATTTGAGAGGGAAGACGCTGGTGTGAGATTTCACCCGGGCACGTGTGGGTGTGGATCTGAATACATCTGTTTATATCTGTATATATCTGCATGTATTTGTATATATCTGAATACATCTTCCTATATCTCAAGTGAATGGTACCAATTACCTGAATGGTTCTGGGTGACTCAAGCAAGACCCACCTGCAAAAAAAAAATTTAAAAAGGGGAAGAAAAGGAGAATTTCTCATATTTTACAAATTGCCATTCAAAAGTCCGAGTTAAACCCTTAACCCTGACTAAAGCTTCCCACAATTCATCTCCTTCTTTTCAGCCTCAGCGCCCCGGCTTGTACTAAAAATTAAAGTTATTTCAGGGAATTCTGACAGCTACAAAAAATAACGTCCGTAGCCAAGGATTGGAGGGAGTCAGGACTGCCTGGCTGCCTAAAGAATTCCAGCTCCTGGCTCCAGGGACTGGATCTGAGAGATTCCTGCTCCACCATCCTGCAGCACAGGGAGAAATCAGACCGAAATAACTGACAAAAAACCAAATAAATAAAACCAAAATCGATAAAAACAGCTCCCGTTCTGCCCAGTTGCTTCTCCTCATGTTGAAAATTAATTTACATGAGCAAAACCTCCTAGTCCAAACTCTGTTAATGCTTAGACATTTCAGTCTGGACCAAGTGATGGAGATGAGCAAATATTTAGGGGTTTTGTGCTGGTTTTTGGTTACACGTGTGGGGTGGTGCTGTCAGTGCATTAACAATTCCCTCTGGTGCTTCCTGAAGCAAAATCCGTCCAATGCCTGCTTTAATTGCCATGCCTGAGGCCAGACCCAACCATTCCAAAGTCCAAGAAAGCCTTTTCCCTTGATTTCAACACGGGTTGGATGAGATCTTTCCCATTTCTGAGCAGTTTGACGCTGTTATTGATACCCTGGCAAAGCGCTCACCCAGATCTGTCACTGGGGATATTTTATACCCACTTTAGTCTTGTTTCAAACCTCCCGGCAGCTGTGAGGCCATAAAAAATCAACTTCATCCCGAGTCAAACCCGAAACGCTGAAACTCAGCAAGAGTAGAAAGGAGCAGAAAAAAACCCCTCTCATTTGTCCTGAGGCTCGGTGAGCAGCAGTAACTCAGCGTTTTCTCTGTCGAGGGTTTCCCCATCCCTCCCGCTTGGAATTTCCTCCTCTTTGGCTTTTACCCAGGACTTGCGTTCTCACCTTCAGGGTGAGGTATAAGGTGCTTTGATTTGCTTTACCCTTTGCCTCCCGATGATTTGTTTCCCTTGGTCTTCCTGCAGTGCAGAGCCTGATCCAGGCAGGACGCACCATCTTTTCCTCTGGTGTCAAACAGCCAGCACAGGCTCCTGGGTTTGGATACTTCTGCAACCTCTCTGCGTAATCCATCCTGATGTTCAGCTGCCCCCACAGAAAAAAAAAAAAGGAAGTTTTTCTCTGTTTAAATGGAATTTTCTGTATTTCAATTTGCCTCTTTCTCTGGCTCTGGGCATGACTGAGTAGCTCCTGGTTCCATCTTCTTTTCTCCTTCACCATCAGGTATTTCATAGAATCCCAGAATGGTTTGGGTTGGAGGGGCCTAAAAGCTGATCCAGTTCCAGCCCCTGCCAGGGGCAGAGACACCTCCCACTGTCCCAGGCTGCTCCAAGACCCAGTGTCCAGCCTGGCCTTGGACACTGCCAGGGATCCAGGGGCAGCCACAGCTGCTCTGGGAATTCTATCCCAGCCCCTCCCCACCCTCCCAGCCAGGAATTCCTACCCATTATCCCATCTAGCCCCGCCCTCTCACAATAGGAAACCATTCCTCCTTTTCCTGTCACTCCAGGCCCTTGGTAATTGTCTCTCTCCAGGTTTCCTGCAGCTCCTTCAGGTCCTGCAAGGCGACAGTGAGGTCACCGCAGAGCTTCTCCTCTCCAGGGGAACATTCCCAGCTCTCCCAGCCTTTCCTCCCAGCAGAGCTGCTCCATCCCTCGGATCATCCTGGAGCCTCCTCTGGGCTCTCTCCAGCAGCTCCAGCTCCTTCCCGTGCTGGATCCAGGGCTGGGGCAGCTCTGCAGGCGGGGCCTCACCTGAGCGGGGCACCGGGGCAGATTCCCCCTTTCCCTGCTGCCCAGGCTGTGCGATCAGCCCGGGATACAGTTGGATTTCTGTCCCAGTGCACATGGCCAGGGCATGTCCAGCTCTGACCCAGGAGCACTCCCAAATCCTTCTCCCAGGGCTTCTCCATGTGTTCATCCCCAGCCCGGATTGATCTGGGTTTATCCTGACCCAATAACGTACCTTGCGCTTGGTTTTGTTCACGCAGGGATGTTACAACTCATTTTAATTCTCAGCTCTTTGGGGCTTCTTGCCATGAATCCCTGTAGCACCTCGAGTGACACATCCCTCATCCCAGAGCTGGCCTCCAGGCACTGCTGAACCACGTAGAGGAGGGAATTATGTCCCACTGAGGAAAAAAAATCCAAATTTAGGTGTCTTTCTGTCCAGGGAGCCATCTGTTTGCTGTCTGCACATGAAAGCTGTGTAACCATGTAAACAGAGTCGGGGTTTTTGCCTGATTGCAGCAATATTCCCGTTTGTTGTTTTTCCTATTAACCTTCCAGTGATGGAGCAAAGAGATTGGGAAATGAGCTGCATGGAAGAATTCTGAGTGATATTCCCTATCAGATCTGGCTGTTCCCGAGGTATGTTAGAAATGAGCCTTTCAAACGAAGGGAGGGTTATTCAGCAGGGTCCTTTTAAGCTTGGAATTCACAGGTCAAGGCGAGTGTGTCTCTTTCCTTCCTTCTCTTTCAAAGAAGCATCGGAATAAAAGGGGACATGCTGACCTTGGAAATTACCTCCTTCTGTTCCTGGAGGAGAGGAGAGGCAGGAGGAAGAGGTTAGGAGTGCAAAACGCTTTGGGGTTTGGATGTCGAAGTCTTCAAACTTCTGTTGCGACACGTTTGCTAAACAACTCCAGCGATGAAAACCAGCTTGTTCCTGCTCACAGCCACTTATCAGCCTTCCCATCTGATAACAGGAATCCTGACCGGCTATTCACCATTCAGCAGGAATAAAGGTGACCCCATGATCCCGGCGGTGCTGGAAGGAACCTTGGAAAGCGTCTGAGACTTGGCGTGGTGCAAAGCGCAGCAACCACCGGCGTCTGTTCCAACAGATCACGTCAAAAATACCCAGCATTAAAGGCAGGCGAGAGCTCTGGCAGCCCTGATTCACAGCAGGTTCTGCTTGGTTCGTGTTCCAATCTGCCCCGATCCAAATTCCAGACAAGCAGACAGAAAGACTTCCAGGAACTACGTATGGATACTTTGGCACGCCTGGAAAACCAGACAGTGCCTACCTTGACAAGTCGTTGCCACGGGGAAAGCACTGACTGGGCTTTGCAGATCTGACCCGGGCAAATCTGTCACTGGATGGGGCAAAAGTGAGGGACCGGCTTGAGGATGGGAATTCCCAAAGGTTTGGAGCCACATCACAGTGCCGTGCCCAGCTCTGGATCCTCAGTGCAGGAGGGACACGGAGCTCCTGAGGAAGGGCCTGGAGCATCCCCGTGCCCAGGAAAGGCTGAGGGAGCTGGGGCTGCTCAGCCTCAGAGGAGCCCCAGCTGAGAGGGGCCCTGAGCCCTGGGTGTCCCTGAGTGTCCCTGGGTGTCCCTGGGTGTCCCTGGGTGTCCCTGGGTGTCCCTGGCTGCAGGGAGGGCTCAGGGCAGGGCCCAGGCTCTGCCTCGGGNTCTAATTCTAATTCTCCCCAGAGTGTCGGTAATTTTCTCCGTGGACGAAGGTCAAAACCAGTGTGGTCCAGGGGGGCAGAACCCCTCAAAACAGGCAGGAAATGTTCTCTGCACTGTGGGTTCCCACAGGACCAGAGGCAGAACTTCTGCCCTGGGCGGTGCCCAGCCCTGGACAGGGACCACAGAGGCTGTGGGGTCTCCTCCCTGGAGATATTCCAGAATATCCATAATCCCGTGCCCCGTGCTCTGGGATGGCCCTGCTGGAGCAGGGAGGTGGCACCAGGTGGTCCCTTCCAACCTGACCCATCCTGGAAATCTGGGATTTCTCAGCGGAGCAAAAAAGAGTTAAATCCCATAAAAAGCAGTGATAACATCCAACACTCCAACCTTTTTTGCAGAATCCCTCAGCAGACTTTGCCCCGAAGCACTGGAAGAGCTTCTCCAGATGCTTCCATATCCCACCGAAATTTCAGACACTTGAAAGTAGATTTTACCTTCAAAAAGTAAATATTACAATATCTCCATTATATTTTATAACTATTTTAATGGATTTAATTTTCCGTGCTCCTCTAAAAGACTGGTTTTTTGTTGATGGAGGACGTCGGTCTGGGGTCATTTAATCTCTAAAGTTATGAAGGGAAAATAACAATAAAAAGCCACAGGAGAAAAACAAATAAATCTTTTATGGAGAAGACATTAATTCAGAAATCCTATTTTTATTTAAACAATCTTGCCTGAAAAAAAACTTTACCTGAGTAAAGTGTAAAGTGAGTGTAAAAATGGACTTGAAAGAGCAGCAGAAAACTTCATAGGAAATAAAATTTCCCCAAGGAATTTCCATGACCTTTTCATGTTCTATATTTTGGACAGGGTGCCCAGGTACCGTTTTCTGGTAATAAACAATAAAATTGCATTTTCGTTTAGATAACTTCAAATACAGAAGACATTTCATAATCCATGGCTTAAAAAGTGCTTCAGGACTACTCAAAAGGCAAAAAAATTGTGTAAATATTTTGACACTTGGAGGAATCTTGTGTTTTTTTAGTGCCTCCAAGTCTCCTCTCTTCAAATAATTAAAAGCAAAGAAAAAAAAGCCACAAACAAAAAAGAAAATTTAAATGCAGAGCAGAAGTTCTCTGATGGTACAAAGGGAAAGGAGAGCAACAGGAAATAAAAGAGAATAAAAAGAACATTTTTTATGAAATTGGAAATCAAATTAAAATATAAATATATTATTTTAGCTATAAAAAACCCCACAAAACGTCAACAAAGCCTCTCCATTTCCCTAAAACAGAGCGAGATAAACAAGGAAACATTCCCTAAAAACAGCTTGGAAAAAAATTAAGCGGCTTGAGTCTTAATCATAATTAAAGCCTAATAAGACTGGGCCTCATCAAATCTGAATTATTTTAGTAGCTGTGGTGGTAATTAATGAGGACATTTTCAAACCTTCAAAATAATTAGTGATGGCATAATCTGATTATTTGTAGGCAACAATACCCAAGCCAATCAACTTGGTTAATGATATTTGGTAGATGAAGATAAATTTAATGGATTTAATGTGTGATTTACACAAAGGAGGGGTTGGAAATTGAATGGATCCATCAGTTTTTCTCCACTGGATTTAAGGGAGAGCGGGGATTTCGTGTTTGTCTTTAGAGGTTTTCATGGGAAAAGTAGACAAGGCGAGAGGCTGGGAGAGTTGGGAATGTTCAGCCCGAAGGAGGCTCTGGGGCCTTTCCGTACCTACAAGAAAACTGGAGAAGGACTTCGGACAAGAGCATGGAGTGACCGGATGGGGAGGAATGGCTTCAAAGTGACAGAGAAGAGGTTTAGATGGGATATTGGGAAGGAACTTCTGGCTGGGAGGACGTTGAGGGGCTGGGATGGAATTCCCAGAGAAGCCGTGACTGCCCCTGGATCCCTGGCAGTGTCCAAAGCCGGGTTGGACAGGGCTTGGAGCACCCTGGGATAGTGGGACGTGTCCCTGCCCACGGCAGGGGTGGGACTGGATGATTTTAAGATCCCTTCCAAGCCAATCCATTCTGGGATTTTATGAATTCACCTCCTGTGCCAGATCCTTCGTGGGCAGAAATCCAAGAAGTTGTTCGGAAGAAGAATTGCAGTACTTGGAGTGAGGTCGTTCCCAGAAAACTGAGGAGTAACTGGGATTTTTAAGTCTTGGTGATTTTCTCCTGGTCACGGTCATAACGGTTTGCTCAGAACGAGTGTCTGGCTTGTCCATAAAATTCACCTGGAATTCGTACAAATTTGGATGCATCAAAGTTTTATTCCTTGAACGTTTTTTGTTCCAATTGAAAAATGGAGGAGAGCAAAGGAAAATAATCTTAATGATCCCAATTCTTCCTTCTCTTTTTTCCCGACTATCTGTAAAAACCAGGAAAACTGCCTGAAAAGAGAGGCCGGGTTACACAGTCCAGGATGATTCCAACAGATCATTCCACATCTCCAGACAGCTGGAAATGGATTCATCAAGCTCCTGTTCCTCATGCTCTTTCCTCCAAACAAATCCATCTCCAGGAACCCAGGGAATGAGGATCTTGTAAAGAAAATTCCTTGGAGAATTAACCCGTGCTTCCAAGGCCTCCCTTGCCGGCAGGAGAACTGAAATCTTTTGATTGGCCCACTATTCGATCAATTTATCAATCAATTAATCAATTTAATCTAATAAATCAGGCAGAACCATGAAGTCCATCTGAAAAGAGAGGCCGAGTTACACAATCCAGGATGACTCCTCCAGCTCACCCCACATTTCCAACAGATCCTTTCCAGACAGCTGGAAGTGGATTCATCAAACTCCTGTTCCTCCTGCCCTTTCCTCCAAAAAAAATCCGTCTCCAAGAGCCCAGGGAATGAGGAACTTGTAAAGAAAATTCCTTGGAGAATTAACCTGCGCTTCCAAGGCCTTCCTTGCTGGCAGGAGCGTTGGAATCCTTTGATTGCTCCGCTATTAATCAATTTAACGGGAATATGGTCACGCTCTTGGCTATGAGGTCACCTTGGGTGAGCAACTGAAGCATGGAATGACCTCAGACCTCACTAAGGGGATTTTGGAAAACTTCCATGTTTTCCTTACATTTTGGAGAAGCCCGTGGAGGAGCAGGTGGGAGGAAAGCTTTGCTGAGTGCTTCGTCCATTGGTTTTGCTCTTATCCCACTCCCGTGAAACACCTGTTGTGCTCTCGGAAAGTTTTCCTGGGAATGGAAGAAACGTGACGAATTTTCTCTTGGAAAACAGGGAAGGAATGGCTTGGAAAACAGACACCCAGCAGCATTAATCTTGGATCTCGGTGGGGGTAACGCTCACTCGTACGAACACGGAAATCTGGAATTGAATTTTAGATGGATTTGGAGTGGGTCAGTTCATCCATAAACTCTGGGACGAAATCCTGGCAAATATCCCTGATCTCCTGGACATTCTGCTGGATCAGTCCCAGTGCGAGGTGTTTTACTGGATATAAACACAAATTGGATTTCCATGCCTTTATTTGCTGGATATCATCTTAACTCATTTTAAGAAGTGCAACAAAACGCTTGCACAGGTCTTGGGTTTATTTCATTGTTTGCTAATAACAGAATTTTATTAGTATTTTATAATTATTTATAATTATTTTATGATTATTTTAACCCTATTAAGGTCAGACCTTATGGATTTTTTCAGTTTGGCTTTAAAAGCAAGAAAAAAAATCTCATTGAGATTTTTTTTTTGATACATATTTTGTCTTTGATTAGAAAATATTTCCTAATCCTTTAATTTCCATAAAATGAAATTTCCCTAAAAGAAGTGAGCAGAAAAAAAGCATTAAAGACTTTTTTCCAGGCTTGAAATAAATTGGGAAAGAGCCTTTCCTGAAATATAAAATCATACGCTTATTTATTCTGTTGGAAGAAAGCTGACATTATTGGGAATTTTGACTTTTCCCATTAGTTTCTCAACCTGTTTCAAGTAAAGACACAAATTCAGGGGAAAAAAAATGGAATTAATTTCTTCAAATTTCTGAAAAAAAATTCCCATTGACAACTGAAAAAAATAAACACATTTTAACAACTTCTGTATCCATTTATATTCCATAATTTGTTTTATTTTCTCTGTTGTGAGCACATTAAATTATGGCATTCAAAGCAAAAAAAAAAAAAAA
>VZRS01001205.1:54184-102914 GCA_013398055.1 Ifrita kowaldi
AAAATTCATAATTTGAAGTATTGCAATAATTCAGTATTTGAAATATTGAAAAATTTGAAATATTTTCATAAAGACAGATCAGTATCTACAGCAAAATTTGAGATTTTCCACTTATTTTTCCTGCATATTCCATGAGACCCTATAAACTCCAATTACCTGGGATTACAGGCATTCCAAACCTGGCCGTAACCTGGGTGAGGATCCTCTGCCCAACCCAGAACTGGGAAGTGCAGGAGGAAAAGCAGAATAAATTCGGGCAGTGTTGAGTTCCTTTTCCCCACCACACCCTCCCAACTTTCAGCAATGGATTTTATGGACTTCCTTGGAAAATCCGGGTTAATTCCCAGCTGGGTTTCTCCCCTGTGATGTGGCCTAGCCCGGTTTCAGTGCATTCCTGGTTTTCCTTTGGGAACATCTGGAAGCCAGGAGTTGCTCCTTTTTTTCAGAGGAGTGTGAGGAAGTGCTGCCTTTTGCCTCCTGATCCCACCACGTTGTGCAGAAAGGATTTCGGAATCCAGTTGTTTTGTATCCCTGTCTGCAATCCTGATCCACCTCCCCTTCCTTGCCTTGAATGCCATTTTTTTTCACCACATCCATGTATTTCATTGCCACTTACACTCGGATTTTGAATGAGTTTAAAACCACGAATAAAATATTTCAGATTTTAATTGGTATTTTTATTTAAAAAAAAAAAAAGGCGATTCCAGCTTCTTTATAAGGACGCAATTACAGGAAAAAGTGTGACCAAAATGAGCTTTATTGGATGAGTTCTGTAAACCCTTTTTAATCGGATCCAAGGAAATGAAAACGTATTAATTTTATAAAGGAAGACTGATTGACTACAGTGTTTCCACAAGAGTCACGGAATCAGGGAATGGTTTTGGTTGGAAGGGTCCTTAAGGACCATCCCATTCCACCCCTGCCATGGGCAGGGATGCCTTCCACAATCCCGGGCTGCTCCAAGCCCCAATGTCCAACCTGGCCTTGGGCACTGCCAGGGATCCAGGGGCAGCCACAGCTGCTATGGGAATTCCAGCCCAGCCCCTCCCCACCCTCCCAGCCAGGAATTCCCAATTCCCAAGATCCCATCCATCCCTGCCCTCTGGCAGTGGGAAGCCATTCCCTGTGTCCTGTCCCTCCAGCCCTTGTCCCCAGTCCCTCTCCAGCTCTCCTGGAGCCCCTTTAGGCCCTGCAAGGGGCTCTGAGCTCTCCCTGGAGCCTTCCCTTCTCCAGGGGAACATTCCCAGCTCTCCCAGCCTGGCTCCAGAGCAGAGGGGCTCCAGCCCTGGGAGGAGCTCTGGGGCCTCCTCTGGACTCAAGAGAATTGTTCAGAGATCTTCCTTTATTTTTTTGACTCAATGGGAAAAAAAATTATTTTCCCAGATAAAATTCTCTTTAGGCAACTTTTATCTTCCAGGTGATGATTCCAAACGAGGTCTGGTGCAAACACCAACGGGGTCATGTTAGAAAAAGCTGCCACAGATTTCATCAACTCAGTACCAAGACCCGGGATTTAAAGACACAACATCCAATTGCTCCGTCAGTTTTCCAAGGAGCCCCACAGCTGGCTTAGCAAGGAAAAACGGATGTCTGGCATTTCTCCAACTATGAATTTCAGGGAAAAAATCCCCAATCTGATTCCAATCATCCCGGAGAAATGCACTGTAACATCATAGGGTCGTATTTTACGGAGTAAAACTACTGTAACCAGAGCCTGAATTTGCTATCAGTTGGTGGATTCTTCCCAATTTTTTTTTCACATTTTTAATCAAAAGCCCTCGATATCCTACTCCATATCAAAGTCAGGCCCCTGTGGACCTTTCCTTGATTAAGCAAAGACGTTTTTAGCTCAGCACTTGGCAGAAGAAAAACTGTCCGCGACAATTGATCCCAGAGAGCTCCGCAGGTTAGAAAAATGTTTGGACAAAGGGAGAAGGCAATAATAATAAACTGCATGTGGCTTGATAACCTCCCTGCCAGCATCCTCAGCCAGCTGGAAGCGGAAATGGGAATGATACGAAGCGCTGGATGCGCAGTGGTAACCGAAACTTCAAGGAAAAATAATGTCCCGTAAATACTGGAAATATGACTTGGTGATCAGGGGGCTTTTTTTAGCAGGTAGAGTCTAAAAAGTGCCTGTAAAACGCAAAGTTTCCATTTTTTCTGGAGGAAGAGCTGATGCTGTTGACCAGGATATCTGGGTCATGGATACTGAATCACGGATAAAGGATCCAGCTGGGGACAGGAGGTCAGGCGTTGAAAACAGTCGTGGTGGGAGGTTACTGGTTCCAAACATCTCCTTTTCTTCATAGGATCACAAAATCTTGGACTGGTTCAGGTTGGAAAATCCTTAAAGATCATCCAGCTCCACCCTTGCCGTGGGCAGGGACACCTCCCACTATCGCAGGCTGCTCCGCTGGGAAAAGCCCCTTCGGCAGGATCCCATGGTGCTCCACAGGGCTGGGATCTTCCCATTCATTTTCCGGGAACGGCAGAATAAATCCGAAATAAATTGGGTGAGTCTCCCACTCTGAGGAGGAGATTGGCAGTAGCTCCGAGCTACTCAAAGGGCATTTCACCGTCATTTATACCCCGGGTTGGTGACACTCTGCAGCCTAAATCATTTTAAATAGGATTTAAATAGGGGGTTTAAATAGGATTTAAACCTGTCCTAAACCACCGCATGGTTTATTGAGGCTCTAAGTCTAAACCCTTGTGAAGCTCTTTCACCAGGGCAGGGTTTTATCCCCCACAGAAACTCCAAAAAACCCCCCAAATAAACAAAAAAACACAGCACAGGGATATCTCCCTTTCAATCACCAGGAAAAAGGCCTTAATCCTTCCCACTTCCTCACCCGTTTATTGATCCGTCCCTGTGCCTTTGCTGGAGCAAACCTGGAAGCAGCTGGGATCTGTTAATTCCCTGCTCCAGTCGAGCACAGCAGCTGCGATCCCTCACACCTGACCCCACACGCCGGATAACTGCAGCTTCCATTCCCCTTGGAAAAAGCCATGGATTTCTAACAGCTCTTAGGAAGATGCCTTTCCATGCTGGAAAGCAATTCCCAGTTAGTTCAACCTCCTGGAAAATCCTGGAGCTCACTGCTCAGGACACCTGACCACAGGCAAGGAAAATGGAGTCCGTTCTGGACTTAATTTTAACTCCACGTTTTAATTAATTCATTGGTTTAATTTAAAATTGTTTAATTAAAAATGAACTAATTAAATTGTGATAGCACTGGTAATGCCCTGCACAGGTTACGGCTCTGTCCATGAGGAGGTAACAAGCATCAGTGTAGAAATTGGCCGGAATTTCAACTCAAATACAAGGATTTAATGAGAAGTTTGAGCACAAACTTTCAGATTTTATCTTTTTACCTTCCGTTCTGTAAAAGCTCCTGATCTCCAAACGGGGAAAACCACCTGGAAGCCAATGGAAAACCGTTATTATTCCATGCTTTGCAGTTTCAACAAGCAGCTCTAAGTGCGGCTTTTCCCAATCCTTTAAATTCTAAACCCAGCTTTATTCCGACACATGGCCACTACTGCCAGGAACAAGTGACCTCGGAGATGAAAACTCCTGGTTTAACTCCTTTTCAGTTGAAATCCCATTTTTATTTGATGGCAAACATGTCCCTCTCCAGCTAAATCAGCTCCCCAAAATGGGCAAACACACAAAGAGAAATAATCATTAATTATTATCCTCACTGTTATTATTATTTTGGTTTGGGGGGTAATTACATCATGTCTGTTCTCATCCTCGTATCTGATCAAAAATGGCCCTGAGGTGACCAAGAAAAACGTGGATTGTTTCCCTAACCCTGGTTAGGAAGCCGGCAAAAGGGTGTGGATACGGATTTCTTAAGCAGGAGGGATACACTGAAAGGGAAACAGAGATAGAGTCCTGTTGGGGTNCCATGTGGAATTGCATGGAATCGTGTCCTGGGGGATGCATTTGGCCTCTTGGAACCATTCCCGGAGCTCCGCCTGGATCCCTGGCCCTTGTTTAGGTATCATGGAACGGGTTTGGTTGGAAGGGCCTTTAAGGATCATCCAGTTCCCCCCCTGCCATGGGCATGGCCCCCTTCCGCTATCCCGGGTTGCTCCAAGTCCTGTCCAACCTGTCCTGGAAAACTTCCAGGCATGTGGAAGCTGCAACTGCTTCCCACAAATCCATTTACTTCAGGATCTGAAGGTTTGCGCTCCCAGCTCCAGGACAAGGGAGAGGCTGCTCCCAAACTTATCCATGGACATGGCACAAATGCCCTGGGATCACCAAAATCACACTTCTCCACCGCTGGCAATTCTTTCACCTGAAGGGACACTTTTCCGTCTTTCCAGCTGCACAGAGGGACAAGGATGTCTGCAAAAAGTTAGGGCAGCCTTCCCTCGGGATTCATCCTCCTCATCCAGCACTTCCATTGGATCTGGGCATCCCTGGCTCCCTTTATATTCATGGAAATACAATACGTGACGTTGGTGGTAACAGCTCTGAAAGTCAGATCAATTAAAGTCGATCACATCAAAAGTCAGATCAATTAAAGTCCACAGGAAAACGGGAATGCTGAAACAACTGGATAATTGGATAGACCCTTTTAGGAAGAACAGCTCCTAATTTGTGGGATTCTTCCACATTTTTTTTGTTTCCTGAGCAAGGATTTGAAGAGGAAATATGGAATACTTTTAGCCTGGAGAACACACAGGGCTTTAAGAAACTCTGGCTTGATCTTTAGTTCCTCTAAGCCAGCATCCCCTCCTAACAAGTGCTCCTAATTGACACCAGCTGAAATCCTTTGGGAATAGCTCTTCTGGGATTCATTTTGCCTTTATGGCTCAGGTTAGGATGTAATGTTGATTTTTCCATAGAAAACATTGATTTTCGGTTAAAATTCCGAATGGAATTCATAAGGAATGAAAATGAATGAACGAAATGCTTTTGGCTAAAGTCTGAAAAGACAGGTTTGGAAAATATGTGGCAGTTTATCACTGGGATATAATTCCAATATTTTCTGCTCCCGCTCACTTCAGCAAATACCTCATAGCTTCATCTCCCTGGGAAAACCGTGAGATTCCTTGGAATTGCAGCATCATGGGAAACGTAGTCCAGCCAAAAAACAGGATCCAGACCAGGGAACGGAGATACCAAAACCCACAATTCCCACAAAGTCCCGCTGTGCTTTGTCCTTGGGAGTATTTGCGACCTTCAGGTATTTCCTTTTCCTGCAAATATTGAATTTCACCATGGAAAGAAACACTTCTGGAATAAGGAGAGAATTCCTTTGCCAAGAATCTTAATATTCTATCAGCAAGTGGTTTGGGTGGAATTTTTTCCAAGTTTCACCGAGGCTTTTTGGAGAAGACAGTGTGGAAAACATTGTGTAGCTGATGGTGGGGATGGAGTTGTCTTCCAAAAAAATAACTCGGATAAAAGGAGTTGGGATTGAAGACGCAGCTCAAAAGCTGAAGGCTGAAAACCAGGTTTGCTTCGTGATTAAATCCGAGACATCACAAATATCGTGATTGAAATAATTATAAAAATGTGGAGATCCTTTGTGGAGCTCCTTGTGATTCCCTTAAATAAATAAATAACGACTACCAGAATACCACGGAAGCAACAGCACTGAAAATCCCCAATTTTTTATTTCTCCCAAATTCTTGCAGAGTTGAAGGTGAGAGGTGAGAGGCAGCATCAGGATTTCGCTCTGACAGGGAAAAGGGATGATGGAAATTGCCCAAAGGGAGGTTTGAACAGGATTCATGGAATAAAATTAGGCAAGGAATGGTTCAAACATTCTTGCTTAAGGTTCCCTGCTGTGAATACCGTGCTGACGACAAATTAGGATTTCTTGGGAATTTTATATCTATTTCCATCCTCTGGGACTACTCTTACCTTGTTCAGGTGAATAAAAACCAGGCTGGGACACATCCTTGGCCTGTCCATGATCTCCGTGAGGTGTTTCCAGCCCAGCTGAGATCACAATGCCAGGACAGGACACAATTTGATCACAAAGTGATCAGGAATTCTCTCTCCTTAAAAACTGGGGCACAAAGACTCCGCTTGATCCTGTGATTGATTCCCTCTAAGCCCAGAGGGCTCCTCTGGAAGTCAGGCTCGAGTTTGCCCCTGTTAATATTGACAGATGTTTATCCCACTTTCTCCTTCACTGCTGGAAACCCCACATCCTTTCCAGGAAACTCATTTTAACGTTTCCCACTCTTCCAGCAGCAGAAGGATCCCTCTGGGATCTCGTGAGAGCCCGATATTCCCGCAGGGGCCGTGTCTGGAAGAGCTCTGGGAAGGAGGGTGTGTTTCTTGGATGATTTCTCTGTCCAGGACGTAAAGAGAGGAGCATTTTTATTACAGCTCTAAGCACTCCCTTGTTCCCACTCCGTATGGAATTCCTGGATGTGCAGCCTATCAAAAAACCACCCACAAACCCAATCAGCGCTAATTAATTTCAACTTCTAATAATCGATATCCTCACTGCAGGGTGCCCAGACTTCAGCCAAACCCTCTCTGGTGTTTTTTTTAGCCTGGCAGCTCCACTGGGAGAATCCCAGCGTGGAAAGCAGCCGATGTGGATGGGCTGTGTCATTTCAGAGCTGCTCAGAAGCTCGGAGAGATGGATCAGAGCCACAGAGTTATGAAACACGAGATTCCTTCTTCCAGGAAATATCCCAGGGCACAGCAAACTGGGCAGTCAACACTTTCACTGATCCGAGGAAGAGCAGCTCGGTCTTCCCCAGTTTCCTCTTGACATTCAGAGATTACAAAGAGCCGGGAGCTTCAGGATAAGGGATGAGGTCACGGATATCCTGCAAAACCCTTTTTTCGCAGGAATATCCCGCCTCTCACAAGCTGGATTCTTGAAAATGCCCGGCACCTGCCTGCTGGTTTCAAAATCAGGTACGTGACCTGTGACTGCCAGGATTTTGCCGGCAGCATCCCAGCGGTGCCCCTGGGTATCAGGATACAGCTCCCTCTCCCATCCCAACCGGATCGCCGTCCTCCGACCTCTCCTTTCCTGGATCGGAGAAACGACGTCAGATTTTTTGGGTGGGGAAGGGAGGGAATGTTAAGCAAAGCTAATCTCCAGTAGCAACCTTGCTCCGGGGGTTCAAAGAGCGTGGCAGGGATTGTTTGGGACACAGGGAGAGCTCCGGGACAGATCCAGGCAGGAATTCTGGGCTGCTTACGGAGGTAAAACACATCCTGGCCTCGGCAGCAGCACATGATGGGAAAGGGATTGCTGCTGGTGCTTGTAATCCAAGCCTTTCCCATTTTTAATCCCTTGATGACAAATTATTTCTAGACTCCCAAATCATTCCTGTCAGCTCCATTCATTCGATTTCCAAGATGTGCCTGAACAGTGGGATCATTATTCCGTTTCGATTCAATGCCGGGAAACTTTTCCTGTGGGAAAAGGCAACTTTTGGATCTCCCTTTCCATACAGCTCCACGACACAAATTCCCAATTCGAGGCCAGAAACACAAACCCTCAATTCCTTGCACTTTAAATACGGGAAAGACCTTCCTGTTGGGATGTGCTGGGAGCCCAAGGGCTTCCTGGAAGGAAAAGTGAATTCCTGCTGGTGGTGGAGCACAGCAAGGACTAAGTGGGCTCCCTGGAAAGGGAGAGAGTCTGGAATGACACAGGAATTTTTGTCTCGTGTAATCGAGTGAGAGCAGTTTGGGCTTTGTTCCTGAGACAATTAAAGCACTGAGGGGGAGATAATTGTAATAAATCAGTCTAAACTCATCATCAGGCTGTAAATTAAGGGAAGTTTCCTGGTAACAGGAATGAGTTTCTGGAAGAATATCCTATTATAATAATGAAGAAAAGCAGGATGAGTGGGGACAATGTGGATGTTGCCGTGAATTCCTGTTTTAATTCTGTATCCTGAGGAGAATCCTCATCTCCCCTTCATCCAGCCACTTCAAAATGCCAAGTATTTAATTTTTAGATACAGCTGATGGAATATAACAGTGACCAAAAGATAAAACATTAATTAAAGGGAAGAAAAATCCCAGGAATTCTGTGCATGGAGCTGACTTTTCACAGGGACTTGCCTGGAGATTCCTCAAATAATCTTTCAATTCCTCTGTGCATTTATCCAGATCCATTTAAAGCCTTTAAAGATCCTTTCCTCCTCTGTTACCATTAGGGAATCTTCCCAAAACTTTGCTCTTTTCTCTGTAAATCTTCTGTTTTCTGACCCAAAATTTGTCATTTCTATGAATTTTGTTTTCCTTTTCTATCCCACCAGCACCCTTTAGTACACTCAGATTTCTGCCCTCCAAATATTCACGTATCTCAGGTACTTCTGGACTACACAAGAATTGATACTGGAGTTTCCTCATCCTGATTTCCCTGATCCGTCTTCCAGCCTTTGCTGCATTGACTCTTCCAGAGAAAACCTTGTTGGATTCCTGGGGGAATTGCCCTCATTTGTTTCCCTTCTTTGCCAAAAGAACCCCCCCACATGAATCTCCTGCTCATCTTTCCAAAGCCCAGGGATTTTCCTCCCAGAAGGAACGGTTGGAAAAACCTAATTGATTAAACCCGCCTGGATTTGGCCACCACGATTTCTCTGACTGAAATGGAATTTTGGAAAGCAGCAGGAATTTAAAAACAAAGGATGAGAGAGGGATTCGAGAAGAGTGGCTGCTTGTTTTTCCTTCTCCTGAATTCTGGCTCATTTCCTTCGAAGTTCTGCTGAACTTCGGTGTGGTGCAGGGAATGAATCCGTCTTCTCCTCGTTCCCATGGATGGGCACTTCCCTCCTCCTTCCTTTCCTCACAACCCCACCCCAAACTCACCCCCACCTCTCCCACTTGCCCTGTTTCATGTGAGAGTTGGAAGAAGGTTTGAAACGAGTCTGGATTCACTGCCCTGAAGGAGAACAAGTTTAGAGGGGATATTCGGAACGAATTCCTGGCTGGGAGGGTGGGCAGGCCCTGGCACAGGGTGCCCAGAGCAGCTGTGGCTGCCCCTGGATCCCTGGCAGTGCCCAAGGCCAGGCTGGACACTGGGGCTTGGAGCAGCCTGGGATAGTGGGAGGTGTCCCTGCCCATGGCAGGGGTGAAATGGGATGATCCTTAGGGACCCTTCCAGCCCAAACCATTCTGGGATTCCATGGCTCAGCAGGTTGGATGGACAGACTCATTTATATAAAACAAAATGAAATTAACTGAAATGAAATGAAATAAAATGAAATGAAATGAAATGAAATCAAATCAAATCAAATCAAATCAAATCAAATCAAATCAAATCAAAGAATCATTGGGGTGGAGTCATAATTTTCCTTTCTGGATTGCAGAGAGGACGGAATCAGTGCCTGTCCCTAAAAGCTTGGTCCAAAACATGTTTGGGTGCAATGAAACAATGAGGGAGGAGTAGAAAGTCCAATTAAATGATCTAATTCCAATTAAGTGATCTAATTCCACTCAGACCTGAAAATCTGAGGAACTTGGCAGCTTCCTTATGGTTTATATCTTTCCACGGGGCTGATGTTTCCACAAGGGAGTTGGATCCTGCTAAATGCTCAAAAAGCTGGAAAGAAACTTTAAAAACTTCTGTTAATTGTTAAATCCATCGTGTTCTTTACTAATCTTATGCAAATTATTTCATATTTGGCTGTGGTTTTAATTCCTGCTCTGATTCCTGTTTGAGGCAGCTCTTCCTCTGCTCCAGAAATGAGTTTTTCGGGAGATTTTCAAGAATTTTTCAGGAGCTTTTTGGGAGTTTTTCGGGAGTTTCTCAGGACGGGGATGGCCTGTTGGGAATTACAGACTTAGTCCAGAGCTGACACAGTAAAATTCTACTCTTGAGTGCAGCAGAACTTCAGCACTAATTACGATTACAATGTGCAAACAGCTTTTTGGGAGGCTGCTCCGGCAGATCTTCGGCTGCGGGAATTTATCCCACACTTCCCTCTTGGGGTGGGAGCTCAGCTCCTGCTCATCCTGACTTCCCATTGATTGATTCAGAAAATTAGGGAATTAATGCTCATCTTCCAGGGATTGCTTAAGTGCTTGTGAATGTGTTTATGATGGGAGGTGGAATTCTAGGAAGATTTATTAGGCCTGGCAGGCCGGGAGCGTGTTTGTTCCATGATTAATGCGCTTAACGGCTCCCAATCAACAACTTCCAAATATTGTCTCAGGATTTGCCAGGGAAAACCCATCCAGGGAACAGTAGCAGCTTTTGTGCTACTGGATTTCAGCTGGTGATGGTTGTGTGGGCCAGGAAGAGGAACTGAAAGGATCCTGGATTGAAAAAGAAAAGGTGGATTACGGATAAAATTTGGGAGAGTGTGTGGGGAAAAAAAACGGATGAACGGAACTGACGGTGCTGGATTTAAAGTGGAAGTGCAACTTCTCATGTTCCCCATCCTCTTGCAGAGAAATTGAGCCCAAATGAGAGAAAAATGACTAAAAAACTGTTCTAATTCCTTCTCTCTTCTGTTTTCCATGGTTTTTGCTGCCTATAGAATTGGATGGCAAGAGCTAAGACTGGAACAAAGTGCTAGAATTAAGAATGCTGGATTTAAAGTGGAAGTGCAGCTTCTGGTGCTCCCCACCTTCTTCCAGGGAAACCGAGCCCAAATGGGGAGAAAAATTCAGCTCAAAATTGTTGTAATTCCTTCCCTCTTTCATTTTCTGTGGTTTTTGCTGCCTACAAAAATGGGTGGCAAGAACTGAGACTGGAACTAAGAACTAAGAGCTGGAACTAAGAATGCTAGATTCGAAGTGGAAGTTCAAGGGGGAATGGTTCCCACCGCCAGAGAGCAGGGTTAGATGGGATACAGGGAAGGAATTCCTGGCTGGGAGGAATGGAATTCCCAGAGAAGCTGTGGCTGCCCCTGGATCCCTGGAAGTGTCCAAGGCCAGGCTGGACGGGGCTTGGAGCCACCTGGGATAGTGGAAGGTGTCCCTGCCCATGGCAGGGAGTGGAATGGGATGGATCCTTAATGTCTTTTCCAACCCAAATCATTCCATGACTCCATGATTTCAGAACAGTACATTCCTGAATTTATACAACTTAATTTAATCTGAGAAGGCAAAAAATCAATAAAAACATTTTTTAATTATTTATGGGTTTTATATTTTTCTCCTTTTTTTTTTTTTCTTGTTCTTGTGAAAAATAAAATTATTCCATTTTTATCCCTAGACGTTATTCCCGAAAACTCACCTTTTGGAATGCAACCGCTGAGAAATTTATGAAGAGCTGGAGAGAAAGGGGCAGCCTAACAAACCTTTTTATTGCTGTTATTTAGCTCTTAATTTAAGGTTTGGCTTGGAAAGAATCACGAAAGTCCCCTCATAACTTTGTGTCTCCATCCCAAATTAAACGGGATTGTTTAAATGGCTGTAAAATGTCCCGTTCTCATCCATTCCTGGGATTTTGTGAGGTTTAACTCTCCTGAAATCCGTAGGAATTGTCCTGGCACTGCTCACCACGGAGATCTTTGTGGCAGGAGGGCGGAGTGGAGGTTCCCGACACACGAAGCCAGGAGGATATTCCAGAACCTGTGGAAGTTTTCAAGGCAACAACCAGCCAGGTACTGGAATTCCAAAGTGCCCGGTGCAGGAGTTTTCCGTATTTCAAACTTTTCAAGGAAAAAGCAAAAGTCAGGGATTCAGCTCAGCGGTTTGGATAAGAGGTGTGATCATCCAAGGTTCTCCATGAATTCCTTTCCTATGGATCTCTGAGGAAAATTAAATCTGGGTGGGATGAGTGTGGGTCACCTCCAGAAGTTCCATCCAAGCAGCACTTCCAAAAAAATCTGGGATGAGCATATTCAGCTCTGGCAGGAAACATAAATCCTGTGGGGATGAGATTGGTGGAAAAAGGATGGAAATTTCCACGGTGTGAATTCCCAGTGGGAAGCAGCCCGGGCAGTGCAAACACAGGGGAGTGACGGAAGATGGGAATCAGGTCAATCCAAGGTCACACAACGGAGCAGCAGGAGAGGGAAGAAACGGGAATCACAAGGCTGCGATCCCGACTTGCTGCAGTATCCATCATCCTGGAATGATCTCCCTCCTGGTCTGGGGTTAGAAACTAAAATAGTCCTGACTCTTGATCCTTCTCCTGAGTCACCCATTCCCCATCCACTCCTTCTCTGCCCCTTTCTCCTCCTCCTTTGCCGTCCAACCCCCTTCCCTTTGGAGCCCCCTGGGAGAGGCGCCTGAAGATTGATGGAAAACCAAGACTCCATAAAAGATTCTCCTGCAAGTGGATTTAATCCAGACTCCCAGTGACCCCCAAAGTGCATTTTGGGGCGTAATTAGAAGTGATCCGCTCCACAGAGAGCTCATTTATTCGGGAATGAGCGTGGAAGCCGTGTTTGCTCAGGTTTTCCCCTCACACCTGACGCTCCAGCGTCAGGACACAAAGCTGCAGTTTCCCCGAAAATAATGAAGTGAGAGGTTCCATAAAGTCATTTCCAGCTGGTGGACTCCATGCTCCACAAATACCCAGGAGATTCCCAGAGGAAAGCAGCAGGTCACTCCGGCTTGCACCAGATTCCATCCAGCAGCCATGGGAGATCCCTCTTGGAAAGGGAGCGGTTTCCACGCAAGCTCTGCAGATGTTAAACTTCTAGAAATACACTTAATTTCTATTTTTTTAATTGCTAGCAGGATCACACCTCCTGCTAAGTTCAGGCTGAGTTAATTGATGCAGTCCCTGAGGATTCAGGGAAAAGGACGGGATGGAAAGTGTTAAGAAACACCTGTGAACTTATCTAAGCTGATTTTTTTTCATGGAGAAGGTTGAAAGCAGAAATGCCAGCAGAGATTTTCTGGAAAATGGGACAGAGGCAGGACAGTTTGCCTCGGACTGGGAAAGGTCAGGAATTCTGGCAGGCGGAGGAGCTGCTGCTCTGGTTCAACCCAAACAGAGCCGTTTCTTCCTCAGGCTCCCCGCTGACAAATCCAGAGCAGTTTGGATTGGGATGAGGGAAGCGTGTCAGGAAAAACAAGACCTAGACATCCACTTTTGAACTAAACCTGAACCCGAGCAGCACTTGGATCTGAACCTGATGAAAACTTCATTTCTTTTTCTTCTTTTCTTCTTTTTTCCTTTCCTATTCTTTCCCTTTTTCTGGAAAAACGAAACGATCTCTCGGTGACAGATTTTCAAGATCTAGAAAAAAATCCCACAGACAAGAGACGGGGGTTTGGGTACGAATTAATGGAATCCTATTAGTAAAACTCACCAGGCTGTATTTGAACCCACAGCAGCGTCTTACTCCTGGTTGGAAAATATTTATCCGGTTATTATCTACCTGTGCCTCAAAGCCAGCAATGGTTTGAGGTCTCTCAGTAACAGGGGTTGCAGCAGGCAGGAAGAAAGGGAAAAGAAATTAATTTCAGTTAAACCAAGAGGCACTGCTGCACCTCGAGTTGTCACAATTTATGTACGAGAATTTTCTGCTCCGTGTTTCCTCGCTGCTCCAGGATCCCCAGCAGTGAATTCCTGCTGAAGGCTGATGGTCTTTCTCCAGTCCCACCTCACTTACTGCTCCCTCCGTTTGTTTTTTCACGGAGAACAAATTAAAATCAAAGTGTCTGTGAAGGAGCACTTCGGTTTAGAGGCCTGAGAATACCTGAAGGGTGACCTCAGGCTGGGCTTTCTCTGCTGCACTTGGCAAGAGAAAAAAAATCTAAGCTAAAATCACAATCCCTCTGCCCCAGTCCTTCTGTCGGCATCTGCAGAAGGTGAATTTTTCCTACTGATCACCTAAAGATCAGACTCAAAGCTCATCTTTCAGCGACATTTCCATTTAGAACCCAAAATAGTGTCTTGATCTGAAAGAAGTGGTGGCAGGAGAAGTGAAGCTTTCGATTGACAGAGCGGAGGATGTTTTATCGTGTTCAACCTTCTCCCTTTTCCACCCTGCATCAGGGGAAACCTGGAATTCCCTCTCAGCTTTGAAGAAAAGGGGAATTAAGATCTCTGCTGTTGAGTGCTGGAAGGTTTCTTTTTTACAAACCCACAAAGAAACCTGCGGGTTTAAATTCCGTGGCCCAACCCGGCTCCGACCCCGCGCTCGCGGGACACGAGGCCACAGCATCGTCCAAAGAGCAAGAGGAGCCCAGAGGGAGGGAGAGTCGGAGAGGAAAACAAATAAAACCTCAGGGAAGGACAAGATGTGATCTCCTGACACTCATTTGCTCTTGAACCACCTGGGAGTTCTCTCCAGAAGCAGATTGTGTTCCAGGCAAACAGCACCGCAGCTGCTTCTTTTGGCTGGAAAAGCCGGGGCTTGCCCTCGACAATGAAAATTCATGAATATCATCCAAAACAAAGCTTTTAAAAATAGGAAAGCCAACCTTTGTGTCCTGTCTGACGGCTCTGAGGAGGGAGAAGCGCACGGAAAAAGGGCTGAGGGATGATTTCTAGACTGAGGGCTTATCAGCTCTTCCAGGCAACACCGAATATCCTAAATGTGGTCCTAAAGGGAAAGATGTTTCCTCACAGGAGACTTTGCCCAAGTTATTTATTGCTTTGGGCAGGAGAAAAATCCTAATTGCTCTTCAAAAGGCAGAGCTCCAACTTCTGTGTGCTGACCTAGCACTGAGCCCTGCTCTGCTGCCCGGGATAAGGAGTTTTCCCATTATTTGGGGCATATTTAGGCTGCCCCTCCAGGGAAAGCCCCACCATCCCCACAGTCTTGGAGAGGTCAGGTGGAAAGGGGTGGTTTGTACTGCTTTGTTGTGACCAACTGGCTCTTCTGTAGGAGGAAATTCCCCCAGGAAGGTACAATCCTGCTGGAATGCTCCTGGGACGTCAGGCCCAGCCTCTGTGAGATGGGTCATGAGAGGAAATTCTTCCCTGTGAGGGTGGGCAGGCCCTGGCACAGGGTGCCCAGAGCAGCTGTGGCTGCCCCTGGATCCCTGGAAGTGTCCAAGGCCAGGCTGGACATTGGGGCTTGGATCCACCTGGGTCAGTGGGAGGTGTCCCTGCCCATGGCAGGGGTTGGAATGGGATGATCTTGAAGGTCCCTTCCAGCCCAAACCATTCTGGGATTTCAGAATGACACCGAGCAGTTCCTGCAACTCTCACAAACTCTCACAAACCAATTGCAATTTTAATTGTAATTGCAATTTTAATCCGATGAGAAGAAAGGTCTGGTCTGAGGGATGGAGGGATCCGTGGGATCCTGTCTTGGCCGAAGCTGCACCTTCAGAGGAGACTTTTGACATCTGAAGGGTATTTGGATGGATCAGGTCACGTCATCCCCTCTCGGCAAAGCTCCATCCCAAACCATCGGCACCCCATCCCAAAATGTGGCCCAGGCCACTTAACCCTTCCTCCTTTCCCTGTCATGCGTGTCCTGCCTCATCCAAAAGGTGACCAGTGGCTTCTGGCCAGGACATCCCAACCTTTAGGAGTTCATGATGTGAAAATAAAACAGTGATACCCACAAGAGTGTGTTTTATATATACATATATGTATAAATATATGTATTTTTATATATATATATACACAGATTCCTGTATTTTCACTGTTCCCTGTCTTGGCTGAGGCCTGTTTTGGAAAGCAGACAGCAGTGAACTTATTAAGAATCCCCACTCCTGTTAAAATACCTCTTTAGTACAACAAAACACGCNCCGCCCGCGGGCGTCTGCTGCCCCATCCCGTCCACGGAATTCACGGAATCACCTCTTTTCGGGACAAGAAAGGGGCAAAATATCTGAGGGGAAAGCGGGCAAAAAAAACCCAGAAGTCAATAGCGAGGTCAAGGCCAGGTTGGAGGGGTTTGGAGCAACCTGGGAAAGCGGGAGGTGTCCCTGGTCGTGGAATGGGATGAACTTTGGGGTCCCTGCAGCCCAAACCATTTTAGGGTTCTGTGGTTTTCTGAGGTGACGGTTGTTTCCATTTGTCTTTGGCATCAACTGGGCCAGCCCAGAAATTCCACGGTCTCCTCATCAAAGCATGGATTTGGCCCAGATGTTTTGGCTCTGCATCCCTTTGTTGAAATTTCAGTGTCCCAGTTTTAACTTTCGCCTTTCAAACCCACTTAAAATGCAAGGAAATTCCTTTGGCTCCAGCAAGCAGAGCTGTTCCTTAAATTTTGGGGTCCAAACATGACTGACACAGAAGGAGCACATGGGAACAGCCCCTTTTCCCTGGATTTTGTCACCTGGACAGACCCCACAGGGAGAAAGAGAAGGGAAGTGACAGGAGAGTGACTCCAAGGGATACAACAGCACAGAGCAAGGGAAGAATCCCAGAAGTCCTGGAACTCCACTGCTGGATCTTGATATAAAATCATAAAATCCATCCTGGAATGGTTTGGGTTGGAAGGAACCTTNTCATCCAAAACAAAGCTTTTAAAAATAGGAAAGCCAACCCTTGTGTCCTGTCTGACGGCTCTGAGGAGGGAGAAGTGCACGGAAAAAGGGCTGAGGGATGATTTCTAGACTGAGGGCTTATCAGCTCTTCCAGGCAACACCGAATATCCTAAATGTGGTCCTAAAGGGAAAGATGTTTCCTCACAGGAGACTTTGCCCAAGTTATTTATTGCTTTGGGCAGGAGAAAAATCCTAATTGCTCTTCAAAAGGCAGAGCTCCAACTTCTGTGTGCTGACCTAGCACTGAGCCCTGCTCTGCTGCCCGGGATAAGGAGTTTTCCCATTATTTGGGGCATATTTAGGCTGCCCCTCCAGGGAAAGCCCCACCATCCCCACAGTCTTGGAGAGGTCAGGTGGAAAGGGGTGGTTTGTACTGCTTTGTTGTGACCAACTGGCTCTTCTGTAGGAGGAAATTCCCCCAGGAAGGTACAATCCTGCTGGAATGCTCCTGGGACGTCGGGCCCAGCCTTTGTGAGATGGGTCATGAGAGGAAATTCTTCCCTGTGAGGGTGGGCAGGCCCTGGCACAGGGTGCCCAGAGCAGCTGTGGCTGCCCCTGGATCCCTGGAAGTGTCCAAGGCCAGGCTGGACATTGGGGCTTGGATCCACCTGGGTCAGTGGGAGGTGTCCCTGCCCATGGCAGGGGTTGGAATGGGATGATCTTGAAGGTCCCTTCCAGCCCAAACCATTCTGGGATTTCAGAATGACACCGAGCAGTTCCTGCAACTCTCACAAACTCTCACAAACCAATTGCAATTTTAATTGTAATTGCAATTTTAATCCGATGAGAAGAAAGGTCTGGTCTGAGGGATGGAGGGATCCGTGGGATCCTGTCTTGGCCGAAGCTGCACCTTCAGAGGAGACTTTTGACATCTGAAGGGTATTTGGATGGATCAGGTCACGTCATCCCCTCTCGGCAAAGCTCCATCCCAAACCATCGGCACCCCATCCCAAAATGTGGCCCAGGCCACTTAACCCTTCCTCCTTTCCCTGTCATGCGTGTCCTGCCTCATCCAAAAGGTGACCAGTGGCTTCTGGCCAGGACATCCCAACCTTTAGGAGTTCATGATGTGAAAATAAAACAGTGATACCCACAAGAGTGCGTTTTATATATACATATATGTATAAATATATGTATTTTTATATATATATATACACAGATTCCTGTATTTTCACTGTTCCCTGTCTTGGCTGAGGCCTGTTTTGGAAAGCAGACAGCAGTGAACTTATTAAGAATCCCCACTCCTGTTAAAATACCTCTTTAGTACAACAAAACACGCGATTGTTGAACTGGGAAAAGATATTCCATAAATCTCCCGAAGTCAAACACCATGCCGGGAATATGGAAAAATACATCTATATATTAACTGCTCTTTTAACAGCATTATTTGACCCTTAGAAAAAACAAACAGAGGAAAGAAAAACGTTACAAGCCCAGAAAAAAATTCTCTGCCTCTTATCAAAAGCACATTTGAAGAGAGGCCTCGGAGGCATCTATTGTTTAATGGGCTATGCTTGATTTATTGATGATTATGTAGCAAAAAAAATTTCATGCAATCACTCCAGGGCCATGAGAGGTGCAGGGCTTCAATTTATTAGAGCTTGGAAGTAGAAAATGGCTTTTTTTTTTTGCTTNAAGCGGGAGGTGTCCCTGGTCGTGGAATGGGATGAACTTTGGGGTCCCTGCAGCCCAAACCATTTTAGGGTTCTGTGGTTTTCTGAGGTGACGGTTGTTTCCATTTGTCTTTGGCATCAACTGGGCCAGCCCAGAAATTCCACGGTCTCCTCATCAAAGCATGGATTTGGCCCAGATGTTTTGGCTCTGCATCCCTTTGTTGAAATTTCAGTGTCCCAGTTTTAACTTTCGCCTTTCAAACCCACTTAAAATGCAAGGAAATTCCTTTGGCTCCAGCAAGCAGAGCTGTTCCTTAAATTTTGGGGTCCAAACATGACTGACACAGAAGGAGCACATGGGAACAGCCCCTTTTCCCTGGATTTTGTCACCTGGACAGACCCCACAGGGAGAAAGAGAAGGGAAGTGACAGGAGAGTGACTCCAAGGGATACAACAGCACAGAGCAAGGGAAGAATCCCAGAAGTCCTGGAACTCCACTGCTGGATCTTGATATAAAATCATAAAATCCATCCTGGAATGGTTTGGGTTGGAAGGAACCTTNTCATTCGAAGGGTTTTGTTTGCCCGGCAGTGTGAAACAGTTTGATGGGCAAATCCCCCAGAGCCGAGCCATTCCTCTCTGGTTTTCCATAAGTAACTGGCCACACGAGGCTGCAGCCGGAGTTTACACAGCTGGAGGTTGGAGCAGGAGCTCGCTGCTTTCATTCCAGGTCTCTTTTAGCAGCGGCAAAGAGCCCCCATCCCTCCCCGAACACCGGCGCTCCCACCCGCCCGCCCGCGGGTGTCTGCTGCCCCATCCCGTCCGCGGAATTCACGGANACTATCCCAGGCTGCTCCAAGCCCCGTCCAACCTGGCCTTGGACACTTCCAGGGATCCAGGGGCAGCCACAGCTTCTCTGGGAAACTGTGTCCCAAGAGGGATTAACCTTAAAAAATAAAATAAAAGAAAAAAAAAGAAAACAAAACAAAACAAAACAAAACAAAATAAAGTTAAATTAAATTAAATTGAATTGAATTAAATTAAATTTTAAAATCAGCACAGGTAGAGAGAAGTTCTGTTGCTGTCCAGCATTGGATGAGCTCCGTTATAAATAAGCGGGAGAATCCTTACTTCCGTGGGAATTCACGGCCATCTGCATCCTGGGAGATGTCGTCTGCCATGGGAGCCCCTAAATGGAAGTGAATCCAGGCAGTTTATCCCAAATCAATCCATCAGAGGACTCTGGTGATGGTGCAGGACACAATTTCCCAGCTGGAAACATTTCACTTTTCCTGTGTTGAAGTTTTCAGTGAAACGTCAAAATATCCCGCAGAAAGCAGACCCTTTTTTTGTGGCGGAGATAATTTAGGTGAAAACTCCACTTGCCACTGAAAAACGACTTTGGCAGAGCTGTTTTTGCTGGCTTCTGTTCAGGACAGCGTGGCTGCTCCTCCCAAACTTCCTTCAAAATCCTCCTCAAAAAGCCGTTTTTCTGGGATGACCAAAAAATACGTAAAAATAAACGCATTTATTGACCTGCTTCTGTGCATGGACCATTGTCCGCCTTATCTTAATTACCTGTTTTCATGCATTCCTCATCCTGACACATCTTTTCCTTCCCTTTTTTCCAGCTCAGATTAAAATTCCCTGGATCTTGGCACTATCGCTCTTGTGTTGTCTCCAGTGAGGCATTTCCCATTGGGATATCAATGCTAAAATTGCTAAAATTGCTAAAACTGATGATTCTGCTATCAATATGCCGATTTTTGTGCTGATAATGGTATTTAGAGCTGCTGCAGACACAAATCTCCTTGCGAAGGCTGAGGAAGGAGCTTCCAGATATATTTTCCAGGTGGGAATCAGGAAGTTGGATCCTAACACGGCCCAATTTTCCTCTGAATCATCCTAAAATTGTGTTGAATTCTTGTCGCCTAATCCACGTATCCAAGGGTAAGAGAATCTTCATCCTAAAATGCATCCCATGGATCCTAATGTGGATTTGGGGAGAAATTTCCAAAGTGTCCTTCAGGTCTTCCTTGAGGAGTTATTTGATCTTCTGAGTTGACTCTCAAAGGAGCCTGGAATGACACCTCGGCATTTCCCCCTCCATGTGCATCCCAAATTACCGGAGTTTGTGGGGAAAATGGGAAAATTTGGACTTTTTCAGAATGAGGTTTAAATAAAAGTGGAAAAAAGGGGATATTTGAAGGTCAATCCTATAGTAAATACTCCACAGGCCTCTGGAAACTTCCTACTGGATCTATTTTTGTGTCCCCCACTGCCATTCCCTCAGGAAAAACCGAAAAGGAAGTTTCACCTGAGGAAGTGTTTAGAAAAGTAGAGCCAAGCACTCCCAAAATCCTTGGTGGGCTGCAGGACAAATCCTTGGTGCTCAAGTAATTAAAAAAAAATTAATATTATGAGTTAACATTTTTCATTTGCTAGTCTTGGGGGCATCCAATCTCCCATGTCCATGGAAAGTCTTTCCCAACGGGACATCGCTCCTTGCTGGGCCCCTGAACAACAATCACAGAACCTGGAGCTCTGCCAAGCCCAACAATGGCCTTTCCTGGAGCTTTCCTGGAGCATTCCCGGAGTTTCCAGCCCTTCAGACAGGGTGTAGCACGGCAAACCTAAAGATCCTGGGATTTAAGTATCCAGCTCCACACATTCCCAAGTGACTCACAGGATTGGGAGCTTCCTGTGTTGCCCGAAATATTTTTCCTGATGAGGTTTTTATTGTCAGAAAGTGTCAGATTCTCTGAGAACCAGGAAACAGTGAAAATTCTGAGAGGAGTTTTACAGATTGGATGGTTTGGTCCTGGAGTTCTGGATCTTTTGGACAGGATATCCTTGGGAATAAAGAAATCTCTGCCTCGCTGGGGCTTGTCTTATAACAAAGGAGAGGAATTCCTGTAGGAATTCCAAGGAAAAGATGATCCCAGTGGAGATCACTGAATCAGAGAATCCCAGGATGGTTTGGTTGGAAGGGACCTTAAACATCACCTGATCCAGTCCCCTTGGACACTTCCCACTATCCCAGGCTGCTCCAAGCCCCATCCAACCTGGCCTTGGGCACTTCCAGGGATCCAGGGGCAGCCACAGCTTCTCTGGGAATTCCATTCCAATCCCTCACCGCCCTCACAGTAATTAATTTCTTCCCAATATCCCATCTCAAATTCCAACAGGGAATTTCCACTAATCAGCTGTTACACCTGAAGAGCTGCTGTCCCCAAGATCTTGAATTTTGTCACCTGGAAATCAAAATGTCTGGGGGCTCCAGAAGGTGTCGGAGGAAAAGTTGATGGATTTTCAGTATCAGTTTATGCCAGCAGAAAACTTTGGATTCCTGAGGTATTTTCCTGACTTTGGATTTGCTAACTGGGATCTGTTCCAGCAGGATCATCTCGGCTATATCCTGAGGAAAGAAATCCACAAGTATTGGACAACACAGGAAAAATATTTGAAGGCAAAAAATAATAAAAACTTATCCTTGGTGTTTTGGCTCCCAGCAGTGACACCGTCACCACCCAGAAACTGAAAACGGTTCCCTTGCCTTTTCTCCTTATTTTTTGCTGGAAAATCATGGAATGACTCCTTCTTCTGGATTTATTGCCTCCCATGGAGAACGGGACCTGGTGTCCCTCTGTTCTCTCCTGGAAATCCATGAGCAGCACACGGCTGGGTCCTGCTGGTGCACTTCCCTTCCTCCTCCTGCTAATCTCTACTCCCAGGAAATCCAGAGGGTTTCCAAGTGTTGTCCGATGGCTGGGAAAACTCCCAGGAATTCTGTTTTTCACAGCGACCAAGAGATGTGATCCTAATTTTTAATTCAGGTTGTCTTTGTCAGATAGAACCACCTTGGGGTATGATCACATCAGGATGTTGTAGAAAAGGAGCTACAAAAAACAGCCAGGAAAGGAATTTCAGATGATTTCTGACTTCAGGAGAAGAAGGAAACCTGACAAGACAAGAAATGGGGGAAGAACTCTTGAAAATGGAAAACTGAGAAGTGGAAACCACGGGGGTGCTTATTTAACGTGGGAGCTGACACGGCAGAGGGAAAGCATTGGAAAAAGGAAGGATTCAACACGACAAACTGCTTCCTGATGGATAGCACTGGAACACCCAGCTAAATCCCTTTGGATAACAGCTTCCATCTTCTTTCCAGGCCTGCTGGAGTCCGTAGGTGTCCACGCAAATCAGCCACCTCCCAGCTTTGGCTGGAAGCACTTCCATGGGTGACAGATATTCCCTCCTACTATTCCACGGTTTTATTTCACACTTACCAGCAGAAGTCTGACCTCGGCCCAAGGAATTCCTATAATTCCCAAAACTGTTTAGGATCCCATTTTTCACCTGATTCTTCTGCCCTAAATTTTTTCCTTCCCAGTGTTCAGAGCCTTTCTTTCCCATCAAAAGGCCCTTCTGTGACAGCCTCTCCTTGAGAAACACCATCCTCCCACCATCTCCAGCTTCATTTTCCCTGGAAAGATCTGTTCCATCGGAATGTCAAGGACGGGGGTATTAAAATAATCGCACTAATAAAGAACCCTGTGAAAGGCAGAGCTCAAACCCTGCTGTGGTTCAGGGTGGGTTTGCTTTAAATCAAATTTCCGAGGCTGCCGAGCCTCAAACTGTGCTGTTAAATGAGATGTGATGTCCCACCCTGCCTCATTTTCCCAGTTCTAATGGAAGAACCGGGATTAAATCCGTCTAATAAATGGGAGCTCCTGGAAAGTTTGGGAAAAGCCTTTCTTGCTGCGTGCATGGGAGAGAAAGAGCAAACGCCCTCCGGATTCGCTCAGATGGAATTTCAGGGAAGGTTTAATCTTTGCACGTATTTAGGTGGTGGCCACCTTTGCTTCCCTCTCAGACACCAGCGTTGACAAAACTGGATTTCCCTGGACAATTTTTCCGTATGTTGAGAGAGAAATAAGGGTCTTTTTCTATTTTATACCTATTTTTAAACAAAGATCTTTTTTTCTATGTTTGTTTTCATTGCATCTTGCACAACTTTGAGAAATGAAAGTGAGCACCAGTTGTCTTTTAATAATAAATCAACTAAAAACCCCTAAAGTCTAATTTTAGCTCTTGTCCTCGAATTTTCCAGGTACTTCCGAACAAGGAAAACTCTCAATTCCTGCTTTCTTGGCACTGCCAAGGTCACCCCTAATCAATGTCCCCAAGTGCCACATCCACATGGCTTTTTGATCCCTCCAGGGATGAGGACTCCATCACTGCCCTGGGCAGGACAGTCCTTTCCAGGAATATGGAAAAAAATTATTCCATGGAATTCAAATTATTGGATCATTTGGATTTTTTCTCTTGCTGGAGGATTAACCACAAAGTAAATTCTGCCTGCACCTCTTCTCCTGACCAGTACGGTTCCCATCGTGGCACTGGGATTCCTCTTTTTATTTTAATATTAAATAATGACACATCAAATTTTTTTTATTTTTTTTACACCAAGAGTTTTGACAGCTTTTCCTCTCAGGAATTCCCTTTTTTTTCCCCATTTTATGATCCTTCTTTTTTTTTTTTTCAATGTACAGAACTCTTTCATGGCACAGGGAACTCCTTTATTTCAGCTTGGAAATCATTATCTCGCAGGCCAGAGAAAAAGAGATAAAGCAAAGAACGGACAGGAGTGGCCAGAAAATCCAGGAAAAGGAATAAAGAAGGAAGGTTCAAGTTTTAAGGCCAAGAATTTCCAGGGCATTCTCATGTTGATGGATGCTCCTTGTGGATCTGGAAAATGTCTTCATGTGGCAAACCAGAATTTCTTGGAGTAAAATTGAAGAAATCATTAAAATTGCAATTAAAACCTTTTTTAATATGTACTTTTAGATCAATTTAATGTTTAAAAAATGTGCAAATTTTCAAAATTTGGGGGGGAAGGGAAGGGAAGGGAAGGGAAAATAGAAAGTAAGAAGGAAAAAAAAAAGAAAGGAAAAGTGAATCACGTGGTTCATAAATTAAATCCGTGGATTTTTGTCAGGAGGGAGCATTATGGTCCTCCAGTCCGACCTTCCCCATAACAGGATGGATACACCCAAAGAGGTCTTGGAAGGGCCTCAAATTAGGGAAAAATGAGCACATCCCTCCCTGACAAAACCCAGCCTAAGGAGCAAAGCACTCGTTTGCCCTCCCTCGCACTCCTGATTTATTCGTGGGTGATTAATTTTGTGTCCTGTCCACCCCGGGTATTGTATGACTGCTCTTTCCTAAGATTCCAGAGGTTTATTTCTTTGGAAAAACTGACTCTGCCCTCGGTGTCTCGCTCCTGGAAATAAATCACAAAGCCCAGATATAAAACAGGAGGGGGAGGTGTTACAGTTTACCTTGAGTTTGACAGGGAGGGTGTGTGGGAGTGAGGTGAAAAATGAGTTGAATTGATGATAAATCTGGATTTATTACTCCTTAAAACAAACCAATAGATCAGTCAAAACGAAATAATTTGATTCCTATGCCGCAAATCTCAGGCGGCTCTGAGTGACACCGGTGCTGGTAATGATGATAAATAAAAACTCCAATAATTCCCATCCCTTCAGTGCTCTTGGCAGTCGTTCCTCAGTCTGGAGCTCGAGCTCCAGGAGGAACCATTAGGATCGTGTGCTCCGACCTGTTCCATAACACATGCCAGGGAATTTCATGCAGGAATTCCTGCTTCAGGACCGGAGTTTCTGCAGCAAACCTCACAGATTGATGGCAGTGCTGATTTAAACCCATCCAGTCATGGAGAGGGCCGTGGATTCAGTTCAGGTGCAGTTTGGACAGCCCGGCCTTTATTTTTAGACTGATGCAATACGTAATCACTGGAAAAGTTGGATTATAAACCTGGAATTACTCTTAACATCTGACTAAAAAATAAGACAGGCTTAGGATCTGAAAGAAAGATTGAAAGCGACCCCAGGTACGAATGACCAAAGCCATTCCAAGTAATTTCCAAGTAATCCAAGTGTCTCTACTTGTCCTAACCAAACAGCTGGATCTGCTGGGCACCACCTGTTTTGACCCCAAAATCCTTAAATTCTACTTCTGGGCACACCCAGAGCTCCTCGTCTGGAGCAAGTGAGCCCTTTGGATAGGAGTCATCATGGACAACCTGAGGAACGTGAAATACTGACTTCCGAATCTGGATTTCCCTCAAAGGCAGGGTGACCAACAGGTGATTCCAGAAGCAGATCTGACACTTTTGTTTGGTCCTTCACTCTCTGGATCTTCTGTTTCTCTGCTGTTACTGTAAAGGGACCTTGGGCTGGCTGGAGTGGCCTGAAATGTCTCATTCTGAGATGATTTTTGTTATGTGAGATACCTCCTGTCCCTGCTGGAATCTGATGAATCCCTAAATCCATCCAGAGCAGTATTAAGATGCAGTGATTGACCTCTGAGCCTGATTTCTTCATTCCCAACGGGAACAGAACCTCCAGGAAGCCACAGTGGTGAGAGTGGCTGGTTTTAGCGGAATGGTTAGAAATGAAATCCCAAAATTAAAATCCTGAGACACTAAAAAGAATTCTCTTCTCCGTCCTTTTCAGTCTTAATCAGCCAGAAACCATAAATAAGGAATTCAAGGAGGAGCAAGTTTGGTTGAGATCCTCAGCTGAGGGAAGCATCCCACCTGATATGGACTCACGGAATTCCAAAATGATTTTGGGTTGGAAAAGACCTTAAAACCCATCCAGTCCCACCCCTTGCCGTGGGCAGGGACACCTCCCGCTATCCCAGGCTGCTTCCAGCCTCATCCAACCTGGCCTTGGACACTTCCAGGGATCCAGGGGCAGCCACAGCTGCTCTGGGCACCCTGTGCCAGGGCCTCAGCACCCTCACAGGGAGGATTTCTCCCTAATTTCTCATTCTCATTTGTTTTCCACAGATATCCCGTGCTAGAACACGGCTTGTTTGTTTTTTCAGCCTCCCACGCTGGAATATTTGGCTGGGATGCCACGGATTTCTCTCACCTCTCGCAAACATTGAGCCTTGTTCCTGAACTGCCAAAATACTTGGATGCTTCCAGTGGGGAGTGATTAACGTCCATCCCCGTGGCATTCCACGTGTCAAACACACCAGCAGGAAGTTCCCTGAGTGACACGAGTTCCTTTGGCCTGTCCATGTGCCAGACAAGCCGACAGCTGATGCTGGAGCAATATCCACAAGGAATTGGAGATGGATTTTTTCATGCATATGGATCACCAGGAACAGCAGCTCCCTGGGATAAAATTGCCCAGAGCCGGAGATTCCCGGCAGTCCAGCAGAGCAATAAATAACCTGAAATTACAGCGCTGGGCACCAGAGATTTTGATTGACTGGTGTGATCTGGGAAAGGGTTTTCCTTGGAAAGTTTTGGGTGAGGTCATCCAGATGGTGGAGTGGATGGAGGAGATTTGAGCTTGGGAGAGGTTCGGGAATTCCCATGTGGAGGTTTGTACCGGGCTGGGGAAGCTGAGCACCGTGGTTTGTTAAATGTGGCTGGGCTGAGGAGGACAGGAGGTGACAAAGAAGGTCCTGGTGCCTGTTTTGGAGGAGACAACAAGCAGGAAATGAAGAAAAAATAAAAATTAGGTGAATTTTTGCCTCAATAAACTTCAGCTGAGAGAATGAGAAATACAAAGGTAATCAGTGGGGTAGCCAAAAAAATCATGTAAATATTTGTTGGTGCTTTACCCCATCTGTCCTTTTTGGGGGGGGTTTTTTGCATACAATGGGTTGGAACGGAAAACTTAAAAACCATCCAGCCATGGACAAGGACACCTCCCACTATCCCAGGTTGCTCCAAGCCCCATCCAACCTGACCTTGGACACTTCCAGGAAGGGAGCAGCCACAGCTTCTCTGGACAAGCTTTTCCAGGGCCTCCCCACCCCCTGAGTGAAGAATTCCTTCCCAACATCTGATCCACCCCCTCCGTCTATCAGTTTATAACCACTGTCCCTCGTCCTGTCACTATCTGTAGAAAAAGTCCCTCACCCTCCATTTTTATGGATTGTCGAGGCCTGTTGGGTGACAGGGAGCAAAATGAAACCCTCTCGGCAGAAAAGGGTCCCAAAACACAGGATGCAGCAGGTGGGGAGCAAGTTCCTGTTCTCCCAAATATAGGGGTGGAATTGGGAGCATTGGCAAAGGCGCCCAGCGGAGAAACACAGCAAGAAGTCGTTCTGGGCGCGGTGTAAAATCAGGGTGGCTGCAGGCCAAGAAAGCCGAGCCACGGGAGTAAAGTTTAGGCAAAACTGACGTTGGGTTTAATCATCTCCCAGCAAATTTCTCAGGTTGCCTGGAGAACTTGCGGATTTCCCATCCCTGGAAGTGTTCAAGGTCGGGTTGGATGGGGCTTGGAGCAACCTGGGATAGTGGAAGGTGTCCCTGCCCATGGCAGGGGTGGGACTGGATGAGCTTTAAGGTCCTTCCAACCCGACCCAGTTATGATTCTGTGATTCTATGAAATTTAGGAAGTTAGAACCAGAAACCCACCTAGATACAAGACCATGGGGCAATTTTGGAAGACTCGGATTATTCAAACTCACAGCTCTGGGCTTCAAATCCTTTAAACATTTTTTTGGGCGGATTCTTCTCTCATCAATTCTGCTTTAATAAATTCATTCTTCCCCACCAAGAAACACAACTGAGACTTCCTGGGGACATTCCCATCTTGCTTTTAATGCACAGAATGAATCCCACATATGAAAATGTCTTTTTATTCTATTTTTTTTTATCAGATTGACAACCAAGCTACCAAAAGTGTTACCCGACAGCTCATAAAGGTGAGTTTTGAGCTCCTTTCTGAAAAGCCGCAGTAAAACTGAGCAGAGAGCCCGGACATAAAGAGGACTTGTCCCTTTGCCAACATGTTGTGGATTATTTTACAAGAGCTTTCAGTCTGGAAGTCCTTAACCTGCCACTTCAGCTATCAACATTCACTATCAGCGATTAAATCTTGACTACTCCGAGACTGGAAACGGTGCCAAAGGTAAACCTGGTTCAGTTCAGCCCAGTCCTTCTCCGTTGGCTTGAGGAGCTCCTCCGAGGTCACCACGGAGTCAGAGCCCCCGGGTGTCTCTCAGGAACCACTCAAGACTCAGGCTCCAAGCCCGTGGAGTTTAAAGTTTTATAACCTGGTTCTTTTTTTGCCAGGGCTGTGAACTTCTTACCACGTGGCTCCTCATAAAAACAGAGCTATTCCATTTCTTCCTTCTTCCCAGAGTTGTACAGTGTTCCCCCGTTTCAGCTTTGCTGTTTGACAGAAGGTATTTTATCTTTCTGGGGACATCTCCAAAGGGATTTGCTGAAGGAATTTAATCTTCACCCCTCTTCCCGTGGTTGCCAGGCTTTCTCTCCCTTGGTTTCCGTGATATTTCGGTCTTTTTGTCTGTTGCGGGTTTTGTTTTATGGACACGATCTCCACATCACCACAGGAAAATGAAGATGGTTCTACAAATATTCTCCTGTTGTTACCCTGACACTGATTTTATTTAAAAGCAGACTCAAACCAGCCAGACACTGCTCTTCCCTTCCTTCTTTCTTACTAACGTATTATCCATGGCTTTTTTAATCGGAATTCCTTCTTTTCTGAAGAACAGCTTTTGCTGCTGCACTTGGACATTGGGGAAATATTTTTCTATTTATTAACTAACTTTGGTCTCCACCAAATCAATTGTTCATTCATTGTTCTCAAATCTCTCTGGTTTTGTGACCTCTTTATCCCTTCTTTAAATACCAGTTAAAACCCTGATAATCCATCCCCCGATTTATTAATATCTTCCCATTACTGAATTAATTCAGGAATTAAACCCCCAGCCTGCTCTCGTCTGATTTTGCTGCACGATTCGTTTCAGCAGGGTTTTAATCCAAATAAGAGAAGGCGGGAATGAGGAGAGAGAATTCCATATGCACAGGATTCCGCACACCCCGCGAGCCAGAGAAAAGCAGGAGTTAGGCTGGACTTGAGGCTGAACAGAAGGAGAGCTGCAGGCCAAGTCGATTAACAGAATTAATCTTCAGAGCTGTCAGGTTTCGCTTTTATTTTACGATGACTTTATTCCTCACACACACGGCCCTTCATTACCGGGCTGTTCGGGATCCAAGGCAGACGGAATGAGCAGCTTGACCTCGCTCGTAAACCCCACTGCTGAGGCAGCTGCACAACCTGAAACCGAGCAGAGTTAGCTCTGAACCTCAGCTTTCCCTTCCCTTCTCCTGCTCCCTCTCACTGCCTTGATTAGTTCCCACCTGTTTAGTCTTCATGGAAATGTTGACTTTTATACTTTCCTGTCTGGCAAAGACACATCCCTCTCCCTTTTTTTTTTTTTTTCCCATTTTTTTTCTTCCCTTCTTTCTCCCTTTCTTTCTGGGAACTGAAAAGCGAACTTCATGGTGTCGTTTTAGGGTTCCCAGCAGACAGAACAGGTCTGTGGGCCAAATGAAGTCGTTTCCCTGTGTTTGGAGTGGAAAGGTTCAGTTCACGTGTCAGAGACCGCAGAACCCGTTACAGGAACGCTGTTACTCCTCGATGATCTTACGGGCTTTTCCATCCAATTTTCTTTTCCAAAGGAATAATCAGACGAAAAGGTAACACGTGAGGCTCACCTCATCCTGGACTGGGGGCTGGAAGGGGTTTTTCGCTTGTTCCCAAGCCCATCTTTTTGCTCAGTAGGTCCTGGAGCCCGCGGCCAGTGCTCAGCTCAGAGTTATCCCTCTCAGGAGAGCCAGCCCTGGCTTCGGCAGGACCCACAGCCTCATTAATTATTCCAGAGCCGACATTCGGCAGTTCCAGGGCTGACCTAAACCAGCTACGTCAGGATTCCTCACCCCGAGGAAAGGTTTATCTTCTGGAACAGCGCGAAGGTCGCTGGCGGGACAGGGGCGCTTCCTGTAAAAGTCTGGATGGGGCCTGGGAATGACGAGGAGAACTGGAGCTCTGCTGCTCGGTGATGTCATCCTTCTGCTCCTTTCCAGCCAAACGTGGTTGGACCCAACCATCAGTTTGGTGGGAGACTCCAAAGGCATCCCGATTGCTACACGAAGTCAGGGAAAGCCATTCCTTTTCTGTTTCCGTAACCCCTAAAGGCAGAGCCTTTCAGATCAGCAGGTTTTGGACCAGATATGAAAAAAAAGGGGTGGAGAAAGAGGGGTTTATCCGGGCAGTGTTAGGAATTTCTGTCCTGGATATTTCCGTGCATAGACATCCATTCCTAGGGTTTCTCCAAGCTGGAGGCCACCTCTCCAGGCACATAAATTTCAGGAAAGGAGCTGACAGGCCAAGATTATCAGGTTCAACCAGACCCCGTTTCATGTCCCGATCCAGGGAAGAAAATTCCTGCACGTTTAACAACTGTGGAACAGGTGGCAGAACTTCACTTTCCCTACTCCATAAAGTGCCCTGGAATCCTCTGGGACAGAAGGTGCCGTGTAAGGAGTGATTGTTCCCTGGATTTCTTTGCTGTGGTTTGGTTTTCATTGGGTCAGCTTTGAGCCCTCCCCGAGGCTTAAGTGGCAAAGAATTAACCCGGAAAAGTTGATGGATTGGGATTTGAGTCCCTTAACTGGTCCCTCTTGGCTTGTTGGCTGCTTTCTGAGGAGGGTGGGGAGACAGGGAAACGTTCTCCACTCGAATTCCCTCCCATGGAAACGAGGGAGAAGTGGATGACGGGGCTTTGGCACCACCTCCTTTACTCTCATTTATTCCTGTTATTTTCCACCCGATTGTTCCCTAAAGATTTGGATCTCCAGCAAACAGAAAAGCCAGGATTTTTTATTTTTTTTCCTTCTATCTCCTGGGAGGGTGGAGGTCAGAACCAGAGACCTTTTATTTTCTTTTCCGTTTCCAGCACTGTATCTAAGAGCTTGTCAGGAGAACAAATTAAGCTCCAATTAAATCTGTCCTGTTGATCAGAGCCCGGCTGTGCTCCATCATGGAATTCCTGCGGAAAAAAGGGAGGAACCTGTCGAGCTCTGAAGTGCTACTGTACTCCACATGTGCCAAAGTGTGCTTGGAATACAGAGACACTGAGCTGGTGCTGGAGTAATAAAATTAGCAATAATATTAATACTCATTAATTAATATCACCGTGCCTTGGACTGGTGTCACTGTAGGGGATTTTCAGCTCGTTCGGTTAAAGACTGCCTGGTTTTCCAGAGGTCAAAATGTTTGGAATATGAAAATTGTCCTTGAAATAGATATTTATGGCATTACGTGGGAATATTTAGCTGTCGGCACTCTGGTAATGAGCCGTGGTTTATTAACAACAAACAGGGAGTTAATTACTCGGGAGAGACTGTGGACTCCCCATCCCTGGAAGTGTCCAAGGCCAGGTTGGACAGGGCTTGGAGCACCCTGGAAGGGGGGAAGGTGGCCCTTCCGGAAAATATCATTTGAGGTTTTCCCCCTGTTCCACCAGTGAAATGTAAGAAGAAAAAAATGAAAATCCATTTATCTTTGGGATATGACATTTAAAAATTGGTTTCAGGCATCTGGATAGTCAATAAAGCTTAAAGAGGAAAAAAAAGAGAGAATTATTAAGGTTTTCTCCATGTGATAAGGAAGAAGGAAAGATAGAAAAGAGGAAGGGAGAAGGAGAGCGGGGGGGGGAAGAAAAGAAAAATTAATAAGAAAAAGAAAAAATAAAAGAAAAATGAGAAGAGAAAAAAGGGAAAGGGAAAAGGAATCCATGTCCCTTCCCTTCCCTTCCCTTCCCTTCCCTTCCCTTCCCTTCCCTTCCTTTCCCTTCCCTTCCTTTCCCTTCCCTTCCCTCTTTCCCTCAGGAATCCTGGGAAGATTCAGGTAAATACAAACACCGCAATCCATCTAAAGTGGATTTAGGAACAGCACCAGCAGAGGTGTTTCCTCAGGAATTCCTTCCCACATTAATTAGGAAAGTTTTGCATTCCAGGCCTCATCAGTCTGCTCTTTCCGTGCTGTGCTCCATAAGCTCTCCCTCAGCCTTCGGCTGCTTGGAATAAAACCCAGCTTTTCCAAGGATATTTACTGCCTGCACAGCACCAAAGGCAGCAGCAGCGGCTCCCTTCCAATCCTGTATCACATTCAAAGGATATCCAGGGAAGATCTCCTGGCAAAACCATCCCTGGCAGCCTCTCTTCGTTTGTTGTTTATAAATCCTAAAAATTCAGGCTTGGATCTTTCTCTGCGTGCTCAGGAAGGCTCCTCCAGAATTTCCGGATTTCCTTCTGGCTTCCTCATTTTCCTTCTCAGAGGACTCTCGACGAATCCTGGCTTCCCTGATAAACACTATCAGTTTGATCTTTCCCAGGGGACGAAGAATGGACAGTCCAGCATTCCTGAGCAGAAAGATTCCCAGCACGGAGCCAAATCAGGGCTTTGGTTTATCCCCACTGCTGTTCTGGGGTCAGGGATCAGTCCCAGTGTCCTAAAAGCACCTGGAAATTCAAAGCCACGGTAGCACAGAAAACAGGGAATGGTGAGGAGATAATCGAAGCTGATGGAGGGTAGAGAGTAAAGGGAAAAGGGAAAGAAATAAAAAGGGTAAGAAAAGTGATGTCGCTGTGGGAAGTGGGAACGTTTTCCAGTTCAGCTCCAAACCAGGCGGGCCTTGGTTCCGTTTCCTTTTCCTGTCTGCTCTGAAAAGCCCAGTGAGGCCTCCCCAGATAGGGCAGGGAGTCACTCCCAGGGATCTCCCTGCCTCCGGCAGCTCGGGATCTGCCTTGGGATGGTGGGGCTGGATGAGCAGAGGTGAGAGCTCTGGGACCCAAAGGATGTTCCAGAACATCAACAGTCACTTGGACCTTTGCTTTTCCCTTTCCCTTTCCCNTGCTTTTGGCTTGTCCCAGAACCACTCCTGGTTTTGTATCCAGGGACTCGATATCTTAAACTCCATCTATATTTTAGGAATGAGACATCCCTATAAACTCTTTTCTGGCCTCAAAAACAGCAAATCCAGGCTTGTTTGCATCCCCCACACCCTCTTTCCCTGTCCTTTGGTATGACCACATCCCCAGTCTAGTACAGAATAATTCCTGCCTCATTCCAGCCCCTGCCTAGGAATTAATTTTGGAGGAGGATGAGTGGCCTGGGCAGAAGATGAAGGACATTGGAACAATTCCACAGTGCGGGGATGGAGTCCCAGCGCCTCTGGAAGTTTCCTGGCACTATTTATTGTTATTAAGGACGTGACTTCCCTGCCCAGCCTTCCGAAGATCTATAGGAACGACAGGTTCCTGCTCCACTGGGAAAATCGCTTCATTAAAATTCCATGAGGGACTCAGAGAAGGGATAAGGGTCCCTAAAAGCTGTATTTGGGTTCAGTTCTTTAAAAAAGTGAATTCCTGGGGTTTTCTTGGTCTTTTATAAATGGATCCAAGGCTGGGTGAGGGTGAACTGGGATCATACAACGCGATGCAGGGTGTGCCATGGAAACGTGGAATTAAGGTCGGGAAAGAGCGCTGAGATCACCAAGCCCAACCATCAACCAGCACCACCATGTTCACCACACACCCACATCCCCACATCTGAACGGCTTTGGGACACCTCCAGGGACGGGGATTCCAGCACTGCCTGACCACCCTTTCCAGGAAGGAATTTTCCCCGATATCCAGGCTAAACCTCACCTGCTGCAACTTGAGGCTCTTTGCTCCGGTCCTGTCCCTTGTTCCTTGGAATAAACGACCCCCCCCGGCTGCCCCCTCCTGTCAGGGAGTTGTGCCGAGCCACAAGGTCCCCCCTGAGCCTCCTCTTCTCCAGGCTGAGCCCCCCCAGTTCCTTCAGGAATTCTCCAGACCCTTCCTCATCTCCATTCCCTTCTCTGGACACTCCACATCTTTTTTTGACTCCCTAAAAGTGACCAAACCATCCATGAGAGTTAAAACCTTTCTCCTCCTGCTCCAGTGACAAATGTTAGGACAAAAAACAGCAGGATTCCCTTGGAAAGACCTTCACACCTTATCAACCAGGACCTGATGCTCCTCATGGAGGCCACAAACACCCAGAAACCTTCCCGGAACTTCCCCTCAGCCAGGAATTGTGAGAGTCCCTCCGCAAGTTTGGATGCCACAGCTTCCAAAGGAACGTCACACCCGGGATTACCCAGGAGGGAACATTTCGGAGCATTTCCCAACCGGGAGCTGATGTGTTTTATTTCCTTCAGGATTACCCAGGAGGGAACATTTCGGAGCATTTCCCAACCAGGAGCTGATGTGCTTTATTTCCTTCAGGATTACCCAGGAGGGAACATTTCGGAGCATTTCCCAACCGGGAGCTGATGTGTTTTATTTCTTTCAGGGAATGTTCTTTCAACCAGACAATGGGGACACTTCCCCCACGGTCCCGAAGGATCCGGGATGGAATTCCTTCCAGCCCTCGGCTATCCCATCCATGGATGACTCAGAGGGTTAAGGGCTCCCCTCCCTGCTCGCAGCCACAAAGAGCAAAGAAGGAAAAGAAGCCGGTTTGTAAAAATGCCATCCCGGAGGGAAATCATTCCCGTGGAGCAGGGGAAGGATCGGAGCACAATGGCACCATCCATCTCTCATTTCTTTTTCTCCCCCCAAGATTTTTAAACTTTTTTTTCTGTCCTTTTCATGTGTCTCTTCTGGTTTCTCTTTTTTCCTCCTGATCTGGAATTAATTTCTTTCTTTTCACTGATAAATTGCTTCCCTCTGGATTCTCTTCCCAGCACAAACTTCTTTTTCCATGTTACCTTCAAGACATTTTCTGCCTCTGGTTCCGTTCATCTCCCTCTATTTTCTTGTCCACTGTGTCTTTCCATGGATTTAAAACCCTTTTTTCCTCCTTTTCAGTCAAAAACATTTATTTTCCTCCTTCCTCCTCCATTTTAAATGTTCAATCTCTTTTTAGTCCCTTCCATCAGTGAAGGCAAGGATCCAACTCAGAAATATCATCAAAAAACTCCAATTCTACAGCACTGCTATCGATTTATTCCTTTAAAAAACACGCTCCGTGACAGAGAAAAGAGATTTCCACCAAAATTCCAAAGTTTCCTGATCAGCATTTGAATTCCACCAACAATTTCAGTTTCCAGTGGAAATGGGGATGAAATTCCGTTTGGTTAAAATGTCCTTGGGTGCTTCAGTGCTGAACTGAGCTTCAGATCCTGTGTTTGTGTATTTATTTAATGAGTCTAAAATGCCAATTACTCAGAATAACTCATTTTATCCAGCACATCCAGTGGGTCCAGCTCTATTTTCCTTTATCCAGTGGAGGGTGGAAATCCTGATTGGCAGCACAGGAAGAAGAAGTGTGAGAAAAAACGGACAAGAATTCATAAATTCAGTCAGGATGTGAGAATTCCAGAACCAAGGCATTGCAAATAAATCAAGGACTGCGGGTTCATGAAATTGGGAATTTTGCATCCTATTGCTGGGGAGAGATGTCAGAATTTCTTCTCTTTCCCTCCTGCTCTTCCATGAGAAAATTTTCATGGATTTAAGGTCTGCTCTATCAAGCAGAAAGGAAATTTCCTGACCAATCCTAACAAAAACTGAGCAAATATTTGGCTTTGACAGGAAAATAAAAGGTGGGATTTTGTTTATAGGTTAAAAAATCCTAAGAAACTCATGGAAAAACGTCCTGTCTGACCATCAGCTGAGGAATCTTGTACCCGGAGAGCCGGGAACAGGGAGCTGAGACTGGAGAGAGGCTGTTCCCGGATCAGCATCTCCCAGAGGATTAATTTTCATCTTCTTCTTTAACAAATGCTATGGATAAATTTATGCTGGGACAGACACTCACCACAGGCCTATGGATTCAGGATAGTTTTATGGAATTTTAGGAATTCCGTATCTCTGTGGAGGTTGCCCAGAGAAGCTGTGGCTGCCCCTGGATCCCTGGAAGTGTCCAAGGCCAGGCTGGACATTGGGGCTTGGATCCACCTGGGACAGTGGAAATCTTCCCTGTCCGTGGTGGAGTGGAACTGGATGATCTTTAAGGTCCCTTCCAACCCAAACCATTCCAGGATTCCATGATTCCACGATCTGGGCTTGTGATGATTTCCAGGGACGCCTTCCATTATCCCAGGGTGCTCCAAGCCCCAATGTCCAGCCTGGCCTTGGACACTTCCAGGGATCCAGGGGCAGCCACAGCTTCTCTGGGAATTCCATCCCAGCCCCTCCCCAGCCTCCCAGCCAGGAATTCCTTCCCAATATCCCATCCATCCCTGCCCTCTCTCAGGTAAACACTTTCTCCTGCAAAAGCCAAGGTGAAGAATCAAGAAAAATGCTCCAAGAGCATTTCTTGGATGCTGGGATACCCAGGAAACATAGAAAGAATTCCTTCTTCTCCTTTTTTCCCCCCCCGGAATACTTGGAACCAACCTCACCTTTAGAAAACTGCCAAATGTGTTTCACCCGATGACGCTGTGAAAACTTTGGAATTTTTTTACATTTCCAGGTGAACTTTCCTCGGACAAACAGCCCTCGCAGCCAGAGCAAGCGGGGAGAACAATGAGTCAGAAAAAGGCTGGAATTGAAAAGGTTTGCTTTGCTCACATCCTGGATTGATTTCCTTTAATGGTTTCCCTCTGACGGCCGCGGTCAAAAATAATATCAGGAATAATAAAATCAAGGAATTTGCCCCTCCCTGCTGCCTCTAATACAGGATTTACTCACCATGTGTTGACAGAGCCCCGCAGACAGACCAAGATGGGAATTTAAGCAATAAAACTCCAGGAAAAATTGGGATTTTCCTGCTTTTTGTTATTCTTACAGCGGTTGCATTGTGCTCATAAGACCGAGGTTAAAAGAGAAGGGTCTGAGGGGGTGCAGGGACTATTCTTGGGGTGCTGGGTCTTCTTTTTTACCCTCTGTGTCAGCTTGAAGAAGGATTTTTGCTTATTATTTAAATATAGATCTTTTTTATATTTGTATATTATTTCTATTTATATAATTTCCATAATTTTTTTAGTATAACTGTGCAGAAATTCAGATTTTCGACCTGCTTTTTTCTTTCATAAAATTACATTTCTAAAATTCTCGCTCTTTTCTCTCTTCTTACCTCCAAGTACCCAATTATCTGACAATTGCACAATAACTTCATAATGAGCGAGGTCATTACATCATTTCTGTTGCTGTTATACCACTAAAATCATGATTAATAACAGAAATAATTAATCTATTTTTCATTAACTGAGGAGAAAAATTTGAGCAAATAAATCAACTCGGATTACAGAAGTCAGAGCGGGGTCACCTGGTTCAACCTCCCTGCTCAAAGATGCATAAAAGGTGGTACAAGTAGACACATAAACGTATAAATATAAAAATAATATATATAAATATAAAAATAATACATAAAAAATATATAAAGAATATCTAAATCTAAATATATAAATAATGGATAGAATCAAACAAATTTTTAAAACTCCGACCCCAAAACCACAACCCAGAGCAGATTTGGGGTCCTATTTCTACAAACACCTCATCGCTCTTCATTACGCTGTCATATTCCATATTTAAAACTGGATGTGCTGCACCAACCATTCAGGGGTGTATTTGGGATTCCAAAATTCACTCAAAGGGTGTTATTAACCTTAATCCTTCCCCATTTTCCTGCTGAAAAGCTCCAGTTATTCCCTAAAAAAGAGAAAATGGGTTGGTGCAGCCTCATCAGTCCGTGCAGTGCCAAAACCTCACAGGGAACACTTCAAGTTTCCATGGCGAAACCTTATGGGCCAAAATATTTATTCCATAGATCAGGATTTTTCTTTTTCCCGAAGAAATCAGGTGGAAGAAAGAATATATTTATTTAGGTGACTTATTGTGTTGGGAAAAGCTGTTTGGTCTTCTCCCAAAGGATATAAACACACAGAACGCAAACAGCACCAGGCGTTAATTTTGGGGGGGTCGTGGCTATTTTGGGAAAACACAGAACAGCAAATCAAAATATTGCTAAAAATTAACATTTTTTATACACAATATACATTTATCCCATGGAATTCACAAAAGAGCTGGAGCGTGTCCAGGGCAGGGAATGGAGCTGGGGAAGGGTCTGGNCGAAGCCTTTTCCAAGATGTACAAGAGGATGGAGTGACAGGACAGGTAATTTTGTAGAGGAAAGTCATGGGAAGGCCGTGGTGATTTCATTTTAAGCCATGAAGAAGAACTTGAAACACGGGCATGAAAAAACTTCAATCAAAAGTTTCAAGGAAAATTCCAGTCTGGCAAAGCTGTTGATAAAGAAAACTGAACATCTGACCATGAAAAGTTTAAAGTCATCAATAAGTATCTGCAGATGGAAGAAGAAAAAGGAAAATTAAGTGCCAAAACATAAAGAATTCTCATGTTTTATGGTTATTAAATTGTTTATCAAGTTTCTGGAAAGTTGTTATAACCCAAACAGGAATTATGGACTTGAAGTGAGCAGACAACGAGTCAAAAAAACAACTTTCCCAAGTTATAAAAGCAAAAGAAGGAATAACTGAAATTATTTCTTTTTTGCTTTTTTAAATCATTCCATGAACTGTGCACAACTCCAGGAAGGTCTCGTGGTCACTTCTGCAATTTAGGAGTCAAAAATGAGCATAAATCTGCAAGATTTCTGATTTTCCAAAAGCCACGAGCACTTTGCTCTGAACCATCCAGCTTCCTTGGAAAACCTGATGAGAATTTTAACGGAGGCGTCACACCCAGAGTGACAACATTGGATTTAATTTATGGTACCGACCGTGGGATATATAAAAGGTGGATTCATTATCCCTGGAGATGCTTAAAAGGCATGGAGAGGTGGCACTTAGGGATGTGATTTAGTGGTGGATTTGGCAGTGCTGGTTTAAGGACTGGACTTGATGCTCTCCGAGGGCTTTTCCAACCTGGATCCAGATCCAAAGGAAGCCAGTCTGTTGCTGAGATTCAGGTGGATTAATTTCCACTGGCTCAGAGGTTTTCGGAGGCAGAGAAGCATCCAGATCATTTTGGGGATTAGTGTTATTCCCTGGATTTTTCAATAACCACCTCATGGCAGGATTTATGGCTTCTCTGTTCTGGTGGAGAAACACAACGGGTCCATCCTGAGGCCAGCACTTCCAGGGCAGGAAACACACTCCTGCCTTCCTGCTCCTGTTTGGGCCAGGGCTGGGACAGCCCTTGGCTAATCCTTGGCTGAAGGGAATGGGAATGGAAGGACAGACACAACATTTCCGGAAAACAGTCTGGACTTCTTCGATTTTTTTGGATCTCAAGAGAAATCTGAGCGTTGCTGCAAAGAGCTGATTCAACTTCTCTTTGCTGGACGGAGCTCCTGGTGCTCCCTTTTGGAGAGGGACAAATTAAATCCCACGCCTTTATCCCCTTCTCATTCCCAAATCCCCTAAAAAAGCTGCCCCTCTTTCCACTGGAAGATCCCATTTCCTCCCTTGCACTCCCGCTGTGCTCTTACCCCACTGTCAAAGCTTAAAACAATAAAATTTTGGGAAAACCCCACATTTTCCATTTTGTCCATGTGCCAAGCACTGCATCCTGTCTGGACCAGAGGTTGTTTGAGACCTTGCACTGATAAATTATGAGTATTAGGGATATTTTTGGGAAAGTAGGGGAATTTCAAAGACATGCCTTCGCTTGAACAGCTGCCTGGAAAATTAAGAGCTCGGAACAAAACCAGTATCCGATCGGAGGAAATCCTAATCCGTGTCTCTCCTACATTTCTGGTTTTTTAGCTGTGCTGTTTTCAAGTTGTCCCTGTGTTATAAAATCCTCCCTCACTGTGGTCCTTGGAAAAGCCCATTTATGGACATAATGGACGATAAAATCTCTTCACTCCCGCAGAACACGGCTGTTCCCAACATTTTGGGGATTTAATGCTGGCAAAACCACCAGGATGACAGATTTGGAAGAGCAAATCCTCCTTAACAACCCAAGCAAAGAAGTTGACAAGGAACATGGAGAAGATGCTTACCTGTATGACGACATTCAAAAAAATCAGAATTAAAGCTTGGATTTGTTGATGTGGAGCCAGAATCAGCATCGAGAGCTGTGGAAAACTCAAATCTGGAAGAGTGGAGGCACAGAGAGGCTCTCACATGGACCAGAAGGTTCTGTCAGTGACTGTGCTGACACATCCCATGAGCAGATGGAGATGTCCGCTCAGGATGGCACAATCGGTCGGGTTTCAGAAAAGCAGGATGAACCGTGACCTTAAAAGAGGTGAATCCCACGGCTGTGGTCCATGACTGGTTGTAAGAGATCCAGCACCTCTGCTCAGCTTCCGGATTTTGGGAAAGGTGAGACTTGTGCATCTCAGGTGGCTTCAACCTCTCCATGTAGGCAGCGGAGTTAATCCTCAGTGGAGATGTTGGAGACTCAATGATTGTGACTCAACTCTTCCTTGCAGATGGCCAAGAGGATCTGAATTCCCCATCTAGGAGGGACTTTCCTAGGATCCACAATTCACGCTATGGTCAGGAAGAGCCAGACTTCGGGAATTTGGTCGTGCTGGTTGCTGAGCACCTTGTTCTGCTGGGGCCAAATAAACCCGAAATACAAGAGTTCGGATTACGGCACCGAATTTGCTTGGAGCCTGTTTTTATGGAAGGTCGGGTGTGGGACTCCCACACAGGGAGGGAGACCCGAGAGTCCTGGCCAGAAAGTTGAAGAGACGAGAGGAGGCCTCTTGTTGGTTGCTTCAGATTGTTGTTTTAATTAGCGTTATCAGAGANGGCCTCCTGGAGTGATCGTTGTTGTGAGGAATGTTTGTACGGACCTAGAGGCTCCGACCCACCAGTAACCCCATGAGGAACGTGCCAGTCCTCCCTGTCGAGGGAATATCCAGCTGCTGTGCATTGACAAGCAGGAATGGCTCCGATCGGGGTCGGATTTGTGCCTGTGAGAACATCTTGGCAATGGCACCTCCATCTTCCATGGAATGCTGACAAGGAACAGCAGTTCTTACCAACAGCTTTTTCCCTTCCCGAGCTGGTTCTTTCCATCTCTTCCGAAATATTTCCAGGAGAATTTGTTTGCTGTTGATTAACTTTCTACTGTATGGATTCTGGGCCTGAGCTGAGATTCAAAATGGGTCCATAAATTATCCCTAGGGCTGATTTTCACTCTTTCCCTGTCGCACGTGGGAGTTAAAACAGACAAAAATTGCCTCTCCCTTTTCTCAGTAGTTTTTCCAACCCCACTGGCTTTTATTAAACTGATTTATTTATTTTTCCCTCCTTTCCCACTTAATTTTAAGTGGCTGCTCCCTCATCCCCAGCACTGGCTCACAAAACATATATGGAAAGTGAAATAATTTATTGTTCAATTATTTGCTTTTCTGTTGGTAGATGTGATGTGTTCCCTTTTATTTGTTGGGGATTTTTTTGCCCCAGCAGCGTGGGGGGAAAATAAATGACTTTTTTTAGTCTCTTATTTTTTAATTTTGACTTCATCCTTTTATTTTTTACCCTTGAAAAGAAACCCCTTTGTGATCTCAACAACCACGTAATGAATACAAATGAATAACCAGGCTATCCACGAAATGTTTTCCTGGGTGTTCCCTTCTGTACCAGCCAATTTTTCCTTAGTTTCAGGAAGGCAGCCAAGATAAGGAAATATTCATCATTTCTGCACTGCATTATTTCAGTGGAAACAAAGGCTCACGCTGTGCGTATTTGTGTATGTTGTGCATCGATTGTAGGCCCTGTCACCCTGAATCCAGGATTTCGGAGTGCCTCTGGAGCCTTCCAGCTCTCCAGTCATTCATGGAAAAGCCGCCCAGACAAGTGAGGGAAGCTGCGGTTGTAGTTTTGGTGTTCCTGCAACGCCAAACCTTGACATTTCTGCCCCTTTTGTCCATAACCTCCTCTCATCCCCCTCTGACACAAACGTTTGTGTGGCCACTCCTTGAACCTGACCAAGGAACTGATCCAACTGAAAAAGAACCTGGGAAAATTATTCAGAATTTATTTTTGCCTCCAGATCGGCTCCTTGTCGGAGTTCACCACCTGGTCAGGAAAGTAGGAGGGCAGGAAGAGCTGTGGGATTGGCTTGAGGGCAGGAGAGAGGGAAGCAGGAGGGGAGGGAGTTTAAACTGGGGTTGACACCAAATCCAAAAGGCCTTGAGAACTTCACCCTGACAAGGAGCTGTCTGAGGTGACCAACTGTAGGAACACGGAATCGTTTAGGTCGGAAAAGGGCTCCGAAATCAAAGCCCAACCATTAATCCAAGGCCGCCACTGACCCATGTCCACAAGTGCCACATCCACACGACTTTTTAGGGATGGGACTCCACCACTGCCCTGGGCAGTTGTGCCAGGGCTGGACGGACTTTTCCATGAAGAAATTTTTCCCAATATCCAACCTAACTGTGGGTTGGGAGAGATTGTGATACAGGAGATTATCCGGAATATCTGCCTATACTGGGGAAGAAGGGAATAAATCAGGGAATTCTCTTCTACCTCTCTGAGCTAAAGCCTGCTGAAGATTCACTGAAGTCGCCAAGACACTTTGCATTTTCACCTGAAACCACATATTGGATTGCCCATCCCTAAATAACGACATTCCAGGTGTGAGAGGAATCTGAGGAGAGCAGTGGGAAAAGTTTGGCTGAAAATTAATATCTCACAGGACAGAAAATATGTTAAAAAAAAAAAATTAAATATCAGTAATTATAAAGAGGGAAAACCAGGCTGTGCTTAAAGGCAAGATGAGGAGCTGGGTATCTTTCCAAAATCCTTCCCTGTCCAGAAAACGGAAATTAAATAATTTTTTAATTATGAACAAGTAATCAATTATTACCAAGTATTACTGCAGTTGTAACATCTGTGCATGAAAAATTAATTAGCTCAATTAGTAAAAGGAGGGTCTCTGCAGGTTTTTGTCTCATTCTTGTGAAAAACTCCTCTTCAAATGTCCCATTTGTCCAAAGACAAACTCCAGGACCCTCCTTGCCCGGCAATTCCCAGCCTAAGCCTGATTTAGGCAGCTTTAGAAGCGTTCCCTAAGGGACTAAAGGTTGGGAGATGGGGACACTGCCAGGGAAGGTCCAGTCAGGAAGGAAGGCTGTGGTAATGCAATTAATTCAGCCTTTAATGACTGGGCAGGTACAGAGCAGCAATCCGTGGATCTCTCCAAGGATCTGGCAGCATGTGTGAAAAAATTCCACATTCTGCTTCCTTCCCTCAACATTGGTATAGAGTTCATAAATGGATTTTTGGCCAAAATAGACTTTTCCAGGCCCGAGATAGCAGAGAGGAAAAGGAGAGGCAGAGAGCAGGAAAACTCCCATGAATGTGTCATCCAAGCCCAGATAAAATTTCTGTGACACCAGAACTGTAATTATAACTATAATTAGAATTTTGATCAGACATCTGCAGCATCCTCCAGCTAATCTTAGCTTTGGTGAGGTGGACGTAACACCCACAGGAATGTCACTGCCATGCTGGGAAGGGAAACAGGAGCCTTAAATTATTTATTCACAGCTGGAAAGAAAATCCCTGTGGAGTCTATAAGAGGGACTCTATCCCAAATCTTTGTCATATGATCTCATCCCATTTTTGAGAGATAAAATTGCTCAAGGTAATCACAGAGTCCCAGAACGATTTGGGTTGGAAGGGACCTTAAGGGTCCTCTTTTCCACCTTCTTCTACTTCCACTATCCCAGGTTGCTCCAAGCCCCATCCGACCTGGCCTTGGACACTTCCAGGGATCCAGGGGCAGCCACAGCTTCTCTGGGAAATCCATTCCTGGCCCTCACCACCTTCATGGCCAAGAATTCCTTCCCAATATCCCACCTAACCCTGCCCTCTGTCAGTGGGAAGCCATTCCCCCTTGTCCTGGAAAAAAAGTACAGGATGGATGGACGCGTAGTGAAAGCTGTAAAGGAGAAATTGTTTTAGGGTGGATTAGACTTTGGTTTTAGGAGTTTGGAGGTTCTCATGGGTGCTGTATCCGTACATGCAGAGCAGAACATTTCCCCAGTGGGACATCTCAGCGTTTATCAGCTTCAAATGTACCCTGTGGAATATCCTGCCTGTTACAGCCTGGAAAACAGAAGAGCAGCAACTGGAATTAAAATTCCTCATGTTCTGCTTTGGCCACATGCACAGGGTCCAGACTCGAAGCCAACTCCTTGTTAACGTTCTAACCATGGCTCTTCCTCAGCCTCAAATCCATCCATTATTCCTCCATTTTCTTACAGTATGGGAAGGTTATTAAATTCCTTCCCAACAGTTCAAGGGGATTGGAAAAAATCCTAATGGGGGGTGGTTCCCTCAGAGCAGGGAACGCTGGTGGTGACGTAACATGGAATTTGTAGAGGAGGGAAGGATAACGATGCCAGAAGTAAGGAAAAAGGAGAAAATGTTCTTCTTTACTGGGTGGAAGTTTGGAAAGGAGCACACCTAGGTCGGGATGCGCAGGGGATGCTGTAAAAGTGTTACTGGTTATCCTGGTTTGTGCTGAGGTTGGATGCCGGGCTGGATCAAACAGGGATGTTTCTGGTGTCTGAACTGTGGGAACGACTGTCAGAAATTACTGTAAAACAAGAGATTTCAGTTTGCCAGGGCAACTCCTTCATGTTTGGAGAAGGATTTTAAATTTCGAATTTATTTTTCTTCATACGACAGTTTGCGGATTTAGCATCGCCCGTAGGGTGACATTGATCATTCCCAACTGGGGCAATCTCCAAATTTCCATGGGCTGAGAAGCTCCCTTGATGCAGAACTGATGCAGCTTCTATGGATCGTGATTTTTTTCCTGAGCGCTTTGATTTTTCCTCTGGGCACTCAGGGAAACATTGGCCCTCCCCACACCGTTCCTCTGCCCTGGCAAGGACCATGACATCAGGCCTCAAAGCCAGGGGTGTGGCCTAATTTATTCAATTCTTCCCTCTTTCCTCTGCTTGTTCCTGAGCATTAATTGTGTGGGGACTGGGGCAGGAGCAGCGTGTGCTCCGGAGGCTGCCAAATCCAACGGATCCAGCCAAGTGAAAAATAAAAAGGTCGGGTTCAAAAGTCTAAGCGAGAGAGCCGCAGGTTTTCCGATGGCTTTGACATCTCAAAGGGTCTGATGGATGTTTCCTTTGTTTGTTCTGTGACCACGCAGAAGTACTATAGAAATTCAGGCAAATCCCATGATCTCCTCCCCTTGGCTGCTCCGGAGCGAACGTAGCTGGGATTATTTATCCTGGTTTATTATTCCTTGGGCCACATCAAAAGCTCGTCCTTGCCTCTGACGAGCGCCCTTGGCGCTGCTTCGAGACGTGAAATACACACAATTCATAAACAACTTTCTCCCGTCACCCCTGCAACACACTGCGGGAAAAATAAATTACGAGGAGCTTCAATTCTCCACCCAAAATCCCACCAGGGAGCCCTGACAACAATTTACCTCTTGCTTCTTAATTTGAAGCCTGACAGAAAATCTGTGCTCTGGATTCGGAGTGAGTCAGAGCTCGCTGCAGATAAAAGCGGGCGTGGTGGTGGAAGGAGGGAGGGCAGGAAACAGATGTGTCTGTGGGGTTTCTGTCTGGGCAACTGGGTGAGCTCGGAGGCCCTTGATGAAGGTCTGGGATAATTCTTTAATTGGCGAAAATTAAGGTTGAATTTGCTCTGATTTACTCAGCAGAGCATCGACCCCTTTTCTGTTTGTATGGATCAGTCGGGACCTGAATCTCGACGTCTCTGAAGAGCCAAATCCAGCTCTAGTTGGGCCATCCCTCCCCAGGTGAAAGCTCACTTTAAATCACCGGATTTATCTCTTTGGTTAAACTAATTAATTTAATTAATTTTGCTTGGTGAAAGAAGAGAGATTTAAGGCAAGAGACTAAAAACCCCCACCTGGGAGTTCAGCGGCCATCGGGTCTCCTTTGCTGCGCTCAAAGCAGCAAAAAAAAAAACCTGTCAAAATAAAGAGGCACTTTCTTTCCATAAGGCATCAGCATCGGAAAACGATGGGATAATTGGTTTCCTTTAGGAAGGAGAATATAGAGACTCTCAGTTCTGCTTCCCCAAACCTCCAGCTCCCCTCTGGAAAAGGTTTCCGTGCGTGTTCGGTGATTATCCCATCAGCGGGGAGGACACTGGGAAGCACCTGATGAAGAAACACGGGAAGATCCAAACCAAACAGAAGTGGGAGCAGAGGAGCCAGCTCTGCAGAACATTGGATAACTGCAGCCTGTAATTTCTAAAGGAAAATTTTCCACTTCTTCAGTGAAAGGTCACATCTGGCAAACATTGCGAGAGTGTTAACAATTAGAAAAATGAAATATCTTTGCCTTCAATTTTAGTTGACAAAATAAATATGAGAATTCCATTGATCCTTTTAACAGACCATTGTATTATTCTTTGGGATGTAGTGAATTTCCAGCCCATTTCCAACCTGATCCAATTAAAGGGAACGAAACTTGAATGGCAAATCACGAGGCCTCTCCCACTTTGGTTCCAAAAAACCTCTCATAAATACCTCAAGGAATTGCTTTTATCCTCTGGTGACTCAACAGGATCCCCGTAAAAATCGAGAGCCGCATTTTAGATGGGATGTTTTACATGGATGGACACCAGCGCTGGGACCTGTAACAGGGAATTTCTGTAAGGAATGTATTCCTCCTTCCCAGGCTGTTTTATGCCTTGGAGATGGGGCAGGAGGAGACGGGAATTATTTCCTGTGCCCTGGAACTGAGATGTTGTCTTGGGCATCACCGTAGGTGGTCCAAGAAGTCCCTTTTTGATGTTGACTCAGGAGAAATAAGATCCAACTTCCTTGGTTGTTCTTGTCCGTGCTCCATCATTTCGGCAGAATTTTTCCAGAGCATCCCGAGTCTTCCCCAAGCTCAAGGAATGGCTCTGATGCTTTGCTAAAAGGAGTTGTAAGGGTGGTCTCTGTCACTGTGCACCTTGGAGGAGGAAGAAAATTCCACCAAAACCTCGACGCGGTCATTATTTACCCTCTTCCATCCCAGATTTCCCAGTGTCCTGGCAATGGAGATGTGCCAGCGCAGGACCAGTTCCAGAGAATCCCAGGATGGTTTGGGTTGGAAGGGAATTCAAGGATCATCTCACTCCACAGGCAGGGACACCTTCCGCCATTCCAGGGTGATCCAACCTGGCCTTGGGCACTTCCAGGGATCCAGGGCCAGCCACAGCTGCTCTGGGCACCCTGTGCCAGGGCCTGCCCACCCTCCCAGCCAGGAATTCCTTCCCAATATCCCACCTAAACACTCCCTCTTTTAGTTTAAAGCCATTCCCTCTCATCCTGCCACTCCATCCCTTGTCCTCTCCATCTTCCCTGCTGGTTCCTTCACGTCCTGGAATATCACAATTAGATCACCCCAAAATTTCTCTTCTCCAGGCTGGAAAAATTTTCCTGTAGGAATGTGCAGAGTTTTAGTCCCATCTAAAAAAGGTCTGTGTCTGTTTTATGAGCAGGATTGATTTCTGATGGAAAAAAAAATCCACATTTGATTGCACATTCTCCATTCTGGAATATTTTCCAGAATCGCTTTAAAATGCGCTGGTTTTCCATCAGCTTTCTTGTTTGAAGCTCCTGAACATGAGGAATTAGAATATCAAGAATCAGATTTGGGCCATACAAATTTTTCAGAACCTATAGAAAATGTAAATATTTTCAGAAGACATTAAAATTTTTCCCCGACCATGTCACACTGAGTTTCTTTTTATTCTCACAGGTTTTTCATTGATAAATAAACACTGAAGCACTGAGGAAACTTTGGATTCTTCAAAATATCTTTTGGGAAATAATTATCTTGATTTCACTCAACAAGAGCCAATGTTGTTTATTTTTATGGATTTCTTTGGTCTTTATTTGGCATTGGTTTACTTATGTAGGAATATCCAGAAATACGTAAAGTAAAATGAACTGAAAGAACTTTTTTGTTTGGATTTGCAATGGGGAAATATTTGTACGCTGAAAAAACTAAATAAACAGATAAATAAATAAAGCTGCAACACACTTTACTCTTTGAAACATTCCCCGAACTTTCCATGGAGTAACAGCAAGAGAAATAAAAGGAAAATTAGTTAAAAAAAAGTAATTTCAATCACGACATGAAAGTTGAGTTTCTCGTAGTGTCCCCCCAGCTAAACCCGCCCGTGGTCTGCAGGTACAGCGTCAATCCCACAATTCTTCCTCCCCTCCAACTTTTCATCTCCGTCTGGAATTTCTCCCGGAACATTTTAACTCTTTTCCTTGATCCTGGAGCAAGGCTTTGATTGCTTGCAGCTGACTAAAGCTGAAGACAAGACATGGAATAGCATCAGAGGGAACCGAACTTGAAGAGCCAAACCTGGAACGCTGTAACACATCAGGATTATCCCTGAGGGTTTGGGAGCTTTTCCATGCCTGAGGGAGCAGTCGGATGAACTCTGTATCCTGGAGAAAGTCCGCGGGCCTCCAGTCTGGATGGCATTCCACAGCTTTGCCCAGAGAAGTTCTGGATGTGCCATCCCTGGCAGTGTCCAAGGCCAGGTTGGACAGGGCTTGGAGCAACCTGGGATAGTGGAAGGTGTCCCTGCCCATGGCAGGGGTGGCACTGGATGATCCTTAAGATCCCTTCCAACCCAAACCATTCTGGAATTCTGGGATTTCTACAAGCTACGAAAGCAGGTTCTCCCCAAAAAAGGAAATGGAAAGGTCCCTTTCACCTTCAGTCAACTCAGGACAAAAGTCTAATTCCCAGGTTTGGGATGATCTCCATTCCCACACACACTCCCAATCATATCCCAGACTCTCCATGCTCCACCCAATTCGTTGGTACCTTCAGAGCAGCCAAACCTCAGCCTCGCTCGCCCTCCCGATGCCTTAGGTCTTAACTTTTGTATTTTTCAAATC
>VZRS01001207.1:0-20075 GCA_013398055.1 Ifrita kowaldi
CTGGGCCAGAGCTTCTGATCTTGCCCTGAAAACCCCTAATACTGCCCTTTGGAATCACAGACAAATAGAAAACAAAAAGCAATAGTGGAAGAATCCTCCACCAAGTGCTGTGAAATACAAGTGGCTAAAGACACAGATCAGTAGTACTGTGGGTTCAGTGCAGTGACCAAGCAGGGCCACACACTTGTGCTGGTGTCCCCCCTCCCCTGGGATGTGCTATGGGGACTCTCTTCTAACTCTTTGTAGTTGCTTCTACATTTTTAAACCTCTCAGACACCATCCGAGATGTTACTCTGGAGGTGGCGTTGTCTGGCCTGAAACAGTAGAAGTTCTCCAGGTGACAGAGCTGCCCCAGCCTGTGTGCAGCCGTCCTGGCAGGGAGCTCAGCCAAAGCCAGCTGCTGCCACTCCCCAGGTGGGGAACTGCTGGGCCAGCTGTCCAGCGCAGGACACTGCACGGGAACTGTCAGACCCTGGATGAACACAGGCCACCTGTGCCCCTGGCAATGGCTCAGGAAGCAGCTGAACTGTCACACAAACACCCTCCCAGCAGCAGCTCACCCTGTGCACCACAGCGGGGATAATTCTGTTAGAGACAATCATTCTGTGGGTATTTTAGTACTGTGGCAGAAAGGGGTACTTTATGCCTGTTGGGGTGAGCTCACACTGTGCCCTCTCCCAGTATGTTTTTAGTGTGATGGTTATGCGTTTTGGCTACTTGTGAATTCAGTGCAAAGCCTGTTTTATCTCCTGTACAAAAAAAGTCACTGCAACGGAATCAAGCTAGGAAAAAAAAGCAGTTTTTATCACTAAGCCTTTAATTTAAGGAATGGTTAAAAGATTGTAAGGTACAGATTGCTAAAAAACATTTCTGTGGAGAATAGAATCAGGGTGCGCTCTGAACAGTAAGAGGATGGTGCACACTCAGCTGTTCTTTCAGGACTGAAGGGCTCCATCCCTTTGCAGCCTCACTGAAGAAGTGCTCTAGAAGTGCTAGGTTTTCCTATAAAGTCTGCCATCTTCTGTCCATATTTATAGTCAGGAGGCAACTGAAATCAGGTACGCTGCCATTTGTGACAGTGTTTCTTGTTCAACTTTTCAACTTCCATGACATACAGGTTATTTGCATAAAGGAGTGATGTCTCCTCCAGAGTTCATTAACCTGGGCGTTGGGGTGCATTTGTTTAATTTTGAACATACTCAAAGCCAGGACTGCTCTGATAATTTTGCCAATAACATTCAAGGCAAAAGAGATCACAGCAACGATTTTACAAAATACATACTGAAAACATCACACTTCTTTGGAGCCAGCTTTTAAAGCAGTAAACTGCCTGCAGGTGGGCACCAGCCGGGACCCCGTTTCCCCCAAAGCACCAGCCCGTGCAGTGTCACACTGAGAAGCTGAACTTGCACCAAACGGCTGTTGAAGGAAAGGAAATAATCAGAGGTGACATTTGACAAGTTAGGTTTTTATTCAGTGCACTGGACTCATACATCACTGCTTCGTCAACTAACAACATTTCACACATTCCTATAAAACCAATGCCAAGTCCAGTCTCTTGTTAAAGATGCTCGGTGTAAAATGTAAAGCAGTCTATCAAATATTTCCTTTTATAAGTACAGCTTAGAGCCCAATAACAGGCTGTGTCCAGCATGTTCAGTGCTGGGTTCCAGCAGTGGGTGGAGAATGGAGCAGTTACTCAGGGTTGATGCAGGGCTTCATTAACAAATGTCTAAACCCAGCTCATTAACATCTCAGCCAATGTTTATCAGAGTGCTGCTGCTAGTTTAATTATGCTGCTGCTTTGAGCATGGGTGGAGCTGCAACTACAAAAACCCTAATGCAGAACTACTCAGCACTGGAAAATGTGATCTGGGCTGGGGCAGCCTGTCTGTGCTCCGTGCTGAGGACAGTCACTCCAGCAGCACGGCATGGCACGTCTCACCCCATCCCCACAGCTGGACCAGCAGCAGCAGCAGTCAGAACAGCACAGCAATCCACAGAGAAATGCAAGGTGCTCAGGCCTGATTGTCAGGGGAAAGCAACACATTTTCAGGGTGGAGGGGTCTTACACTGCAAATCTCTGGGCAGGGATGCTTGCAAGCACAAGTTGGGCAATTAGATGGATCCTGGGGATTGTGGGCAGCTGGAGCATCCCCGCTTCCCTCTGTCTCTCATGTGGGCAGGCACAGCATCCTCAACCCTGTCCCACCCACGGGACAATGTAGGGAAGGCTCTGTGGTACACCCTCCCACTTGCAGGAGTCACCCTGAGCAGCATAGGCCTGGCCAGCGGACAGGGCTTGTGCCAGCCCTACAGCTTCCCAGCAAATTCATCTCCGCTCATCCCCGTCCACCACCCTGCCCATGTCCCACCTGCCCTGTGCTCTGGCCCAAACTCTCACCCTGCCTCATCCCTGCCCTCAATCACTCATTCACTCTGTGTGTAAGGAAGGAGACAGCACATTGCCAAATCAGCTATCTCAAAGGGAATCTAGCAACTTTTATTGAGCCCTTGTGATGGAGCCTGGACTGTCACAGGCAGTCCCTGTGACGAGCATGCGGTGCTAAGGCATGGTGACCGTCCGTCCGGCGCTCCTGGCCGCTGTAAAGCGCCTCTTATTCCTCAGACCAGAGAACCTCTCATCCAGCGTCAGGCTGGTCTGCAGGGGAAAGCGAGAGCGAGTCAGTCCCTTGTCTCGTGGCAAAGCACAGCCAAACTTGTAGCGGGGTATTGATTAGAGCCCATCAGTCAGGCTGGTGTTTCACAGCTGGTTAGTCAATTAAATCACTCAGCACACAGAGACAGGGAGCTCGACAGACTGTGTGCGGCTGGAAAACCTCCAAGCAGCTCCCAGCCCCAAGACACAGGGCGTCCTCGGCAAGAACAGGAGCAAGCAGATGGCATTTGAGCACAAGGCATCAAGTAAAACCAAACTGTCCAGACAAGAAACGCCGGCAATGAAGAAGGTGGAGCAGGATTTCTCAGCTGCCCCAGGGCTCTTGGACCATACTTCAGTGTAAAATATGACACCAAGAAGGGCACCAAAGCAAAGAGCAAGCAAAGCCCAGAAGTGCCGTGTGTCTCTGAGGAATGGGAAGCACTGACAGTGAAACAGTCCCCTCTGGCCAGGACTACTCATCAGCAGGATCTCCCTGCTCCAAGCAAGCACATGGACAGGCCAAGACAGGCCATCAGAGTGGGGAAAACTGGGCTGAGTCTGTAGTTGCTGAACAGTCTTCTCAAGTGCCTTCAGTTTTGTGAGCAACCTGGCCAACACAGCTACGGGACTTTCCTCCCAGGTTCTGTTAGATAAACCCAGCTGGCAGCCCCAGAAACCTGAGTGTGACGTTAACAGCTCAGTGGCAGGGCTGCTGCAGGGAGCCAGGTGCCTCCTGTCCCGTCGACAATCCTCTACCTGGTTGGCCATCGCGCGGAAGTTGAATCTCAGCAGCACCCCTTTGGGCTGGGGCTTGGCCATCCGTGCCGGGGGTCTCTGGCTTCGCAAGAATGGGCGCTTGGATCCAGGCCTGGGGAAAGCACAGAGCTGCAGTCACTCAGGATGCTAAGGCAGCTCACTCCCCATCCTCTGCAAACCAGCGCAGAGTCAAGGAGACACCCACACATTCCATCCGTCCCATGGCGCGTCTGACCCCTGGCAGAGTCAAAAGGCAGCCAGGAGAGCAGCCGTGCAGGCAGAGTTCCAGCACGGGGGACTGTCACATCCAGGCTATTGAGGGGTGCTCTCGGCACCCAGAACATGCACAGTGCCCTCACCCACCCTTCTCTCTGCCCCCAGCTGGGTGCCAGGTCCTGCAGCTGCCCCTTTCCAGCCTCTGAGCTCCTCTTACACAGCGAGAACGAAGTGCCCCTTTGGGGCACACTGTTTCTCCCAACACCCCACAACCAGCACAACCAGCCTGCCACCTCCTCCCACAATGGTGCTTCCATTTCTCCTCACTCTGCATAACAAACGAAGGCACGGTAATTACAGATTACCATGTAATTACAGGTAAATACAGGAGATTTTTATCTCTTTCTGATATGCTGAGAAAGGAACCAGACATCATTTGCTAACCATTTTGGGTTTGAACCATTCATTGCACACTCATTATAGAAGTGAAGCTGCAATAATGCTAAAGGGATTTGTGATGGCTTTTGTAGGGCTCCCACCCTAACAAATCACCTCATTTACTTACGCGATGGTCTGGCCCGCCTGGGGATTAACCACAGAAACCGTCAGAATTGCTCCCGGGCTGGGTTTCACTTGCCACCTGCCGAGACAGGGAGATTCATCCAGCTTCAAGCGTGAAAGAGCACGTCATATTTGCATTGTGCCTTTGTTCACCAATTACCTTCTCATCCTTGGCGGTTTCCCTTCTCCTTGAGAATCCATCTGCTGTAAAATATATTTAGAAACAATTACTTAAAAGAATTAGCTCTCAGAAACAATGATTCCTTTTCCAGGATTTTGTTCGGTGTATCTGAAGAGCTCCTTCCTTGCAAGTTGTTAAAAAATGTGCTAATTTGGGGTTTCCCACTGGCAGTGATGTGTATGGGATGGCTTTACCTTGCCCTGCTTGTGCTGCTCTATAAACTGCAACGTTTATTTTTATCACCCTCCCAGGATTTACTTTCCAGCTGCCAGAATACCAAGCTGCATTACAAATTGCCTGCAAATGCTTTCCTACCAATACACGCAGTGTTCAGGTCATCCACCTCTCTCCCCCAGTTACTTTTGGAAGCAAAGCTACAACAAAGGCTGGTAAAATCTGAAGGTTTGTCACTACCAGCAGACTGCAGAAGAAATGTCTCAATACTGACCCGTCTCTGGAAGTGGGCTTTGGAGAACCACGGCTGCAACCGCTTCTGCTGGAATGTGGATCCCCTGTTCAGCAGGAAAGGCCTGCTGGTAAAGGAGAGAGAGAACAACAGAGGTGAAGATGATGCCAGGTCTCTCTAATGTTTAATGCTAAAATACCTAACCCGAAGTGGCCTTAAAAAGCAGGGTAAGAAGCAAATGAGGCTGTGTGTTACCAATTTCAGCCCAACAGGTTTTTCTGCCAGCAAAGGATTTCAGAGGAACTTGATTTTCTGCTCAAATGAGACAACAGCTTGTGTGTTCTGAACTTTGCTCATTAAAAACAAAAAAACATGGGAGGAAAATCATAGAAGAAAAATCAGGTCAGAAAGGACCTCTCAATGTTATTCAGTCTCTGTTCTGCTCAGAGCAGAGAAAGGATTGCAAGGAGCTTCCTTTCGAGCTCAGAGAACATAATGATCTTGATGAGACAGGCACCAAGATAGTGCCCAGCAACTGGCACACTGCCTTCCTCACAGCTCTCGGGGCACAGTCTGCTCCTGCAGCCCCTCATTAGGACAGACTCCCTGTCTCTGCCTATCCCTTATGGCTGGAATCTGTATTTCCTGCCTCTATGAAAATAAATGCTATTTCGCCCTTCAAAAGTGTTTCCCAAATCAACAAAGTTTAATAAAAATACAAAGGTCACATTTTCTGTGCTTCCTGAAATGAAACGACAGATTAATATCAGCATTATTAACTACAAGCATGAGATTGTTTTCTTTCCAGGTACTTTCCTAACATAGCCAGGGGTATTTTTCTCATCCTGCACAAGCACATGGCTGTAGCCACGCCCAGCTGGCACACACGGAGAGCAGAACCCCATGAGCTGCACTCACTTCAGGGCGTCACTGAAAACCAAAGTAACCCAGAGTTACCAAAGATTTTACCTTCTCCCTGGGGTGCGGATGCTGGAAGGATCTGCTCTGAATCTCTTGGGGCCTGGAGATGGCTGTGGCTGTTCCTCCTGTTGCCCACTGCTGCTTTTGGCAAAAGCATTGCTCTTCTTGTTGCCCTGAAAGAGCAATGAGACCTCAGCAGTTGTCACCTGTGCCACAGTCTCGGTACAAGACCAGGGAGTGAGGACAAGGGACAGCACACAACGTCCTGCTCTCCACTGACTGCTGCTGACACTGCTGGCAACAATCAGTCAGGGTGTGGGCCTTGGCTCCTGGACATGGGACTACAAGTGCCAGGAAGAATGTTTCATTCTAATGCTGCAGAAACCAGAGAAGAAAAAACCCGATCAGTTCATGGAGAGCAAATCTCGCAGAAGCCGTGCATTATAGCCCTGCTCAGGTTCCCTTCTGGTCATCAGCTCTTTCTTGTCTGGACACCTACATTGCCTGGACCATGCCCTGAATCATGAAACACACCAGAAGACCCCTCAGCAGTGTCTCTCCTGCAGTTCCAACACAAACTGCCCCAGGTTCCAGCCTGTTTTTTCTATGGGACAGCTACCATCACTGTTACTACCCACTAACAGGTGTATTTCCATATTCTTCCCCCTTGGTTTATTTCTGCAAAGTGGAAGCTACTGTAGAATTATGCCTCCTAGCAACTGCTTATTACTTTCTGTAAATACCAGCCACACTCAATATCTGAGTCATCCCAGTCCTTCTCTTCAGGAATAACCTCACTCCTTGCACATGCATGCAAGTATAGGGCGTTCTTATTTATACCCCTACGACACATCCACTAAATGCCATCCTGTTCAGCACTTGCGTTTTTTTAAAAAGCTTACTGAGCATCTGTGACCTCCTAACTGAGGGGATTTTCATCAGTGCAGGAAAACCTAGCTGCCTCTCACACTATCTGTCACAGTACTGGGAATCAGTGTCTCTGGTGGAAAGTATGTCTCTGAACCAGAGCCACCTGACAAGTCACCAAGTCTGTCCTTTGACTTCACAGGAACTTGGAAAATGCTCTGGGTGGACAACAAATAACAAAGAATCTTAACACACCTCCTCTAAATGATAATAGTAAGATGAGATGCTGTGGAATTAATTTTTATGGAAATATTTTTAAACCTTTTAAGACCAATTTTAAAAAAATCTCTTTTTTTGCAAAACCCATGGGAACTGATCAGTAAAATTATGCTAAGTCAGAAGCTTTATAAAACCAACTGGAAAATTGCTATTCCATATGCATGTATGCCTGTACTCGCCTATGCATACAAATGCTGTGCACAGGCATATAAAGGATGGTGTTTTTTATGTAGATTGTTCTTTGGGGTGATCCAGGATCATAAAATTGAGCAGATTTCTACATGACATTTGGGAGAAGCCGTACCTTCCTTATTCCCCTACCTCCTGAGCCGATGCCTGGCGATTTAAAGGGCTCACTCCATCGAATGCAGCAGCTGCTCTTCTCTTGCGACCAGGCAAGGTATTCCTGAATTGTCTCCGATTGAATTGCTGCTGCCCAAACCCTCTTCTGAAACGGTTAGGTCCTACAAAAAAAGCCCTTTTATTTTAGCATCCTTCAAAATTCGATTTATGACTACAGTTTTGTAAACAGATTACAAGGTTAACTTCATGTGATACAGGAGTATCGACACAAATAGTGGTCCAAGAGTCATGCTCATTCATATTAAGTAATTAATTTTTCCAGTGTCTCTCTGGCATTCTTATTGTATGTAGGACTGACATACACATTATTTGATGTGAAAGAATACAGAAGAGAAAAGCCTTTCACAATTCTGATTCCTCATAAAGGCAGAAACACCCACATCAGGAGACCTGTCAATCTGTTGTCAGAGCTCACACTGCTATGAATTAACTATGACACAGAGAAAGCCTTTTGGTACAGATACACAAGTGACTTGAGCATCCCAAAGCCAACCCCACAGCAGCCTGAAATAGCTCTGAGTGCCCACATTATAGTATAATTTTCATATTTTTATACTTTCATTTTCTTTTAGCTTGACATACCATTACTTCCCGCATTGGAGGGGACATCCCATGCTGGTTTTTTATGATACACGCACACTCGCTGTACCTCTTGCATTTAACCTTTTCCCCTAAGCCTGCTGATGATTTTGAAGAGTGCTGAAGTATTGAGCAAGAGGAAAGAAAGCCCTGTCAGACTGAGGCACAGTGCTTCCAAACCTAATTACTCCACATAATATAATTCTGTAGCCGTAATGACACAGAAAGTTTCTGAGTCACTGTGTGAGCTGATACAGGCACAACAACAACAACCACAAACTCACAGCTGGAATGCCAAGAGGGAATTTATTTGTTACCTCACAAACCAGCAGATTTGTTACCTCACAAACCTGAAGCAACACCTAAGCAGAGCCACTTGGGCACAGTCCCCAGCACCATTAAGCGTGGCCCAGTGCTGGAGAATCCCCAGGCTGCCGTTCACACCAGTTTATCAAGGGTTTGGAGCCTGCATAGAGTTACCACCGTGCTGTGTTCTGATCTCTGTACCAAGGCAGGGAGCTCAAGCATGTCCAGTAGGGTGCCCCCAAATCTACCAAACACCTGCATTATCTATAACCAGATGTTCTACTTCTCAAAGCACACAGAGGGTAAACAGCAGTAGATGTGTGTTTTTCTTCACTGCTACTTCAGACTTTGCTATCCACAGCTGCAAGGTCACTTGAGCACACAGCCTCTCTGTTTTCAGCCCATTCCCGCCAACAGCTGCTATACCAGTGAGATGTACACACATCTTAGGGGTGTATAAATCAGGCCCAAAGCTGTGCACGGCACAGGGCAGTGAGAGTGTACCCAAACCCTGGATCTCATAGCAGAACCTTCCCAACACAAACCACAGAGCAGTGAGCTGCGTGTATTGATCTTACACCATCGACTGCTACGTGACAGCAATTTATACTGACTCAAAGCAATTGGAAATTAAGTGTTCTGAGGCAGCAGTGGCATCACTGTGAGGGGCCACCACTGGCACAATGAATGAAGGCTCCAGCCTCAGGGTGTAACACCAGCCGGCACCCGCCTGAGCTGCTTACACTGGAACACGCCAGAAGATGATTTGAGCTGCTCCAGCTCTGAAACAAAAGGGCACCAGGGCAGGGCCGTGGGAAGCAGATCCCAAACACCATGCTGGGGTGCTTTGTGCCCTATGGCCAGAGGTGCTGGTTGGGAACACGCACAAAAATGCAATGCAGTTCACAAGCTCAGGGGCCAGTTGTTATTTCCTTTGCAGACAATGCCCTCTCTCTGCAGAAGTGCAGATGTGTAAACGTTCCTCTCTTGGCAAACATTCCACTTTGGCAAACTGTTTCTTTTTGACCAGGTGTGGACTTGCTCTATTTAATGGCCCTTTGATTTTTTTTCTCCTGCTTCTATTCCCCCAGTTTGGTTTTGCCCTGCCTTGTTTCTCTTCAACCCCCACCCTGCACCTGTCCCTATCTCTTGCCTATTTGCTGGGCTGCTCTCCTGCTGGCCACCAAGCCTTGCTGCACAGCTCTCCTACACCCTGGAGAGGACAAGAGACTGAGCTCAGCTGCCTTTCCTGAATATTCCATCAGGGCAATGGGAGGGACTGCTGCAGAAGGCAGCCCTGACTAGAAAATCGTGCCCCTGTCAGTCTGTTCCTATTAGAGAGCCTGTGCTCAGCAGTGCACTCAGGCACAGCTCACCCAACACAAATAACACATGACAGAGCCATCAGCCTCCAAGGGGGACCCCATTACACCAGCTGGGGACCAAGGCCTCGCTCTGTCATGTGTGTCCTGAAGTGTGACACATGGGAGGCTTCATCTCTGCAAAAGGTCTGGCAGGTATTTAATAATGTAAGAACATTTCAGTAAAACCCCACAGCGTCAGCAGCTGGGGAAGAACCTCTCCCCCATGCATTCCATGTTTGGGTGCATGCTCAGAGCCTGGTGCTGAGCACACCTGGGATGGCCAAAAGGCACCTCTGCTCAGCCAGTCCACTCTGAGCACAGAGCTCCCATGTCTGACAGACTCTTTTTTCCAAGGAGATTTGAAATTCAAATTTCTAGTCATTAAAAATCATCTTTCCCCCACTAGGGAGATGGTTTAAGCCATATTCCAAGAGGGATTAACAGCACTTTGCTTGCTGGTTTAATCAGCATAATACCCTTCCCCCTCCTATGTCATTACAGTGCTGGGCTTCTCAGATCATCATTTTGATAATGGTTATCACATCTCAGCCCAGAAGGGACTGCATTTCAGCAGGGACCAGAGCAAACTGAGCCCCTGATGAATTATGGGCTAAATTCCCAGTCATGCTGAGCTTCCCCAAATTGCTACTGACAATCAGCACCACACAGCACGGTGGGTCTCTGCACTTGGCAGGGCTGAATTCAGACTCACTGAAAAGCTGTGAAATACTAAAACCAGCAGAAATAATTCTATAAATTAACAGAAAAGTTCTCCCATCTAAGGAATAGGGTAAAAAATATTTTATTGGATTTGCCTCTGGATGCAATGCTTAAGTGTGGGAGAATATCAAAGCCTGTGAGTTTTGATAAAAAAAATCAATTTGCTAAGGGCATTTATCATCATTCTGTTTTGGACTGGAACAATCCTCAGTAAGGCACTGTGTGGTGGACACCAAGAACACAAGGATGGGAGACAGAGCACAGATAAGCAGGATTGCTCCCAGTGATCCCTGAAGTGTGACTGGCACTCCAATATAAGACTGCAAAGATATTTCTGCAAAATATCACTAAAATCTTCAGGGAGTGACTTAGCAGTAATTGAAAAAAAAAAAGTTCATAGAGATGGCATTTCATGCAGCAGACAACTTTGGTTTGTAGGTAAAAACCAGCAGAACAAAACAAAGGTGTGATCACTCGGTATTATAAAAAGCCCTCACCATAAAAATAGCATGCTTGGCAAAAGTGACAATTTAGCTTCAATAACTGAGCTATCAAATACAGTTACTGAAGGGGTAATTGGGATAATTTAAGTCTGCTCTGGGAAAATGAGGATTAGGAAGAGGCATAATTAAAATATGCAAAGCCGAAGGGGGATAGAGAATAGATATTAAGTCACTTTAAATTAGTAATTCATGAGAGGGTGGAAGGGAGAGAAATGGATGAAATTATGTTCTGAAAGGGCCCTGATATTCCATTGTTACGGGGAGAAAAGCTAATCAGAGCCCGAGCACATCTTATACGCACAGAGAAATTAGATAGGAGGATTTAAGAGCTGGATTTTGCTAAAAAATGCATTTTCCAGCCTGGCAGGCCTCTGCTGTCTCAAGTGCCCATCTACCTTGCAAATTCCTCTGCTTCCAGGCGCGGTATCGGGGCCGCCCATACCCGGAGGCTGAACTCCTGTTCTTGACCTGCTGCCTTCTGCTGTCGCCCGCAGCACTGGCATCTGTCTGCTCTTTCCTGTGGAGCTTTATGATGTCATCTAGAATGAAATGAGAAGAGGAGAAACGCATGGCACTTGCACTTTCCACCCACTGTGATTCCCTCTTTGGGTGCTGGCAATTGTCCGCGGTAAACACGGAGCTTGCTGTTCTGTGAGCTACGCTGGACAGACAATGAAAGATTAAGCTTAGCTTAGAAAGTATAGGATCAATTTACTGGGCTCCTGCGAGCAGGAGATTAGAGTGTAGCAACTGATTTAAAAATGTGCTACCATCCAGCACGTCCCCACCGTGGGCAGGACAGAGATTTCAGACCCATGTCCACCGAGGGATCTGATCCTGCAGGCTTCCCACAAGCCTAAGGGAAGATGTTTTTGCAGGGGCACCACGAGCTCAGTGCTGGGCAGAGAACGTTTTTGAGAAGGTCTGACTTGAGTGGCTGTAGGAAAGGTGGTCAGAGGGGGGAGGATGTGACAGCTGTTGAGCTACCTGGATCACACACAAAGTACTTTTAGATGCAGAGCTCTATCAAGAAACAGCTCAGGCCCCTCCGCTCTCAATCAGCTGGTCTGCAATCAATGGGATCTTCTTAATTCAAGCTGTTCAGATGAAGAGGAATGGTAAAGGCAAAGGGACATCTCTTCATTAACTCATATTTTCCAACATTTTCTTCTTTTAACCTCAAATCTTCCAGAAAATACTTTGCAAATAATAAAAGCCACATCTGTGCAGCTCCAGGCAGAATGTTTTTAACTGGAACAAATTAGCAAGAAATGAAGTGTCCAAAACAGGCCCTTTCCCAGGCAGTGGCCACTCCAGCTCCTTAATGTATCACTGGAGTCAAAGGACAGAAGAACCATCTGCTTTCAGTGGGTGCTTACCACGAGTTATCATAGCCCCAGCGCTGGTCCCTTGTCACTCTCCATCAAGAAATCCTGTGTCCAAATGAATACAAAGCCCAAGGAAAAGAAACAAGAGCAGATGTAAGAATAGGTTGCTTTTGTGATTTCTCTTTCAAGTCTGCCAGGAAAAGAATAGGCTGGGAGATGCTGGGCCATGTTCTTGGGATGAATTTGTTAATGGTGTCAGCTAAGTGTGCCTTTGGGACATGTGTGATTTGGAGCACAGGATGCTTTGAAGCATTTTGAAAGCATCCCTGCACACTCTGCAGGGAGGTGACCGCACGCATACAAGGGTGGGATGTCTACAGCTTGAGGAAATGAGAGGAGCCGAATGCTCAGGTGCCTGATCTGTCACCTTTCAGCGTCTTTTTTGTTTCGGTATGAGTTGTTACCCTCCTTTTGTGCCCATAAACACGATGGGATTAACAGAGCGATGTAATGGACTACTACACAAGGCTGCAAGGATTCTGAGAGGTCATTTATGGTACATCTATGCCCTCAAGGCAGAATTAGATCTATCAGGGCAGCTTTGGAGCAACTCCTGCAGTTTTTTTGTGACTGCTAAGTCATGTAAGGCACAAATATATCTGAAAGCACAGAAAAACCACCTGATGGAAAAAGTTCTTCACCAAGGGGCTCTTGTTTTCCAATTCTCTCTTCTACCCTGAGTCAGGTGTATTCTGGACAGAATATGGAGTGGGACCACAGGAGGTCTGACCTGTGAGAGAAGCTCTAAAGGAGAGCAAAAGCAAAGGGAGCATCACACATCAGCAAAGAGAAAAAGGGTGTGCAATGCTATGGGAGAAAAATAAAGAAAAAAAGAGGGATCCACTGTTGCTATAGCTCCTCACAGAGACATTAAAATAAAGATGCATCAGCCAAGGGATCAGTTTGAGTTTGCAGTGGAAAATGTCCTGCTGCTCCTGACAAATGGTTCTTTGCTAGGAAGAAATGACACAAGGTTTCAGTTAGGAAGCTGACCCAATAATAAAAGGTGCTGGTGGACTTTCACAGCAGAGACGCAAACACGATAATCCACGAAGATCTCTCGTCCATGCGTCAGAATCCAGGCCTCGGGAGTTCATGACAGGGCGGTTGTTGGTTGTTTATGCACAGTCCACATTCCCAGTGCCAAAGGAATGGCGAGCATCGGAGCCAGCTGCTATAAATAGCAGCACGGCGAGGCCATGGCTCCCCTTCCCATGCCACAGGGGGCTGCTTTGCGTGAGCCCCCCGGGCCGCTCTCCCGTCAGCTCCGGGCTGCTGCCAGCCCAGCGCCGAAGCCGGGACCCCGCACGCACCTCCTCCGCCGGAGCTGGCCGCTGCCACCCGGACAGGGACACCCGCACGGCGGGGCCACCGCACGGCCTTCGCCCGGCCCGGCCCGGCCCATCCCGCNCCTGTGCCCGGCTCCCTTCTCCCCGCACTCAGCGGCCCCGGCGCCGCCCGCAGCCAGCGCTGCTCCCCCGCCGGCGCTCAGCCCTGCCCTGGCTCCCTGCCCTCCGCACTCTCCCCGGCGATCCTTTCCGTCAGCACCTCCCCTCCATCTCTCTCTCCCTTAAGCACCGTTCTCCAGCTTCTGGAAGAGGGCTGACACTCTGCCACTTCTCCCCCCGCATCCTCCTCCTCTGGAGTTTATGCTAGCAGCAGATGTATCTTAACAACCCAGCAGTGGTTTCTGAGCCATGTGAACGACGGAATGACCTTGCTGCGTTCTGAAGACCAGAAAAACAAGGCAACTCTGCAAACAGAGATGCTTTTGGCCCATATTCGTGCATGAAGTCTGTTCTCGTATTTGTGAGCGCCCTGAGGAGGAAGCACCCATTTGGGATTAGTGTTAGGGCAGCATCCCGAGCTCACGGAACTCAGGTTCTTCAGATCTTTCAGTCGCTCTGTCACATTGGTTATGGCACCGAAACTATTCCATAGTTTGAATACAAAATGTGAGCTAAACCATCTTCCTCTGCTTCTAAAGACAAGTGAAAAAATAAAAAAGAGATAGGAAAACAATATCTTCCAAAGGGCTGCCGTGCATCAAGTGAGGAGCATGCTTTTCTCTGAAGTTTCCATATGATAAATGCTCTGAAAGTTAGAAATAAACTTTCTAACCACGTACATAATAGGGGCCACATAAATAGTGAACAATGTCTGCATGTTTTGTGTTTTCCCCACCTTGCACTTCAAATGGGAGAAAAATTTCTACACGCAGATCAATGAGGGCAAGGATTGCCTCCTGGTATGTGTACAGCTCTTAGAAAGATCAAGTGCTTCTGAAAGTGTTGGTTTAGGGAGGTGTTCTTTCACGAAAGAAAATAATAGAACAGTGTTGAGACAGCAACAAATAACCTTTGCTATCTTTTGTAGTGACACTGCGGAATGACCATGAAAGCAGATTAATATGAGATGTGAGGAACTGGAGTCATGATACCCTGTTTGCAATGTTCTGTGGTACACAACGTGTGCTGGGGGCTCTGCTCCTTTCTGGGGAACCCTGGCTCTAATGCTGCCCGAGTCCAACAGCTTTCCTCCAAAGAGAATCCTTGAAATTTCCCAGCAATGTAGCCAGAGCAGCCAGGGAATCTGTAGCTGCTGGGAAAGGGCTGGCAGTATCCATATAAGCCCAGCTTTTAGCAATAGACTGGAAGAGGAGGTTTACAGCAGTACCATTTTGTAGCACCTAAGGAGGGTGTTGGAGGAGGGTTCTGGGCAGTGTCCTGCAAAGCAGCAGCTGTCCAGAGACACGAGGAGGGACTGCAGGAGGGGTCTGGAGTCTCCTTGGGTACAGGCCAGCCGTGAGCTGAATGAGCCAGGTTTCCACACGGGGCAGCAGCTGGAGTTGGTCCCTTTGTGAGGACAGTGTCATGAAAGCTTTCGTGGCTTTCTGTAAAATCTTGCACATTTGTATCTTCAGAAAATCTGAAAGCAACAGTTGAGAGATTTCCAGCAGTGTTTCTGTTTGATCACGTTTAGTGAAACAAACATTCGATACCAAAGAAGACAAAGGCAGAGTTTAGAAATGGCAATTTCTAAAATATTCAATGGACATTTTTTTCATGGAACTACACCGCAGCTTTTTCAGCAAATTCCACTTCACCAGCTGAGAGGTTTAATTAGCTGCTTTCCTTCAAGTGCATAGCATTAACGGCAGTGATAAAACCTTTCCAAGCCATATTTCTTCATCTAGGAAGTATGAACTGATATGTGCTCTTATCTCTCAACTGCCAGTCTGTGACCTCTTAACATCTTGGCAAGTGTCCCATTTGCTTAGTATGTCTAAGCACTGCCATCATCTCAGTTCAGAGTAATTTCTCACATCAACAGTGTAAGTGACACATGCTGGAGTTGGTGAAAAGGCCTGAAGAGCCAGAACCTCCTCTAAAGCACAATCCCCCTGCACTGGAGAGGACTGCAGGTGTCTGGCAGACAGACTTGACCCTACATCCTAAAAAAGGAATGTCAGGAATGTGACTTTCACAACAAAAAAGTGGGATTAATAAAAGAACAATGAAAAAAGAAAGGAAGAAGTGGGGGGGGAAGTATTTATGTTATGCTTTCTTCTAGAAGTGTTTTGTGTTGGCTCACTGGTACTGTGGCAACAAGGCGTCAAGTTGAGCCCTCAAAGAGCACTGTGGCACCTCTGCCACAGGCACCAGGTATTCCTTCCCCTTGTTCAGCACAGGCAGGACCAACTTGTTCCAAAAGACCAAGTGTTACTTTGGGGCACTGGGCCTTTCAATTTATCAGATGCCCTTCTCATCATATAATGAAACCCCAAGGAACCCTAGGCGGCTTTCAGTTAAAACTAAACAAAAATGAACTCAGTGGGAGAAAAGAACACATGCCAGCAGTCAAACACTTGTATTATCTGAAGTGTTTTCTTGGTCTCTAAGTAGATTTAGTGAATCTTTTGCATGTTAAATTACTTGTCATGATTTATTGTTGTAACAAATCTTATGCTGTGATCTCAGAATTAACACTGGTCACTTTGTCTGTTATTCCCAGGGGTACCTCGTAGCACAGTTATTTAATACAAAATTGCAAAATATATGACTGCTGCCTTTCAGTGAAATGGACTCAAAACTACATGACTCAATTGCTAATACTTGTTGGTTTTTTCCTTGGGATCTAAGCCTGGGTGACTGTAGGAATATGCGTCAATGAAAGGCTTGGACTCTGCATACACACATTTTTTTATTTCAGGGTATGGAAGCTTTCCAGCCTCTCCCAGAATTGCTCAAAGCATAAACAATCACTTAATTCAATGGGCCAAAACTCTGATCACGTTTGTGACACTGTATTTTGCCCACAAGGGGGATGTTTAGGCCTTTTAATTTATGAGAACCCCAGGACCATCAGCTCTTCACGAGGAACAGCTAGAAAGCTGTTCCAAAACTGGTGAATCACCACTAGAAAGAGCTTATGTTTTATTGTTGGATGCTGAACATGGCCTTTCAACCATGTGTTACCACTTGAAAATCATCTTCTTGAGAAGATAGAAGAAAACAAAACACTTCTTCAGGCTTTTTGAAGAAAATTCTAGTTACACCAATATTTCTTTATTTTAGCCATTCCCAGAATGAACTACACTGATGATGATAATTCAGTTTTTATGCAGAAGTTTGCTAACTGTGTATACCTTAGCTACTGTATGCTATAAAGTGGCTGAGGTACACACATCACATGAGTTCTGCTTAGGGAAAATAAGATCAACCACAGATAATTACAAAATCCTTGCTTCGTTTCTTACAAATTTAGCAGATGCAGCCTGCATAGAGCAAAACTGCGAGTTATTTAGAGAGGGGCTGTTGGCTTTTTCTCCCCCTCTCTTTCTGTATGTGTATTAAAATTGTTATCTCAGCCTGGCATGTGCAAAACTACTGCTACAACACCCATAAGCTGTATCTCTGGACTATGCAGAATGTCCCCATAGTCATCCCATAAAAAAGCACATGTACAGCATGACAGGGAGCTGGTAGCTTCAGTGCAATCTGTAACCAGCCAAGCTACATTCCAGTAAAGATACACCACCCTGTGTTGGCTGTGCTGCTTGTTGTCATGTAGGAGTAGTTTCAGTTTATGCTGCTTTTAGGGATCTCTCAGTATTAAAGCAAACTGAAAGGGCTTCTAATCTCTCCAGGAAACAAGGCAAGTATGCTACTGCACAGCAAACAAGTTATTAAAAATAGACTAAAAGGACAAATCCTGTTTGAAATCACACCAAAATGATCAGCAAAGGACAAAGGCCTCTGCAGCACCAGAAGAAGGTATTTCCAGTGCATGTAGTGTGAATAGGTGGGGATTGAAATGACATCTTTAAGGAGAGGTACTCCCCTCCCCACTGCCTTCAGAACTGTGTTGCCTTGTGCTCAATGAAGCATTGCTAGCTGTGCAATGAATCAGATGCTCCCAATGGGAAAGGTACCAGGAAAATTCTCATTAATGGATCTACCTGCTTACTGGGGTCTGTACAAAAAGACTGTTAAGAACAGATATTGCTTCCCAAAGCAGCTAGACAGAATCCTGCTTGCTTCTTTTCTATTCAAGTATGAGATGCTGGAGTATTTTGAGCTATTTCTAGCTCTTTAAAATGGTGTTTCACAAAAATGAGTGCCCTTTAGCAGAGATGGAGTGGCATTTGCCTTTTGATCTAAGTAGGAATATATGTGTGATTTGCTTGCTTCACTTTCAAAATGGGCCAGGTGGTGCCACTTTAGTATGAATCTTGAATCCAGGTATTTGGAGATTATTTTAACTGCCTGTGGAAAGACTTGCAGGTCTCGAAGAAGAAAAGCAATATCCATGACACATAGAGCATGTGCTGATAAGCAAAGTAAACACAAAGGAATTGAACAGGCATCAAGGAGATGGCACCAGGATCATGGGAGTGTTGAAGGAACAGTGACTGTGTTACCTCAGTGTCTCACCCGTGGAGGAGTACTGAGGCTACTCATAAAGAAGCACAGCAAGAACAGTAAGAAAGTTCTCATGTTTAATTGCTTAAAGCAAAAGAAAGTCTCTAAAGGATGCAAAAAAAGGTCAGTGCTGACATTTCAGGAGGATTTAATTTCTCTAAGCAAATGGCGGTCTAGACTGACAAAGCCCTGCTCTGTGTTCACCTCAAGTACTTAACTCAGGACTGCGGAAAGCTTCAGGGGTCTCCCTGCCATCAACAATCCCTGTTGCTTCACCATAGGTGCCCAGAGCTTGTGTGGCCTGGCAGAGGCATGCAAGAACTGTGGAGGTGTGAGGGAGCATCACACTGCACCATGCCCTGGGCAGCACCTCGGCTCTGTCACTGTGCTTGGATGTCCTCACCACAGGCACTGGCCTGCCCTGGGACACAGCCGGCAGCACACGCTGCAGAGTGACAGAGGTAACAAAGGACTCCACTCTTGCTGTCCCTACTGTCATAATCAATTTCACAGCAACATTACAGATCATTCCATCTGGCTCTCTCCAGAAGGCAGTGCCCAGGGGAACTTTGGGTCTGTGAGCGATGATGCTGAGCAGGGCTGAGAAGAGGTGCAGCAGCGCAGGCAGAGCAGCAAGCTGGGCACGCAGCTCTCACTCGTTCTGAGCATGGCTTGGGCCAGCTGTGCCAAGGGCTACCTCACTGAAGGAGTTGTGAGTAACCACATCTTGCATTCCATGTTGAAAGTTAGACAGATCAAAGCCTGATACAGATCTCATTCCTCGAGGCATTAACATGAAATATGTTGAAGTCATATCTTTGTGAGTTTTCATCTCATCTGGAGCAGATGTGGGTAACCACAAAGACTTTCAAAGTGGAAGTTCTTTATGGAAGTGTGGGATTTTCAGAAATTTTCAAACTGAAACTCAACTCTGGCATGGCTGCAAGAAAATATGTTTGTCTTGTGCAGTCTCATGACAACATCTGAGCGTTTCCACCTCGTCCTGAACTCAACTTTCATAATAAATAAGAAAATGCAACAATGTCTGTTTTATAGGAGAAACTGAGGGATGGCACACCTATGGCTTACTGCTCATTGTGCCAGGGATGTTGGTTTGGGAAGCCTTCTGCCACTAGACTAGTAACTCTGGTTTTGCTTGTGAAATGACACAGAAAGGAAGGCATGGGGAAAAAGAACTGTTGAGAGGCTGTGAAATCCATTATAAATAAAAGTAATTAGAGTTTAGCATTCCAGACATCTGTTCTGGTTCTGCAGCTATTGGAGGTGATAAATGACCCCCACAGGTAAATCTGCTCTACCATAGGAAGGTGCAATCAGTTTTCAAGCTTTTGCCTGAGTAAGCAGCAATTTGCTCAAGACAGTTCGCAGATTGGGAATTTTTGGTGAGCTGTAAGAAAAAGCCTCAGACATTGCTTCCAGCCTACTGTATGGGAAACGTCAGTTCCTTTGAAGATGTGAGTGCATGTCTGAGCAGACTGAGCAAGCTTGGCTTGCTTTTCATAGGAGCACCTGCAGGTACAATGAGTATTTGATTAAAGATAAAAAGGCCCCTCATATGTGAGAGCTCTAGGGTGACAAAAAGGTGTCTTGACTCTTCTGACAATTTGTCAGGCCTATTTCATACAAAAAGAGCTGAACCTCTTTCTCTGTCTAATTTGGGCTCTAAAGTGGCTGAGTGATGTGGCTGAGAGGGAGGACAGCAAATCTGCATCTCTGAGCTGGCCCTGGGCCGAGCCACACACTTGGGAAATGCAGAGCAACTATCTCTAACATTTAGTAGAATTTATGTGCTGGAGCTGGTCCTGGCCCTGGCCCCTGCTGTGCTTCACTCTTACCAGCTGCAGAGACTCTGTGCCTCCTGCTCCATGTCTGCAGGCAAAATCATCCTATACACTTGGCCCAATACCAGTCTGAGTTTATTCACCTTCCACCCTCTCTGGCTGGAACCTCAACTGAGGGCAGCAGTCAGCAGTATTTATACAGGTTTGTCTGATTTTCTTGTTGTGAATACAGGGAATGATCAGCTTTTTCGGGACAAGATCAGAAGCTCTGGCCCAG
>VZRS01001211.1:0-57021 GCA_013398055.1 Ifrita kowaldi
AGTGTGGCACAGAGCTGTTCCTTGGCTGCCAGGGCTGGAATGAGTGTGACGCAGTGCTGTCCCTTGGCTGCTGCATCCTTCACTCCTGTTACATTTGCACGCTCGAGCGCTACTTCAGCCTTTACACATAATTTCCCTGCTCGGGATAAAGATGGGACAAGAGAGACTGCTGGTTCCTGTTTCTTTCAAATTTTAACCAGCATCACCCAACAGTCTGTCTCTGATCAGCCAGAATAGCATAAATTTTGCCACTTTTAAAATCATAGTACTTTACAAATACTCAAGATTTTTAATGCATACAGGGATAGCTAAAATAATAGCATCCTAGAAGAAGAAAACATATAATAAAAGTAAAAGGAGGAAGGAGCAAATACTAATTAGTTCCTCCTCAAAAGAAGACAGAAGAAGAATCCCATCTTATCACTGGTTTTCACACACTGATTTTCAGTCTCATTTCTATGCTGTTCTCTGATTAGTAACAGAGACATGCATAATATTTCAAACACACCCAGGTACATTTACTTAGCTGATGTGCTTTACAAGGTTCTTCATTTAAATAAGAAACTAGCCCCAGGCAAGTGCCTCACAAGAAATACTTGCTAATAGATGCTCAGCCCTATATCTTAGCTAGTAAAATTAAGTTGCTGTCGAAACAGATTAATCAACTATCATGCAGAAAAGAAATATATACACAGTGGCACTGTGAAGAAAAATTACAAAACAAATTTTATACCTAGATAACTCTCCATTTTTAATTCAATTATTTATTCGTTCAGTGCCTTCATTGAAAAGGCAAATACCAGTTCCTACTTTCTTAACACCAGCTGCAAATAAGAAATGAAAGACATTTTGTGTAAAGCTCACCTTCTCCAGCAAAGGTAGAAGATACAGAGGGTTATGTTGCAAAAAGCCTTACCATAAGCGTTTATAATGTCTAGAATAAACACAGACAATTACCGTTACAGATTACTTAAAAGCACTTAAAAACAGACGTGCATTTTCACCATTATCCTTGGCCATTGTATTTAACAAGCAGCAGAAACTATAGCATGGCAGACAGCAAAACATTTTCCTGCTATAACCCCAGGATTAAATGATCCTGAGCAGTGACCTATGTGTACGTGAAGGGAATTTTTCATTTGCTCCTTTCTGTATGCTACAGTATTGGGTGATAACCACATCTTGCACCACTCTTGATGGATTTGCAGACTGCCACTGAATTAGACCTGTTGGCTGTAATTGGAACAGTGGAAGCTGTTGCTTATGTTCAAGGAAGCTAGGGACTTAGTATGTAACATCTTTCCAGACATAATTACATCAAAGCTGGGTCAAATTAAGAACTAAAGTCTTTAAATAGAGATTCTAAGGCTCTGTAGGTCCTGCTAATGGTTTATCTGGGTTTTTAAAACGGACTCTTCAAAAAATACAAAGTGTTCAGCAAAATCTGACTATAGGACATTTTTTGCAAAGGAATAGAACTCTCTTCAGTGATTATTTTGTGTCAAAAGCAGACTGAGATGACCTATATCATAAGGCAAAATATTTCTCAGATTATAAGAAATACACCACCACCACCAGTCCCTGACCTCAAAAAATCCTTATGAAATTTTTATTTTTCCTCCAAATCTGTGCCCCAAATAACACTTTTCTGTCTTTTACACAAGGAAATGTCACTGATTCATTTTATGTCCAGAAACTTCCGTGAATTTCTTAGATGATGATGGAGCTCAAAGTGAAAGAGAAGCTAGTGGGAACTCTGCTGTTTTCTACAAGAACTTAACCAGCCTTGGATTATATCAAGGATAGATACGGGTTTCCTTGTTTAGTGTCTTCAATATGATTAGCACAAATACTGAGATGGATTCTGAAAATATGTTCTAGGTTGAGGTAAAAAGGAGTCCCAGAAGAATATGATTATTTTTTGTTGCCCACTGTAATGGGGTACCAGTCTAATGACTGATTTCCCATATGACAGGCTCTGTGCTTATTTGCCTATATATATGAGCAGTTTCTACATTTAAAGTATAGAGACAGAACTGGTAAAGCCTTTTTCCTTTCTGTGTTCTGCTGAATAGTGAAATCACTCAAGGTTAATACAATTAGATGACGGATAAAGTTCTTGATGGATGGGACTGCAGTGACACTGAAAAATGTGGTGCTCATTCTATTAAGAGAGATTTCTGCATCCAATGCAATTAAGGGTGGTACAGATGTGAATATGGGAGTAGCTGGAACAAGAAAAAGAAATGGCTTCCTACATCTGTAAACCTCTATAAAAGACATTTGAATTGAGACAAATACTGGTAGACGGATCATCTTTCTTCTTCTGATGAAGAAGGTCAGCTCAAGGGACAGCATTCACAGACTGTGCCAAAGCTGTGAAATCCTCCAATGTTCCTTAGGTGGGATTTTCCTGGAATTTGCCTGTCTTCCGTGCTGCAGAAACTGAGAGGCATGGAAGGTGAGGCAGTGCATACTGTGGAATGGACTACTCTCAGGCTGGAACAAGACTCCTAAGACACTTTGAAAAAGGCACACCTTTTTAAAAACTTGTAGAGACAATATAAAGGTAAAAGGTGTTTCTTGGCTTGACTTTATTGCATGAGTCTTAAGTCAAATAAGCATTTTGAAAAATGAGCCTCTCTTTTTTTTTCCTCAAAAAATCTACAAACAATAAAAGTGATATTTACAAACATCAGAAGCAATGTTAGAAACAAATTTATGTTCTGAAAGAAGCTAAGCAGAACATGATGCTTCTTGCAGCTCGATTACTGGCTCCCTGTGCCAATGTGAATCCTCCTAGAACTAGGGCAGACACAGGAACAAAACAAAAGCTGATGAGGTTGCTCTGACCTTCATTTGACAATCTTTTATTTACAAGCATCACAATAAGAAAAGTGTTGGTAAAAGCACCAATCCAGCATGGGCCCTTTACACCAGCTCTTTCCCTTGTGAATTCTCCAGGGTCTAATATTCCTGTGCTCAAACTGAACTGTATCTGACTCTCCCTTTTCCAAAGCCTTCGGTACCATAATTACTGTCAAACCCGGCTTAAAATGGACAACTGATTCTGAAGTTATCACCTGCATCCTACTACCTACATTCAGAGATCCTATGACTGCAAAAGTCTCATTTCCCCAGTGGACATGAATGGAACTGAGCCAGTAATGCTCTAATGACATTTTGGCTTTAAAAAAAGGGCCAAATTGTCAGAAAACCTCTGAAGGTTTTTTCTCTAAAGAAAAAAAAAAAAAAGTTTTTTTTTTTTCTCCTGCAAATAGTGTTGGCAAATCCACAGTACTACATTCTTTCTGCTTGGAAGTCTTTGTCAGCAGTCAAAGCTTCACAAAATAACAGACTAAAACATCTACCCTACCCCAACTGTAAACTACTTGCTTTTCTTCCTATGCTCTTTAATGTGTGCAGATCCATTAAAATGGATGGCAGCTTTCCATCATAACAGTAACTGCCACATTCTTCTGCTAATAATAAGCACCTGTGGAAATTAACCTGCTGGTACAACTTTTATAACCATTATTTCACTCTGCTTTCCTCAATTACAGAGGAGTTATGCCGACCTGGTGTTTTTCCCTTAGCATCTCTCATCACAGATCACAGGCACGCCAGGTCTCCAATTCAATATAATGAAAACTTCTGATAGAAAATTACATTTTTAAACCTGGAAAATATTCTCTGTGATGACCAAGGAAATACTTTGTGCTGGATCAGAGAAGGAAAAAGAAAGGGAAAAGCAGAGGGAGGAGGAGAGGGAAATTTGCCTGTTCTTTATTATAATGATTCTGTGAGAATTATCAAAAGAGGATTTTTGCTGCATTATCAACTCCAGTGTATGAAATGTAATTACTCTTTAATTATTAACAGCTCAGAATTAAGAATGACATATTTTTATTTAATTCTGACCACTGAAAACGACACCTGCTCAAATCTGCCACCAAGTGACCATTATAAATTACTTGGCAAAAGCCCACATTAATGTCTTTAGTACACCACAGCATTTTAACAAGCAGATCTCGTTACAGGACATACAACTTGCTCACCTTCGTTTTATAACAGTACTAATGTTCTTAATGTTCATGCTTGAAAGGAAAAATAAATAATTATCACATTTACTGAGGAAAGCTGTGGTTATGGCTATTAAGAGCACTTTTCCAAAGTACAAGTATCATTCTGGGTCTTGTCCAAGAAGGCTTCCAACTCAAAAAATGACCAAAATAATCAATGCTTCAGTTTAGGACCAAACAGAATGTATGCTTCATCTGTATATCCACATAGGTAACATTGCCAGAATGGTTTCCACCAGGATGTATTAACCTTTTAGGCAGATTCTCTTCCCTTAACAGGCTAGACACAAACCTACTTAAAGTGATCATTTTAATGACTGTAAGGAAAATGCACCAAAGGCAGCCATAGAACCAAGACATGCAAGCACTAAGATACTAGAGACAATTCACAGTCATACTTTGACTTCAACAGAAGAATTAGCCAGGTTTTCTAGCTTTGCTATGAAGTTCAGGAAAGTGACCACTATTTCATTCAGGTATCTATTCGAGTTGCTATGACCTGAGAGCTGAATTTGATAACTTGAAACAGCCTAACGAAGAAACAAGTATGTTTAAAATCTTCCTCTTATGCTAATCAGCATTGCCAAGCCTTCTTGGCAAAGAGGCATGAATATTGCTTTCTGCTGCTTCCTTACCATATTTTATCTGGCTCTGAAGAGCTCTGTGAAGATATACAGCAGCAACCTTTCCAATCTGCGAGACATCATTTATCACCCGCTCAGACAAGTTCTGATGCTTGAAGAGACTACAAGGTGTTTCATAACTGGTATCAAGTAAAAAGAAAAGGAAAAGGAAAAAAAAAAAATATATATATATATAAAATGGACAAGGATATTCTAGGTACAGGTTTTTCTCCACCTGGTTTTACTATTGACCCTGTAAAACTTGGGGCGAGTTTTTCCCTTGGTACTACTACCTAGTCCACAAAAGATGCTAATTTTTTTTCAGCTGCAAGGTATTATTATGTATCTTCCAATTTCTTCACACAAAGTCTGCCAGGCACACTGGCTATCCTAGCAGGAACAAAGCAGTTATTTATGAGAGAATACAATGGTCTTTTGAGATTCAGGGGATATTACACCTTCTCTGTTAGATATCCCGTCCCCAAACTATTTCACTTCGCTACTCCTGATAGCACATGGTTAAGGATCATTCACCAGCTAAACAGGTGAATCCCTTATAAATTAATGAAATTTAGGATCTTGACTTCTGCCGGTAAGGTGATATGATGCAGTATGGAGAAATTACTGGAGAGGATTAACATGAACACCAAGGCACTGAAGCACACTTGCAAATGAAATCATGGCTCCCAGATGATTTCCCTAGCAGCTATAGTTTTGTTTCTGACACAGACATGTCTTTAATGACTATCTTTTTAAGATCAGCTAACATCCTTCCAAAATCAGTTTCTACTAAATGAGGCCGCAAATTCCATCCAGGCTTCCTAGTATAGCACTTACTACACAAGGTCTGTTTTTAATCACAAATCATGATAGTGCATAAAAGAGCATATAGGTTTTTTGCTCTCTCTGAAGGGAATGATGGTCAGCAGAACACATTTCCATCTGCTATTTTTCTAAACACAGATCTTAATATTTCTGTAACCCAGGAGACTTTTCAATATTTAGAAATACTTCTAAGATCAAACAAAACATAGTTATATTTATATTTAACACAGAAAAGTCAATGCCTTAAATTAATAAAATTACCTGTATACTGCAGGAGATGTGGACTGTAAATGGGGAATCTAAAAACAGCTTTGGAGGTATTTATAGAGGGAATCTATAAATTGCTTCTTGTGGCTTTATCCAAAGACGCTCAAAGATCCTACATCATTAGGATCCAACATCCATGTTTCATGGTTTCTACTCCATAGACAACTTTGCAGCAAGATTCTTGTACAGCTCCATTAGTTTGCCCCTCTAGACAATGCCTATTTCCCTCCTTTTGTCTGAAGCTACAGCTGGCTGTCATTTCCCAGATGGAAAGTTCCTTGCTAATTGCAAGGACCAAGTCCAGGAAGGGTGGGTTAGGAGCCATACAGCTTGCTCTAAGGTCTGGATTTATTCCAGAAACCACTTGCAAAGTGATACTCCCTCTTGTTTTGCTTTGGGGACTGCCTCAGACTTGCCACTCAACACTTAGTCCTTCCTGTGGATTCTGATAGAAAAGAAAAAAAGAAATGAAAAGGCTCACAAAAAACTGTGATGGATTCTGGTTAGTCTCAAGCTTTCAGCACAATTTTCTGCTCTGGCACTGAGAGCTGGGATTTTCCAAGGCATCTAATTGCAGTGCCTATGTATCACTTTCACAGATAAACCCCTGGAAGAGGGGATGTGGAGGACTGTGCAAAACATGCTGACACAGCTGTATCTCACTCCTATGAAAGTGGTTTGGTTTTTCTAATTTAAAAAGAGCAGAAATCATACACTGAGCACCAGTGTTAGATCACTGGTGAAAGTGAGAGCACAGTGTTACATGACCTTTCAGGCTTTTACCTACCTTGGTATTAAGTAAAAAATGTTTGGTTTTGAAGCTTTTTTTAATGTACAGATATGGAGGCTGAAGTTACATCTTTGATTTGCAGTCTCAGAAGGGTTAACAAGAAAAAGGACAAACATGTCCAACTTAAGGAAGAAACCCTTTTTAGACAGTCAAATATATCAGACCACTACTAGGAATGATAAATTTTGTAGCCTCAAAAAATATAGGGAAGATTTTGTCTCTGGGGGTTGAAGCAGGCAGGATGGCAGGCTAGTAAATGTGTTGTTCGCAAGAGGGCACTTCTTCCTCTGTATTAGGTTTTTTCCCTTTAGTCACGGGTAGAAAGAAGCTGCAGACATAAGTGCACAGAAACTCACAGTGGTACCAGTACTTTGTGGGAACAGCCAGATACTGGTTTGGATTTCCACAAGTGGAAGAAAGTCTTCTTCCTTAAGTTCCAGCTTCCCAACCAGCATTAAACACAGGAGTGGCTATCCCTTTTCTCGGGCAGCTATACTCGCAGTCCTTTTAAGAATACATTCACACTCTTTGAAATTCCACTACTTATACACAAATGTTTCCACTTAATCTCCCAGTTCATATAGGTGTCTTTTATCCTTGTAGAAGGGAAAAAAGCAACCAACCAACTCCAAAATTCTCTTGGGAAATCAGCTTAGATCTGTGCCTTATTCTTTCTTCTCCATCATTCATTGGGAGGGCAGAAGGGGAACTGAAGGCCAAAAGATTAGCCCTCCCTACTGGACTGCAAAAAGTAGGAAAAAACGGTGCCAAGAGATTATCTTTTAGACCACCTTTTTATATACTTTGGGGAATCTGTTCTTATCATTCTCTTGTGGAAAGATGAACAAAACTGAACACAGACATTTCTAGGAATTCATTTTTCTTCAAACAACTCTTGGTGCATTTGAAGATCAGGAAATGGTCCAAAATCAAGACCCAAACCCTCTGATCAGCCTCGCCCATGAAGGACTGAGATACCAGGGCAGATCTCCTGAGAAGGATGGCCTGGAGAAGGCAGGCAGCACTAAGCTCTATGACTGCATGCTCAATCCTGAGTACAGAAAGCTGAGTTCTTCAGCCACATGAATGACTCCCAGGACAGCTGTCAGGACATAGGTGGCTCTTCACTGCTCACTGGCAGAGTGAATCTCTTAAGGGAAGGGAAGCAGGGAACCTTTCACACCTGAAGCTTTCACACTTGGGCCAATAGCTACCATAACGTGCCCCTCCTCTCCTGACCCAAAGCTCGGTGCTCTATGAAAAGCGACTGAAGTAGGTTATCTGCTTTCTCTTCTGGCTCTCTCTCCTTCATTTGAAACCAGAGCTGTCAGCATCCAGACAGAAAGACTCAGGGAAAAGGAAGAGCTACACTTGGATGACTAACCTAAATTATTAGCCAAAGTGTTAGAACTTTTGAAGCTGATCCATCAGATTTTTACAAAGCACAGAGAGCTTTCATCAATGCTTCCCTAATGGTAGTGATTGGTAGCTCTGATATGCCTTTCTTTCCGCTGTTACTGCTCACACTGCATCTCTCCAACCATGAAGTACCTCAAATTTTTCCTTTTACACAGACTGTAGACCTTCATGCACCAAAGAACAGCATGTTTTATTTAAGATTACAGGTTTTAGACAAATATTAAGCAAAATATACAGCATATGCATCAAGCTGTGATGAAAAGAAACAGTGCAGTTCAATTACAGTAATTACCTCTCCAATGACTCTGAGGCCAAAAGGTCCCCTGCTTTTATTTTACTTGAACACTCTCTAATCTTCCACAAAAGCTATTCTATTCATCTTTAATGAATTCAAATATCATAGGACAGAATCTCTGCTTCATTTGGAGATGATTTTACAGAAAACTTTGTTAACATATTCAGAGTTGAGATTCTGCCTATTGTATAGCTCCACCCTGAATACCGTAAGAACCTAGAGATAAAAGGGGCTCTGGCTCAGTACAGACAATCTTACAAAGATCCACCTCGCCTGAGATCCTGACTCTGACAGGCACCAAAACTGGATATAGAAACAACAACGTGAAAGAAGTGTAACACTGTACTTCTTTAGCATACTCTGTATTTCAAAACAGTTTGCAGCAGAGGGAACTCCTGACCCACAGCTCATATTCCTTTTAAGCCTACTGAATTAATATGCACAATTTCCTGTGATAAGAGTGCTCTTAGCAAATATGCTCTAAGAAAAGCAAGTTGAAAAAAAACCAAACCAAAACCTAAGCCTCCCACCAGCTAATATGCAGAGCCAATCCACAGAACACTTGTATCGGGGTTTTTGGAGCACCACAAATGCTTTGTCATTTTGGTCCTTGCCTTTGTGAGGGGAAAGATGGGAACAGCACAATACCACCTATCATAATTATATTGATAAGCTAAATTTTTAAAGACATCTTGTACATATCACATTTCCAGAGCCAAAACAAAAGTAGGTAAGAAGAGTGATGCAATTTTATCTATCAATTCATAAAAATAAAATTAGAATAACAGATTACTTTTCCCAAGCTTAGAACAAATAACTTCTCTCCCAAGAACTGCCATGTGTTACAACAATGAGGCTGACAAACCACAAGATGACAAACCAGAAGAGAGTTGTGTGCAGAAACTAAGATCCATCCACTGCCATTCTGGAAATGCTCATCCTAACACCAGAACCAAAGACTGTCAATCATTCTGCAAATGATACACTCCTCTGGAGAAAACACTACTCATAGCTCCTGTGTTGACCATGTTATGCAGCTTTTGCATGCGTCTGCTCAAAGCAATAAAGCAGATTGTGGTCTCTGTGAGACAAAACATCCCTGTCCTGCAGGGATTCTGCAGAGGCAAAAGGTCTTCGAACAAAAAGCAGACTGGGCAGAGCAGGCAGGTGAATATTACTTCCCCCCATGCCTTCACCTAATCTCTTCAAAGAATCCTAGAATTGTTTGGGTTGGAGAGGATCTTGGGTTTTTATAAACTGATATGGTTTCCTGTGAGGACAGGGAAATTACCTGAAAGATCTCTGAACAAGCACAAGACTGAATCCATTCACAGCCAGCAGGAGATGTTAGACCTCTTAGAGCTACCAATGGGAGGGACTGAACACAGCCAAACCTGTGATCGATGACCTCTCTGTAGCTAGGATATTTTAGGCAAACAGTGCAGTTCTTGAACACTGTTCCCAGTGGGATTCAGAAAGGAATCATGCCCATGAGTTCAGCACGCCAGCAAGGAGGCAATGAGCAATAAATCAACAGCCAAACTTTACCATCACGCAGTCTGGGGCCATGATTTCCAGTGGACTGAGAGGAGAAAAAGGAATAAATAAAGAGGAGACATTGCAGGATTATATTTAGAATAATTTGGAGAACACTGCATGAAGATGAAGATCTCTCCAGTGATGAGAAGGATTCCAGTAACAGTATAACAAAGTTATTCTCTTTGCAACTCAAACTAATGACAAAGTACACCTGTAATAGAACTAGAAAGGTCAGTTTTGTATCTTTTAAAGCAACTGTCAATGTTATTATAATAGAACTATTAGACTACAATTTTTTTTAATCTATCCAATTTATTTTCACTACTCTTGCTTTACATTTTGCACAAAAAATGTAACTTACAGACTGTTTGCTTTGTTAGACAACCTGAGGGACACAAAGCAGATTCCATCAAGCACACTGGGACACCACTGATCTTCAGAGCCCCGATTTTCATTTCAGATCAAATTCTTCCAGTCAGTTTCTGCCTTGTAGTCCAGACAACTCTTTTCTTACCCAGGATTTCAGACACTGCTGGTTTGTTTTCCTGTTGCTCAGGAAGAAGCACAGACTGTGCCTGATGGCCTGTTCTGTGCAAGAACTGCTGGACAAGATACAAGTCTACTCAAGTACAGCAATATTAAGGAAGACACTAACCACAGGTTTTCTTAAAGCAAGCTCTTTGAGACTCTGACATGGATCACACAGCTCAGTAAGACAATACAGAACACTTACAGTAATTCCATATCTTAGGTTTTAGAAGACACTGTGAGCTCAAAATAGGAACAGGTACGAATTACAAATGGCTAAATAAGGGTTTTTTTCCTTCCTGTTGTTTCAGTCAAGTGTTTCTGTATTTAGAAATCAATGTATACAGACTAAAATGATGCTACTTAGACAGATACACACTTTAAGGAGCTAGCAGAGATTATCAAAAGCTAGTAATAAACCTTCTGAAATAAACATTCAAAGCTGAAAAGGCACTGTAACACATTCTTCAACTTGCAATATAAATTGAAGTGAATAGACTTAGCACTAAGCTCTTCTGAGAGAGCAAGAGCACATAAGCCACTTCTATCCAACTCAGCACAGCTGGAACCCAACTGTGAGCTTTGTTACCCGAGCAGCAAAAAGGAAACCTCCAGCCCACGTTCAGCACAGTCACTGCCAGAGCTACCAGAGCTGCCATGGCTAACAGCCATGTTATCTACACGAGGTGGCTCATTCCGGAATCCTCCAAAGCCTACCCTTCCCTGTGACATTACTGTACAGCACTATGAGTCTGTAACTGCTTCAGAGAAAAGAGACACTTACAAGACCGTGCACATTTGTGAGCCAGTGGGCACATTTACTGTCAATAATTTCCATAAAAGGTAAAATGGTGTTGTACAGAGTCGTCCTCAGTTCCTAAAATTCACCTTAAGCTTTTGTGGTGCACCATTTGCAAGTGTCAGCTAATGGCCCCGGGTTTGCCAGTGCTAACACTGCCCATTATGTCACATGTCACATATCAGTGGCAGGAATTAAGATGTCAGCTTGCAAATCCTGCTCCACCAAACCAGGCACCCCTGTCCTGGCCCACCCCTGTCCCCACAGCCTTGCCCGTCTTGGCGGGGTCTGACTGCTGCTCTCCGGGTCTGATCCTGTTCCCCACCCTCAGGTCCCTGACTGCTGGCACCAGGAATGCCCTGGCAGTAAATGCTGCAGTTTTTATATACACTAAATTTTGGGAGTGTGTAAGTAATCCACACTTGGAGAACATAATGTTTGAATGTGGGAACCCAGAACTACCGGTCCACATATAAAACTGAGCTCATCTGATTTCTCTTTTCTTTGGAGAAAGAATTGGAAACAGCTTCCTAACAGTTAAAAAGAGCAGGGGGGAAGTGGCCTGATCTGCTTCCAAATGCTTCTGTTAGCCAATAAGTGAGAATGCTCCAAACCAACAGCTAAATTTAAGAGTTATATGTCATAAGAGGCTTTAATTGATTATTTGACCTTCCTTTTGGTCATCTCACCAATAAGCAACCACCATGTTTTCTGTATTTTACTGTTTTATTACAGTTTTCCACTTTGAAAAAAAAAATCAGTGGCTGATTATTTTTCATCAATACTTTTAAAAAATTAACCTTGTATGTAGTAAAGAGACCACTCATGAGAACTCATGAGCAGGGCAGAAACTGCCAAGACTCTTTACCAAGATGACTCCAGAAACAGATGGTTTTCAAGAGAGTAGTTAATATAATAGAATAATGAGTCTTACTCAGTTCTTTATCCTAAAGGTATTTTAATTACATTTGAATAAATAATTTTCCAACCAACATAATTACTTGCAATATCACCTGCTTCCTTTACACACCATGCAGACAGCGATGGTGGGAACAGTTCCGCTATTATTCTGGCAGTGAAGAGTGAAGAAATCTTGACTCTAAGAAAAGATTAACATGCCTAATTTCAGTCTTTGCATTTAAAGTAATATTTTTAAATTGAGGGGTCCAAAATATATCTCTTCAATCTACTTTCTTCATTTACATTTTCCCTTTTAAAAATGCAACATTAAGCTCTCAAAAGAAAAAAATAATATAAAATCACTAACCTGAGCACGATCACAGAGAAGGAAGGATCTGAACAGTGCTCAAACACTGCTAAAGAAATATCCCTGCACTAGCAAGGTCACTGCTGTTTCATGGCTGGGACTCTGCTGACTGGACATTGCTAAAACAACCCAGTGGCAGGCAGGTCTTCTGAGGAAAAGAAATACTTAAAAAAATATCAAGCCCACTAAGCACATTTTCTCTTTGCATATGTTTGAGATTTTAGCTTAAATTCTCATAAATTAAGTGCACTGCAGCCTCCTCTGCTTTCTCTCTCTCTCTCCCTTCCCCAATTTTTTTCCAGTGAAAAATCAATGCTCATGAAAGCTGCAGAATGAGAACTTCAGAGACTAAAGGCCTCTAATTATCTAGAAAAGCGCAAAAATCTATCTTTCCCCATTTAACTCCAGGAATGCCTCGACCCCTCTTTGCAAGAATCACATCCCTAGAAGAGGAAAAAGAATAGTGCAAGGAAACAGTTCGACCTTGAGCTTTCTGCTAGCCTCCAGTGATGCTAATTATTGCCAAATCTGACAAATCTCCTCATGGCAGTGTCACCTTGCTGTAGGAAAATACACTGACAGCCAAGTCACCGGAAAGTGGTCACTGCAAGGAACAGCTCATTCACCAGGGGTCTGGGTACCACATTGTCTAAAATCACTTTGCTCTGAACTAAAAACAGCAGCAACAAAATATTGTAAAGCTTAAATTGATCTCTTCCTCCCCCACCCCATCAGAACAAATTTGTATTGACTGAGAAAGGAAAACTGCCTAACAAAAAGCAAGGAAGCATCCTGTAACAAAAGACTCCCTGAACCAGAAGTCCAGCAGTGTTACCAAGTTTATCTTCTGATGGGATCTGAAACTCAAATGCAAAGCCTTAAATATATTGAATATATGAAAATGAAACCTAGCTATTTTGATTTTAAATTATTTCACTCAAGTTAGACCAGAATAGAAATCATTTGAGAAAGCTACATTGAAAAAAACCCACATGCACTGACTTTGGCTGCTGCTATCTCAATTCCAGAGTTTTAAATATGCATATTTACTATAATAATTTAAAATCTACAGTTTCCAGAGTTTCGCACACTTCAGAAAAATGATTGCTATTTAAATGTGTAGCCAAATGCAGTGACCAGAACTGCTAAGGAACCTTCTCCAGACAGGAAGAGAAGGGAGGAAAATTCACATTATTGATACTTAGATGAGCTGTATCTAGAACAGATTTCTACCAGTGTTATAATAAAAAAAAGCTATAATTTAGATTCACAAACTGATGCAAACCCATACATTACTATGATATGCTTGGTTAGTGTACCTGTTAGCAAAGTACCTTTAACATAATTAGGGTAAAAATTACTTAAGTTTCTAATTCTACCCATCTGGCTCACACGACATTATGAAGTTTGTACGGAAACATCTCGAAAGCAAAGTCTGGTAATACATTATGTCTGAGACTTTTCATTACCAGCAAAGAGTGGTTAAATACTAAACCACTAAACAGTCCAAAATGTTTTTTTTTAAAAAAAGGGTAAACCTGAACTTTGCCCAGGGACAAAGCTATTGGAGCAGTGCACCTGCAGTTATCCTGCTCATTTAAGGGTATCTGCTGAAGACTTTAACCTGGATTCATGCCAAGTTTTAACCTTCACACAGACTTCTCCCCCTGACCCATCCACGTTTAGAGATGCTATCAAATCATTGAGTCATATACTCAAAATCACTTTTCACTTCAATCAAGGCTGGGAGCCATCTACTTTGCAGGGAAGATACTGGCACAAATCACTCATTCAGAGTCTGTACAATATGCTTCTGAAAATTCCTCTCATCTCCCCAAGGACAAACAAGTACTTCTGCAGCAGACAATAGACTGACTAATCCTAAAGCATTAACACACAAAACCAAAATAAAACAAAACAAATCCAAACCCACCCCAGAACAGAAAAAAGAAAAAATCAATCAAAATCAAATAAAACCCCCCAAAACTACAAATAAACACACACCAAAAAAGCAACTAAAGAGGAAGCCTGTCCCTACCAATACACACAGATCAGTGCTGTGCCTTTGCACCACCACAGCTTTACAGCAGTGCTGCAGCATTAATTTAAACTAACAAAACAAACAATAACACTAACAAAAATTGAACAATAGCTAATGGTAGCAACATTCAAACAAAAACCATACACATACAGCACAGAAAAGCTTTTGTTGCAACATATACTAAAACTAAAGCATGCACAGCAAAAAGATTAATCCAGTTGTTTTATCTGCATTACTGAAACCCTAGATGAGAGTTAACCAATCTGTGGAAAAACCTTGACAAGTAGCAGGAAAGTACAATGCTGTTATTCAGATTTTACACACAGGTGAAAATATGTTTAATACTCAATATTTTAAGTAGTGACGACCTTGGATGGGCTGAGCAATTTCAGAGTAGAGAGACATCTATGTGGTGATTTATATATCTGGCACAGACTTAAAATATCTCTGATCATCAATTATCTGGGCAAGGAAAACATATTTAGTGTAAGCTTTTTTTATTTTTTCCCTAGGTTTGCCTCGAATAATTTTAAGGTGCAATTTCAGTCTATATACATTGATATATTCACTCTTGAATCAGCAGTTTAACAGAGAACAGCTTTTGCAAAGGAGCTGCAACATAGAACATATACAAACTAAATGTGTAGGGGCTGTAAAAGCAAAAGGTCAGAATATATTAAAAAACCACAGTTGCTTACAGCAACTTCAGCTATAGCTTAATAAACATTAAAAAAACTTGAAAAAGCCATACTTAAGGGACAGCCTTCCATGTGTCTGCAATATGATGTCATTCTTATTTGTATGACCATATCCAAACTCTTCTGAAAGACCTTTGCCCATTTTAATGTAAAAGATGGATGACAAAGTTCATTCAATGAACAGATACTTATAATCTGGCTTTCTCCTCAGTGTCCACTGTGTAACCATATGCTTTAGTTTACCATGCCCCACTCAAACATGCTCTGCAAACAGAAGCGATTCATTTGCTAGTGGAATTTTTCTAGTATTCCTTGATATGATCTCAAACATCAGAAATACTAGTTCGTTTTCATCAGGCTCCTTCTAGGAAGAGAATTATATTATCTGAAATTTTCAGATGAAGAACTTTAGGACAGAAAAAACCAGCACATATTTAGTGTTTTGGTACCCAGTTAACAAGGAATACAACTTGTTATTTTCTACAGCTCTTCATATTACCTGGGCTTCACATATCCAAAGCATTCAATTTCTCTGTCAGTTCTGAGTGCTCAGCATGCCTGTAACTGCAATCCCAGCAGTTTCTATGAAAATTCACATTTGAACAACTTGATTCAAACAATATAGGAGTTCAGTGGCATTGCTATAATCCAGTCCTTCACAGCAGCACTGAAATTCTTCAAACAGAAGACAGTCCCTTCTCATCCTACCTTCCAGTTTGATTCACTCCATACCATTTGTTTTCTGCATGAAATGGAGCAAAGTTGCAAAAATCATTCATGGTGAATCCCAGGAACCATGAATCTCACTGTTTTCTACGTATAAAGAGCAGTTTGGGACTTCCTTGTCTGTAAGTGTTCTCAAGCCTCCAATTTCCTTCTCTCCCAATGTGCAGGAACCCTCCTGCCTAAACCCCCTCCAACCTGTCCTCCAGTGATGCATCTAGTGCCACCATAAGGGAGTGGGCAAACCCCTCTGTCTGACATTTCAGGCAGAAGGAAAGGATCAACTCTGCACTGTGTACATTAAAAAGTAAGACGACTGTGCAGGTGTTATTGCAAGTGTACCAACATCTACACATACCCAAGCTCCTTCTGGCAGGAAAGCACAGCTTGCTGTGTCACCAACCAACACTGGGCAATGAGACAACACGAGGCCAGCTGGATATGGCCCAATGGCAGCGGCCCTGCAGGGGCTTTACTCCCCGTGCCAGGGAAGTGGCAGTGTTGGTAACCAAATGGCTGCATAATGTGAATTGCATAAGCAGTCTGGGAATGTCAGGGCAGGTGTCTCTGTCCTGACCCAAATGCCCTGACCTCATTTCCCAAGCTGCACCACAGCCAACTTCAACAGACATCTGGAGAAACAGGAAGATGATGCTCCTCACCCTGAGAAGGTACCCCACAGCTCGGGAGTCTGAAACACTGGCTTGAATTCCTGTATGTGGGAAGTTTTTATCATTCAATTTCTATAAACAGTGAAGGACGCTGGTATCCCCAGCTTATCTGTACCATTTCTAACCATGTTCACTGCATATGCCTTGGGTCAGTTTGGAGCACTTCAAATCCTCCCTCAGGCCCAGGAGCCAGTGAACAGCCAGTAGCTCTTAGCTCCAGACACAGCTTTCCAGATAAGCAACCAGAGCTGCTTCATTCTCACCCACAATCGCCAAGGGAGCTTGAGCAACAGTTCACACTTGGGATTCTGCTTTGCTGGGGAGCTGTCCTGAATTTAAGCCATGTATGAACTATGAGAGCCCAAGTTTACATTTTGTTTTTTTCTTTTTTTTCCCCGCCTGAAATAAAATGAAGTCTTTAAGGTTTTCCTAAAACAGACCCAATGCATTACCTGTGTGTTTCTGTGTGATATTTGTTTCATCAGTGGTGTTTGAAGCCCTGTTGAGTTTTACAGGTGAGCTCACAGCAACATGAAGGAAAAATACTGGACCTCTGAACTAATATTTCATTCTGGCTACTGACAGCGTAGTCACCTACTTGACCTTGAACTTTAAATGAAATCCTAGTCACATTAAGAGCCATTTCACAGGTTCCAAAGGTACACTGGAAGGGAACAACAGCTTATATTCCAGAGCATGGTTCTGTCCAGGAGATGGACAAGTTTCCTATTTCAGGGTCACTTGTGGGTGAAACTCTACCTTGGCTAAAGTAATCAAGACCTTTGATGTTGATTTCAATGAAACCAGGGTGTAGTATTAAAAGGAAAAATCCACCCAGCCCAGCTCATAATGAGAGAGATTAAATCTCCAGCAGGAGAGCCCTCAAAGTTCTCTGCACACAAGCAGACAGAAACATCTTGTGCTTGCCTCTGTCACTGCTTCAAGCTCACTTGAAAAGCACAAGCAGTTGAATTTCTTAAATTCCTAACATGTTTTCTTATGTTGGGAGACTTGTCCTTTGCTGTTGTTTTTATTCTGAAAAACTTGAATTATTTCTATTGCAGTTATCCTTTTGATCTCTGTGCTATTTTTGCAGAAACTTTTCAAACCACTCCAACATTTATCTACTTTCGTAGAAGCCAAAGAAGGAAATTTGTTCCCAACATGCGGGAAAAGGGGGGCGAGGGGGGGGAAGAGGATTCCTCACAGTCACGTTTCAGTATGGCATTTCAACACTAACATTAATTAAACAACACCTGTTTGTACAAGCTGAAGAACTGATCCCATTAGATTTAAAAGCTAAAGAAAAACAGGATAAAGCTATCAAGACAAACTCCAATCCCAAAATAGTTGAATTGCACATATCCGGTTCTGGCTTTCCTTGGTGAGCAGTCATGGAGTTTGAGGGATTAAAAAAACCTGAAGTTTTCAAGAACAGTCACACTTATTTCTATTTCTTTCTTTCCTTGGTAAGAACTCAGAAACATGAAAAACTAATCTGACCTTTCTATCATGTTTTTCTTCAGTTTGGTATTAAGGAGTGGAATTCTTTGACCCCTCTTTTCTCATGCTCATTTCCACCACTCTTTAACATCTTTCTGTCATCTCTGTTTTGCCAACAGTAGATGGCACCAGTAAATTCTATATTCATTACAATACCAAGGGGTTTTGTTGTTGGTTTAACTTCCATGGTTATATTTTCCTGACTGTATTCTATGGGGTTTTTTTAATTAGTCACCTTGACAAAATTCTACTTGTGAAAGTCTCTTAATTTATTGGCATGTGCTTCATTTAAGTATCTGCTGGTTATTCACATGTTTAGGATAATACCACCTAAAACTATAGCTTGATACAATGCCAAAACAGTAATTTTCTGCTTTAACTTTAATTACTTCACTAAAATTGCATTAATTCAATAACTGAAACTTGGATTTTTAATTACATTCTTGAAACTGCATTAATTTAATAATGGCAACTTGAATTTCTGCTAGCAATGTTCTTGTTCTCAAAGAAGAAATTATTTTTGCCACATAACTCAATTTAAAATGTTCCACAACCACGTTAGCTTATTTATTTAGCTTATACATTTAAAATGCAGAAACTAGGCAGCAGCTCTGCTGGTGTTTGGGTCAACACATTGTTTTAGCCTTATATTTATCTACAGGCTCCTACTTATTTGTGCTATTGAGGTCTAAGCTTAATTATACAAACACAGGTGCACCAGAATTTTTTAGATATAAACATATAAATATATATTTACAAATGAAATACATACATATAAAAATAAAAACACACACTTCTGTACAAGAAAACAATTACAGCAAGATCTAGAGAACATTATATTCCCCCTTAAACACCCCAAAGCAAACCAACCCTAAAATCTCCATTGGAGATACATATATTTAGTTCACAACAAGTTCCTTTCATATTCTGTAGGAATATGCAAACACTTTCAGGATCTATTTTAGCTGAATACATTTTGTCAGATGAATTCCACCTTTAATTTCATAATTTTCAAGAGAAATTTATTAATAATTTAGCAAATTTATGGGGGTTTTTTGCAATAACCTTCATTTTACTGGAAATGAAATAGTAATTTGGGTTACTACATACATTCATATGTATCTATCTATCTATACCTGTCTCTATACAGATGTATCTGCCAACATAAATAGCAAGGAACAATGGCTACAAACAGGAAAGACTGAAAAGAGATGGTTCTTTGGAATCATCATTTCAAAATTCACCATGAAAAAACATTCCAGTGCATTGGGTAAAAGCATCACAAATATAAAAGGAAGTCTGTCCCTCTGACCTACAATAATGGATTGCTGACCTATGGAGTTCAGAGATCAGTCGGCTTCCTGCATCTCAAGAACACATCCAGGAGGCACTTAACAGTGTTCAGATCAATGGGTTTCCTTTCTCTATGATCCACAACATCTGATAGCTGTACAAAGTTCAGATATCTATGTACAATGTTCAGCCCCACTCCCGCCCTGAGCTGATGATCCCCACGTTCCTGTTGCTGTCAGAATGACTTGCATCCAGGTCTTCACATGAAGAATCTGCCACCCCCACAGAAAAGAGAAAAATACGTTTGCAAACAGTCGTGGTCACTGGATACCGCAAAATGACAGTGAATTACATAAAAGGCAGCTGAGTACCACAGCTGTGAAGCTAATGAGGTTTTCAAAAGCTTGCATAGACCAGAAGTCGATGTTTTCTGTTTGCTATTGGCCTATGCCTTCAGCGGAAAGAAAGCAGAAGAAAAAAAAAGGAAAAAAAAAAGACGTTTTCTCTTAAAACATGAGGATTAAGAGCACAGAGATGGTGTGTAATAAGCTATTGGCCCTTAGTGACGAGTAACTCTGAATTGTATTTCACCCACTCCAACAGGCTAACCTCAAAGGCAGGAGAACATGGGGAAGGTGCTTGTGGCTGTACTGCTCTTGGAACTAAATTAACAGAAGTCCATCTCACATCTAGAAAAAGACTGCTTTAAACACTGAGTGATTTGCAGAGAATTTAAAAAATAATCAGAGGTATTGTACAGTCTACACCCAGCTGGCGTTCCAGGTGGTGTCTGGGCAGGAGGGGTGGCTGTAGATGACAGTGATGTGGTGCAGTCGGGCTGGAGGTCCCGGCTCAGCACATCCTTCAGGGCATGGGCAGACCCCTTCCCCCTTCTTCCCTCTCTTTTGCTCCAATCAGGGCCATCCCTAGCCCTGCATTTGGCAGAAAAAAAAATGTGTTTGCACACACATTTCCCATTTGGAACAAGCTCGAGGGGGTTTTTTGCCACTCTTTTGGTTTGGTTTTTTCATATAAATGAATTTTCAAGCTGACCAAGTCTTCATTGTTAAAACCCTTCCCAGGGTACTCTGCAAAACAGCATTGTTGGAGATCTTTCTGCTTCCATCTTATACTCTATATGTGGTCCCTCAGTTCAATAATACATATTTTTTTATGATGATTCTGCTTTTATTCCCAGATGAAAACAAAAAGAAAACAAAACCAATCAAGCAGCCAAACACAAATGCAAATTTGAGGCATTAAAAATAATTCAGAACATCTAACCTCAAGCTGCAATTTCCTCTGCATTTAAAAAAAAGAAAAAATGAAATTTTCTGGCTTTTAGAATTGCACCATTACTAAAAGAAATTAAATCAAGACCAGTAAGAGCTAGAAAAGTCTGCCTAGTGCTTGCAATTCATTACAAATGAATCTTAATGTTTGCCGCAATCTTTTAATTGAATCCCCTTCAACCTCCTAACAGGTTCCTTATAATTTTACACTTAAACAAAAATAATAATTTTCCATATCTCACATTGTTTCTATCACAAAATTGCCCAAATTAATGTAATTAATAAAATTAATATAAATTTGGATATTACAATCTCTGCTTTGTTTCAATATTATACAAAAAACTTGTAACAACAATAAAATATCCAGAGTAGTAGTAGTACAGAGCAGTACAGAAATGCCACATTAATAAAATTCTACAATCACAACCACAAACCAAAAGGTAAAAAGCTCTTGACGTTCTACACAGTTTCTGTTCTTCCCATTCTGGCATGACAAACATTGGTGGCATCACAGCTTTCTGCTGGAATAAGCAGGTATAATTAAGAGCTATAATTAAAGTACTCCAAATCAATCTCACAGTAAGTGCAGTTATTTCCCCTACACTACAGATTCTAGATTTTGGTATAATCCTGGGATAAATGTTATGTGAAGAATGAATAGTGTTTAACCTAACAGAAGACTTGGAAGGATAATAATAACTCTTCAAATAAATATATGGAAGTTGCTGCTACAAATAAAAGACTCTCTTCTCCTCGTCTGCAGAATGACCTTGAACTGCAGTAACACACATTCAGGTAAGAGAGCTGGAAAAAACCAATTCTGGTATAAGAGAGGCACCAGAACGGACTGCTTGGCTACAAACACTATGGAATTTCCATTACTGAAAATCTTTAAGAAAGAGCCAGATAAACATCTGTCAGGAAGTACGTAGGTATAGTTGATCCAGCCTCCAGATAAGAGAGGAGCTGGATGAGTTCTCAAGTTCCCAGGCAACCCTCTCCTTATTTTAATTCTAAGTAACAGAGATACAATTTCTATATTTTTAGTAATTATCATAACGATAAAGTAACTATATTACTCATTTCTAAATTATTTTAGCAGAAACGTCTAGTATGCTCTCACTGAAGAACTCAAAAGACACCAAATTTTCTTTTTCTATACCTCAAAAGAAAAAATCTCAAACACCCAATAAATTCTTACAATTAATTTTTCTGTACTAACTTTTGTCAGTTAACATTTTAATCATAAATACTATTTGCAGAATGTAGTTACTAAGCTACAAGACAAAATTAAGTAGATTATAAATAAAATGGGATTGATTTGATCTTTGATGTTAATGTAACAGTTTTCCTTAATGAAAAAAAGCTAGTGAAGGAGATCCCATTTCACAGATAATTTTATCAAACGGACCGGAACTTTATAGCTTGAATGATCTAATATCTGTCAAAACAGAGAATGTGTTTTCCTATTTCTTTGCCAAACAACATATCCATGTGCACATACACTCATACAACTGCATGGTTTAAACTGTGTCTCGTACCTGAGACTTGTCCTTGCACTGAATTTTAGGGGGGTACACACCTTGCTGGTTTCTGTGCGGTGCTATTCACCTCACCACCAATGTGAGCGAAAATAAGGCTTTTAACATTACAGAGTCTCAGTAAGTTCAAGCACGTGAAAAATCCTATTAGGTAAACACCACTTGTGTTTGTGTAAGTTAGGCACACACACGAGTCCTGGTGGATCACAACCTCTGTGAGATATGAGTGAGTTAGTCAGTAGCTTTTTACTTGTGCCCATAGCACAAATATAGGGCTAAGGCATGAGACCCATCAATTATCTACACATTTAAAATATTTGTCTTTGGTTACCTGGCATTAGACCTTTATCATCCTCTCTCAACAACATCACTACTTACAGATTTACTTTTTATCATGCAGCCATCATCTCCATTTATGTGGAAAATCTGCCATGTCTACCCCCAATATATAATTTAGAACATCATCAAAAACAAAAGGCATCTGCTGATGTGGAACGTCTGTGGGGTTTGTGGATTTGGACTCCTCCCAACATTCCTTTTCCTCCTCTTATTTCACTGATTTCAAGCAGTTGGGGTTTTTTTAGAGCAAAGATTACACCCTTTATTTCCCAAACCATACATTCCTGATAACAATAAAATCTTTATGCCACTTTCCCTCTTCCAAAAAGGGAAAAGCAAGCCACAGCTAAGCCAAATTCCAGAGGAATTGGGAGACTTTTTAAAATCTAATCTCACTGAAATGTGCTCAAATTCCATTGTCCAAACCAGGTGTAGATTGGCCAATCACCAGAATTGCTTAGATGCGGTCATAATTCCATTCCACAATAAAAGTCATTTTTTTAATTAGAGAGGGAAAGAAGTCCCATCACCAGTTAATCCTTTAATTTCCCTTTTACTTTAGGAGACCTGGTTGTTTCTGTTCAGTATGACACATGGCAGTAAGTCTGTGAAGTGCTCTGTTCTGAAAAACTGACTTTGGCATGGAAGCTCTGTAGCAGCAAGCTACCCTAGAGCTGGAGAAGCACTTCTGCTTCCAGCTTCCTCCTCTCCAAGACTGAGACCTTGTAAGCATCGTTCTCCAGGACGTGGCTCTTCCAGAAAAGGTTTTACTGTGACTACCTAATCCCAGCCAACTCTTCCCTGCTCTCAGCCACAATCGAATTAGGACAGTCAGACTGAAGTTTTTTCTGCTTTATACGAATAACCTACAGAAACCCTCTGAAACTGAGGGCAACAAGAGCAGCAGCAGCTCTTCTCGTCCTCTGCTAACACATATTAAATGCAGCATTAGTCCTGACGCCGAATTAATTCTTTGGGGAAATTGCTGAAGCAGAGAGAAATAAAAAGACCAACATCCATTGTGCATCCTATCAACTACCACAGCACCAAAATTAAGATTCTCAAATTATTTTATTTACTACAACACCTTTGCTCACAACGTAAGGGTGTACCTTATCAGAGCTACTCTGTCTGAGGAATCCATTTCAGGCCTTCGCTGTGTACTACATTTAAAAGAAATTTCAGTGATCAGCTAAATGACAAGCTTGTGCTCTTATTTAAGCAAGTAGTTATGAACACTTTAGAAGTTTTACATAAGAATTTTAATGAGGCTTTAGTGATTTTGCTATCAGATTATACTTAGTGCAACCCTGATTTTTACCCTAAATTGTCATATTTTTGCAAAATTTTTGGGAAATCTACCTAGTGGGAAGCTGTAACTATATTTGACATCGGCGAAAATGTTCATTTGATTGTTCTCATTCCCATTTAATTCAAATGCCTTTCATTCCTTTATTTTCTTTCTGCAGACTTGTGGAAAGGAATAAGCCAGGATACGACCTTTCTGCTTACATGTAAGTCCTTTTTAATTTCCGGATCAACATGAGATATCTCAGTTGTGGCTTTGCATGCAAGCGTATTACACATTCTGACTGACCTGTGCCTGCCAGCTCAGCCAGAAGCAGCTCCCATGGTGTGCCAGGTTCTGAGCTCGCTGCCATCCATGCCAGGACAGCTTGGAGCAGCACTCAGGGCAATCTACTGCTGCACCTTCCCACAAGCCATATAAACTGCTTGGCTTGCCAGATGTACTTCCCTGGCTCCAGCCTGGCTGCCCTGGGATGAGGCAACCCAAAACCAAATGATAAAGGAAAATGTCTATGTGAAGGATTTGGGAAATAGGGGGAAAAACCTAGAAGAGATCAATCTCAGTCTTCACAGAGCTTTACCCCACCCCACCCATGGGGATTTTTGTGCAACTGCAAAGGAAGTAAAACTGGAATAAAAACTCGAAGAGCTGCTGCTGCTTAACCAAGAGAGTGATAATACTGTTCTGTGCAGTTCTGACATGAAAGACAGCAACACTGCTTTTGCTACCCTGAAGCACAACAGGTTCAGCTGGTTCAGTCCTACAGCTCTAGGGAATGATTTCCCATTGAGTCAGTGGAACCTCCGTCTGATTTGCATTCCAGGATTTTAAGCAAACAATACATTTGTATTCAACGTGCAGAGGGAATCTGGAGTCAATTAAATCTGTAAAACAGAAATGGACCAACACTGAGGAAGATCCAACAGCTCAGTCATGCCTGGCAATCTTCTCCTCCAGAAGCATGTGACTGAATTACAAGTCAAATAAAATGAAGCATGAATATTTCATTATGAAGCACTTAAAAATAATATTTAAAAAAATTAAAATAATAATTTTAAAAACCCCTAAAAAATAGCACACATATTCTTGTTGAAATGCTGAGTTTGCTTCTCCAGCCTGCCTTATTTTATAATTAACCTTTCCCAACCCAACTTACTTGAGAAAGGGCAAGATCAGAATTGTAGAGACCTTGGTAACACTCTCAGACTGACACCTTCATTTAAGTACAAAGCTCGTGTGCAGATTTTATTTCTAGAAAGCAGTTCAGGCCTTTTGAAACTTATTATAAGCAAGCACATAATTGTCAAAATCAAAATTTCAAAGAAAGCGAATGAAACCATTTTCTGAAATCCTCAGCAGTCAAATAATGAACTATTTCACTAATTTTCAGAAGTGTAAGCAAAAAGGGAAAAACCAAACCATAAACTTGCTTATTTTTGCTTTGTTCAGTCACCAAAATACAATATGTTAATTAGCATCATGACTGTTTAATCATAAATAACATCATTACATAGGTGCTTCATTCTTCATGATTTCTTGTTAGATGTGGCAAGTGTAAAGCAATCCCTCATTCAGAAGAGAGCGCCTGCAAATTTTCCATGAAGAAGTATTTATAACAGAACCTTTATAATTTATTCTACATTTACATGCTGAGTTCTTCAAGACCACTCAGGATTATATATTGGCAGACCTTAACTCTTGGGAAGAGAAGAGCTCAGCAGCATCACTGCAGCCTTCGGTTAATCAGAGATGGCCGAGACGAGGAGCGAGCCTGCAGAATGTTCATGTTGCTGAGAATTAAGGACTGGAACAACAACATCAGAGATATTCACTGCTTCACATGCACCCACAACACCTTGTGTTTCAGTGGGAGCAGCTGAGCACTCTCCACCAGACTGGGGCCCGTGCTGGCAGGAGCAAGAGGCAGGCGTGGGAAGCAGAGGGAAGAGCAGCTCTCTTTGCCTGACAGGGCACCTGGAAATGTCAGATGGAGACCTCTGTCAACACACTGTCCCCTCCTGTGCTCCTGGCAGCCAAGAGGGAGGATGAAACAAGGGCAAAGCAGAACAACCCAGACAGACCTGACAAAACAGTGCCGTGGGTATTCTGATACGCGTGCCCCGATGTGTTCCGACAGCACGGACCGGGGGCGAGCTGCCCCACAAAGCCAACGCAAATGCCAGGCAAGGATCAGCAACTCCACTCAAAAGTGCAAAGTGCAGTCTGGAAAAGCCAAAAGTACAGGCTCGATCCAGCATGGCACAGGAGAGGCTGCGGTACAGAGTGACAGACTGTGGGAGTTAGCACAGTTTGTTATTCATTCAGTAAGATGTTACCCAAAACAGAGGAATGAAAAAAGTGCCTGAAGAGCAATGTTTTGGTTTAGAGCTATGCAAGCGTGGGGGACTTTTCCCCTTATATTTCAGAATTCATAAATATACTAGAAGTCCTATAAATATATTTCCCTAACTAGATTTTATTAAAAGCAAAGAAATAAAATTTTGATGAAGCATTAAAAAGCTTTTGCCACTCTCCTCTTCTTTCTGCTTGTCTGATGTGTGAGTCTATTAAAGCTTCAGTGACAACTATTCCAACCCAGTTATAGAAGGTACAGAAATAGGCCTAGTAATAAATCCGGCCTTTACAGATAAGGATGCACTGAAATGACAAGTTCCTACAAATCTGAGATTTTCGCATTGTTATTGGGGTAGTCAGCTTACAGACACCATCAATGGATAGAAGTTTCAGTAATTCCAATGTCCTCTACTATGATGTATTTATTAGTCAGCAAGAAAGTAAGAGTGGAAAAAAAAAAAAAAAAAAAAGAGAAAAAAAAGGGTTTGCGTTTCCTTTCAGAAAAAGGTAAAAGACAGACAGATATTACACAACAAAGCTGCACTTCTGGGAATTACAGAGTTTAAAATCAAATCCATTACCTTCAGGTAATCAGGACCATCCCAGAAACTATTCATTAACATATAGTTGGGGTTGGGTATTTTTTTCTCTTCACTTCTGCTATGCATTTAATGTCTTACTGTTCCCTGCATGTCTTTTGTCAAATGAAGCCTCTTTAAACTAAGTACAGTAGAATTGCATCCATGCAGCATATATGGGGGCACATGAATGAAGAGAGGTGTGTGCCAAAATAAGGCTTTATCTATAGACATCACATGCCCTAGAAAAGGCCCTTTTCCTGGCACTTCAGCAGGACAATGTGCCTTGCAAGCCACAGCCCAGGTTCTGCAGCAGCCTCTCCTGTGAGGATGGGAGAGCTGGCATGCAGACCCCACGCTGTGCATGTCTGCAAAAGTCTGCCTCAGGCATGTAATTCAGTGACTTCTGCTTGTCTTTTCTGTGTCCTGGAAGTTCTCTGCAAGAATATTGTGTCACATTTTTGTGTGCAAGCATGGTGGCTTTTTTCTTTTTATACACACACACAAATAGCTTCTCCTCAAGTAATGATTTATTTGCTGGTTGGCTCAAAATTTATTCTGAGGACAAGTCTTAATATTTTCACACTGGAAAAGTCCATCTTGGTAAGAATAAAAATAGCAAGAGAGGAGATGTGAGAGACACTTTTCCTTTCCTCATTCTTACAATAATTTTTCTTCTAGATTAAAAATTCACAATATGTTATGGCCTGCTATTGGGCACATGCAAGCTTCAGTCACCAAGTAGCTCTACCCAGCTATAAATTTTGAATTGCAGGCTTGGTCCATGCACTTAAAAATAGCCTTGTGGTAAATAACACCATTTGTAACTTCTCCATTGTGCATCACGCAGCCAAATGAAATTGCAGATGAGTTATTTCTGTTTCTGCAGTAGTTCACTGAAATCCTAGTCCTGTTTGAAGGCTGTCTTCAAACTAATTTATCATCATTTGCTATTATAATAGTGCTCCAAATCCACAGTTTCATTACATTCCAGTGCACCTTAGGAAGGGAAAGATGCTATTTGATCTCGTGGTCTAATGTTACACCTGGTTTAAAGTCTCTACAAAAAACTCACTGGAAGCAGGCAAGCATTGCCACAGGAAATCAGCACACACAAAGCCCTGAAAAGCCCTAAAGGATCAATCTATCTGATGCACCTCTATTTTAACCCACTCTTTGGTAACAGAGGATGGTAAAACACCTCCAAGTCTCCCATTACCAGCATCATGAAGAAAATGCAGGCAGTGAAGACATATTTTGCATCTTCAAACTTCATGACTTGTCATCTCCTCGCTATTCTTACAGTGTCTCCTAGTCCAGTTATTTTATGTAGGATCTCCTTCCTCTCTTGCATTCCTTTGTTTTCTCTCTTGTATTTTCCTCTCTTCAGCTTTAATGATCTACTAGTGGCAACAAGATGCATCACCATTTTCTCCATTGCAGTCTTTAAATGGCCCTAAAATGCCAGACTCTCAAATTCTTGTCCCAGAAATGCTGGAGATTTGTAGCTTTTTGGCTTTTTCCCTGGTGCAAAAGCTCAAGGAATAACCACCATAGAGTCAAAGTTCCACAAAGCAGTCTCTACACACTGCTACCCAGAGATAAACAAAATTGACTGTCACACTCCAAAATTTAAGTCTCTGGAAAGGACACCTCAGAGGCAATGATTAATACATGCTTTTTAAAAACAAGCAAACAAAACACCCAAACTCTTCAGAGAAGTGGCCACAGCACCAAACCTGTCAGAGTACAAAAAGTGTTTGGACAATGCTCTTAGACATATGGTGTGATTCTGTGCAGGCCCAGGAGCAGGACTCAATGATCATGAAGGGTCCCTTCCAACACAGCATATTCTATGATTCTATGAAAAAAAAAACCGTGAAGAGCCAGAAAGGTCTATAATGAAGTCTTATCCAAATTTTTAAAAACTTTTAAATACTTGGCCAAAATTGTCTAATTCTAGCTACCTCAGGTTTGCTGAGAAGAAACTATAAATCTCACCGACCCTTTCAAGATCTAAGTTTGTGGCACATCCCTTTTCTCTCATTAAGCTTTTCTTCTTTTATAAGAAAATAAAACCAAACAAAAAACAAGCAGGAAAACCCAACCAACTAACTAAACACCCCAGGAAAGCACAGGGAGCTCTTCATCCATTCCTTGAAGCAGATCATATGTAAACTTCAAATCAACAACTACAAATCTACAGCTGAGACTCAATTATCCTAATGATCATTTCCAACCTGAATGATTCTATGCACTTAATATATGCTAAACAGCCATTTCTAATACTGATAACATTAAATTAACACACTAACATTAGTCCCTGGAGAAGAGTGGATCAGGTGTTCCACTACCTACTGTCTTATAGATGTTTTATACATTTTCTGAAGTGAGAGTAAAATAATACCACAATGATCTGGTCTCATGTCTGTAAATGACTGCACAGCTTTCAAGATAGACAGAAGTACCAGTTACTTTTACTCTGGGACCAAAAGATCCACGAAGTTTTTCTCTCCTAGGTTATTTTACTTGAATGACAGCAGAGTCAATCAGGATAAATGCCTCCAAAAAACAGGTGGTCTGAAAGTGCTAAATCCATGGGCAATTCATGAATGCCAAATCTCTTCTTTTCATTTCACTGTTATGTGGCTGGAAAACTGGATAAGGAAATTATTTTATATGTCTTGTTTTCTCCCTCCCTTGCCTTTTTTGATAACTAGTTTGTGACGTAAGATTTCACAAGACAGGAATAGGAAAACTGGTGGAAATTACTCATTTTTCTGCTTGCCTCTATGTGTTTATTGTCTGGGATTAACAGCAGTGGTTTTCTCCTTGAATTTACCATTGAGCAAGTAGAAAAAAACCAACTTGAAAGACAGTAGTAGAGTGGAATGCCTTAATTATGGAAAAATACACTCTATTAGACATTAATTGGGCTCAACACTGGACATGACACCTCTCACAGTCCATCACAGACACTTCTACCAGAGGAAGAAGACACAGATTATAACACACTTCCTGCACTGAGTTCCTTCTCACCTATCTGGCCCGCCCCACCAGGCATAGCACAAGAGTTTTAAGGAGGAAAACCACTACTGACATCAGCACACATTCCTAGGATTCCCTGTTATTCTTCAGAGCCCGCTCAGAGCCATTCCCTAAAACAGTACAAGAGACAGCAGCATCTTAGAAGAGGGGCCACAAAACCTTGCCCACCACCCAAACTTGTAATGTATGGATCCCCCAGGGACTTGTATGGCCTCCCTGGGAATATGAGATTTCAATCTATTTCTCCTATACAGGCAGTTATGTCACAGCACCGTGGAACTTAAGCGTTTGAATTCACATTAAAAATAAAAGCAAAGTTAAAGAAGCAAACCAAAAATATTTCAAACATAGCCCTTTCTTTTGGTTGAGCTTTCAAAGGTGTGAAAAATATCCCACTCACATTGTAATATTCAGATGACAGCCTGGACCGCCACATCATTATCATTTTCTGGAGAGGAACAGAATTGATAAATAGTTCAGGGGGAAAAAATAAAACAATAATTTCAGCCTTGCATGTAATTCGATTTATTTTCCCAGACAGATTTACCTAGGCATTACCCACAGCAGGGAAGTAAAAATTCACATCTGTGGTAGTCGGTGAACACAGAGGAGTTTCATAAAAATGTCAGTAGTGAACGACTGAAATCGAACTTTCATGGCAGTTTTCCGGATTACACTGATTGTAGGAGAATATGAGTGAACGTAAGTTTTGCCCTTAACAGGTCCTGTAAACAAAGTGAAGAGCTGTTCAAGTGTACTAGCTGTAAATACTGTGTTTAAACCACAGATTCCTGGACAGGTGATAGTTCTTTTGTAAATGAGTGGAAGATCTTGCCATGAAGGTCTCTGAATTCCAGATTATTTTAAAGTATATTTTAACATGTGTCATTCTGGAAGAACAGAGCAAAATTCACTCCTCAGCTGAAGATCATGTTAGCTGCAATATCTTACAGACTAAAAAATCTGCAAGTAAAAATTAAAGAGGCCCAAAACAAAAGACAGGAAAAAAAGCCCCACCAAAATAAACCCTCAAAAAATCTGCAGAACCATCTGAATCCATGTGGAGACAGGCCCATCATCTTTAAAACAAGACATTTGGTGGAGTTTGGCAGGCGAACAAAACAAACACAAGTCTGGCAGAAGTAGCCCACTTGGGAGAAGAAGGAATAAAATATGATTGCTCATTCTGGTAGAGGTGGGGAGAGGAATGGTTATAGCATGTGAATTTTTGAACTGACCCACAGAGTTGGGTAAAAATGAAAACATTTGGAGACATGAAATGGAACACATTAAAATAAATAAGAGAAAGATAGGCTCAAGTCAAATTGGGTTCTGCTAAGTAAGAAGGTTACTCCCATCTGGCTCAATGATGGAAAGATGCTTATGTATCTACCTAAGGTTCATAGTTCAAAATGATTAAGAAAGAGTCAAGTGATTGAGTTAGGCATCAAATCAAGTCCCTTTTCTCAGTTTAGCATCTCTGAAAGGGAATGCAAGAAAGCATTCCTCAGTAGTACATAGCATAAATCTGTGTGTATTTTGAATCCTGAGGAGGGTCAAAATGAAATCATAAATACTGGATCATGGAATCATGAAATTCTCCAATGCATTGTTGAAAGAAAAAAAAAAATAAAAGAAAGAAACATTTCACAAAGTGTTTGAGCACATCACTAAACAAATGTCATAATTTTTCTCCTGGCAGGATAGGCAGAAGATACAATTACTGTTACATAGATATATCCAAATCCCTCAGATTTTCCTCCGCAGTTTCCTAATAGCCTAGTAAATCAGTGTTTAGTTCTACCCACTAACAGCACCTGAATAAATGACTGCATAGCATGAACTACAAAACTGGTATTTGTGAACTTGCTCTCTATTATTGTTGGCCCTAATTCAGCAAAGACCAAAGGGTGTGTACTCTCAAGTACACACCCTTCAATGGGATTTATGGAAATATTATTGATCACTCTCCTATATATAAACCTAAGAGCAAAAGGGTTTGGAGCAAAATTTGGAAAAAAATCCACATTTGAGTACTAATGTAAAATGAGAAGGGGTTACAGGAATGTCTACAAAATTTAATACAGGTACCTTTACAGCCACGAGCTGTACTAGATCCTGCAGCACACAGAACTTTAATCTTCACTAGAAAGTGCCTGTTCAACAACTTACATTTGTCACTTAAATAATGTTTTATTTTTTGTCTAATAAAGGAAAACAACAATCCAAATTTAGAATGAACTGTAAAAGAATAATATAAAAGAATAAAAGAATAAAGTTTTTGAGCAACTAGGGAAGCAAATAATTTTGGTAAGTATAAAACTATTTAACCCACTTTTTTTTTTTTTTTTTAAGAACGGCTCTCTCTGATCATATTTCTGATGGGATGAAAATTTAAGTGTATTTCTTTCCAAGCACAGATTCCAATTTCTCAGTTCGCACAAGCTGTTGGATACCATCTCGCAAGAGATGTACACCTTTACTGTGTAGCTTTTTTCTCTACTTTAAATATGCTGGATAATTTATTCTGTTTATGCCTATTTTTTTTAATTCAGGGTACTGCAAATTAAACAACAGGAAACAAATAAAAACCTGTCACATGTAAAAAAAGGTCAAAAAATTTTAATTCTATATAGAACAGAGTAACAAGTGAAATATTTCAGCACTGGCAAAGGGTTATTTTTAATTGAAAGATATTAGCAACCATTGGGCAAGAAACAAAATCATGTCAGAAAAGAAAATCAAAGGAGGGGCATTAAAGGTGACTGGACAAAGTGTTAAAAATCCATGCAGTGCTGCTGTGTGGCCAAACAAATAATCCTGAATTGGCACACGTAACCAAAAAAAGTGCCAACCTGGAGAGAAGAAGCTAATAACATGATGAAAGAAAAGGCTGATTATCTCCCCCTAGACTCCTGCGGCCTTGTTTTGTCGCAGAAGTGGCAGGGTTATTATAATGAATATTGATTCAATTACTATATTAAAAAAAAAAAAAACCAACAAAAAAACCCAAAACCCTCCCCCCCCCAAAAAAATATCCTCTTTTTTTTACACCACCAAGTAAAAGAAAACAGGTCTCCAGATACTTAATGGATTTTTACCCAGGGCTTTTTTAGCCCTAAGTCTCTCTCTTACAAGCCTTCTGCTCTTACTGACTCCCCTATCACTCGCTCATTTTAGGAAAAAAAAAGGGCATATGCATGTCCCTGCTTTTTTTCCTCTATGTTTTCTACTTTTTTTTAATTACTTCATGCCCACAGCAGTTAGTAGAAATACAACTAATAATAATGCTGTTTGCTGAGATTAGAGTGATATGTAATTGTACTAATTTAATGTTGCTTCCTACAGAGAGTTTTCATATTTTTTACTTAATGGAAACATCAATGCTAAACTATTTAGCCCCTTTTTATACTACATACTGCAGAAAAATCACTGCATCTGAACATCAGTCTGCCATTCTAAAAACAATAGATACAAACCCTTGCAAGGGAAACAAAGGCAGAAATTCAGTCTAGACTCTGGTTTGTGATTATCTGGAAGCTAGAGTAATGTACATTTTGGCTTGAAATAATAAACTGATTGGAAATGAAGTACTAGAATAGCTGATGATACGGAGGTTCATTGGCATTGCTCTGGAAAGAAACTTGTGCTCTGCAAAAGCATGAAGGGCAGTTTTAGCTAATGTACATTGTTAGCAGGAGTAAATGAAATCAGGAATTACACATCTCTGAAGTAAAATTTGGAGTCAAACAACAATCACATGACTAATTAGTAATTATATATCTGTAAGTATTTAAGCCCATGCAAACTGCTATGAAAATTAGGGACACAAAACATTTAGTGCCAGGGCCAAACAATGCTCTCTTTCACCAAGCCAAAGGATGCACCAGTAAATGCTCAGCACTAAAAAGCAGCAGCTGCCTCCTCCTGTGACCAATGCACTGGCAGAGCCTCCACTGGTTTGGACCGATGCTAACCTAGCAATTTTGCAATCTGCATCTCTTATCCTTCCATGCCCAACATCCAAGTTCTTTGTGGGGTATCAAACAAGATCCTTATGTGGAATCAGCTGAGATCTAGACTGAGCTGATTAAGCCCCAACAGCATAAGACCTTGATAAAGACAGAAGAGTAGAAATAGAATTGGGCATGGTCACGAGAAAAAGCATTTCAGAAAGATTAAAGAGGAGAGTTGCTAGCACTATAAGATAGCCCACTTCCACCTCCTTACTTAAGAGATTATCCTGCTTTGAGAAATCTGCATAAAGGAAGGTGGGTCAGCTTTGAAGAAAATGCAATATACCTGATGATATTAACATAGGTTCCATATAGACTTACGGGACCATATTGAAAAAGAATGTCTTTGTGAAATTATCTGTCTTCCTAAATGTTTAGAAGATGACACTTAGACAAGTTTAGGAAACTTGTGTTCTCCTATCTTATTTCAGGGCCACCTCATACCAGCACTGAAATCAAGAAAGAAATGCAAATTTTATTTTTTATTATTTTAGCACTTCACAATGCTATGCTTTTATATTCTAAAATATGAGAGAAGTGACATAAAAAGTAAATTTTATGTAGATCTTAGATTTCCTTTGTTAAAAAAATAAATCTTGTCTGATTTCCTATCAATGCTGTACTTCCATTTCTATGTATATGACAATGAAATTGTCAGAAAACCATCTGGGTATGATTTACCTAACTTTTTTATGTGTTTACTGATTTACAGAAATGAAAAATGCTGCCTTTAAAGGAAAATATAAGTAATCTAGAAATAGACCAAACATCAGGAGCCAAGACCCAAGTAAGCTTCAGAGAGGCATTACTTAGAACTGGCAGTACAGTGTCATCCAGACACATATAATTTGCTTCCCAACAAGCCAGCTCTAAATTTAGAAGTCATTCAGGTGAGAGCTAGAGCCCACATGTAGATATATTGTAGAATGTGAAATACACATCTGGAGTTGGGGACCATTCCCAATTTATTCCAGCATGGCAGGAGGAAAGCTGGACAGAGTCTACTAAGGTCCTTTTTTTTTTTCCCAGGATGGCTGAAGGGGACAAAATAAGAAGCTAATCCCTGCAAAAGTTTGTAGGCAACATGTTTGCTGTCCCACTGATTGTCCTGCCCAGAGCTTAGATGGGGCCACCAGCATAAACCAGCTCTGCCACAGCCCAGCATAGGCACCACTGCCTCATCTCCAGCTTTGGAGCTACTCCCACAGAGCAGCACTGCTCAGTGGCATTTAGATGCTTCATCCACGAGCAAAGCAAGGAGACAAGACCACATTCCTCCTACTAGAATGGAAGAAGTTTTTCTCCACTGCCTCCAGACAATGCTTGTTCAAAGTTTTGTAGCTATTTTCTTGGCACCTTCTGTAGCACCTCAGCTCCAGCTGTCAGTGAAGTGTCACTTGTGATGTCACTTCAGGCATCAGAATCTTTAATTTTGTGACATATTTTCCATACTCACATATATTTTTCACTTATCTCCCCTTGGTCTGTAACACAGCAGTGTGCACTAAAACTAAGGAATGCAACTCCTCTTTTAAGCCTTTGTGTTTCTAGCTCTTCATCCACAAAAACATTCAAGCAGGCTATAAACTTTTCTCCCTCTGTGCCATTACTTGTAATGGTAATCTGTTCAAGAAATTGTCTGCTGCTGCTGAAATTGCAATAACCATCTCATTTGCACCAAGGCATTCATATTCAAACATAAAATGCAGTAGAATGCAACCTCTTGAGACAGTACTATATTAAAGTTACTAATAAAGGCCCCAACGCTTTTTCCATTAAAAGTACAGTAACTTTCCACTCAATTCAATGCAATTCGAATTGGGTCTAAATCACTAAACATGAGGTCAAACTTTCATCATGTGCCCTGGGAGAAGCCTAGTAATTCTACTCTGGGTCTCCTTTCTGTTGGGCATTAACTGATTTTACACTATATTCATCTCAAAAGAATTTTACTGCATGGTTATAAACCATTTTTCTTCCAAAACATAAAGAACACATTATAATCAGGAGAAAGTAAGCAACTGTAGAAAGCTGTACAGTTTTGAATCTTTACTTGATTTTCTTGTCTTGGCCAGTATAAAGTAATTCAAAACATCTACATAAGTTCAGCAGTTTGTGGCTCTTTCTTTCCCATTTCCTTTGAAGCAAACAACTGAATGCTATTAGAAAAGCGGGTACCCCATAATTCAATATCAACATCTTTGGTAAGGTGCTGCAGGATCATCCTATTTTTTTTAGAAGATTTCTGTCATAGTCAAAAAGCCATCACTTAATACAGGAATCAGGCCTTGCTATACTTTGGCTATTCTACCTTCCAGAATGGTATAATTCAATTCATAACGAAGATACTGAGCTCAAAAACCAGACATTCTTGCTTCAGACCATGAACTTCTATGCAAGGTGTAGATGTAGGTGCACAGAACTTCTGTCTCTGGAGAAGCTTCCTCTGACTGGGGACCTCCTCAACTGCACTTGGGCTAAAAATACAATTGTGCTGATCCATAAAGGGAAAAATGTACTTACCAAAGTCACAAAATAGTTTTCTTTCGTAAGCTAGGCAGTGAGTCACGAAGGAGATGCTTGTTAAATGCTCACTTTGATTCCCTGTGTTTTTGCTTAAAACAATTATGCTGAGCTGTATCAATCAGCTTCAGCTCAGTGGGTCAGGGTGCAGAATTTATTTCAGGAGGTTCAGTTTCTGCTGACACACCATCTGATTTTCACTTCCGCCAGGCAGTTTTTTTGGTTTTTTTTTCTTTATGCAAAGACTATTTGCAAGACAGGAAGAAACAAAAGGCCTATAAAACCTGTACACTTACAGAGAGCAAAAATAAAAGAAAATAAGGAGGTGACAATTTGTTATTGCTGGGTGACTACAGAAGGAATGCTAAATTTATGTGAAAGTAATTCTTGTCTTATAGAGAATATCAACAGGTCAAGAAAACACTAAACAACCACTGCAGTGTTCCAAATGAATCTGAAGATACTGAAGGTTCCCATATCTTGGACTTCAGGCAAAACAACAAAAGGCAGGCATGTAGTCTCCACTTACAGTAGACAGAAAGCACAACCTCCTAAGAGAACTAAATCAATAGATAAACAAATGCTTTTTTAAACCCTGGAAACTCATAAATTCTGCTGCATAAAGCTTCTCTACTGACACCAAGGAGAACTTGCTGGCTCCTCTCTGATTGCAGGTGGTAAATTTAGTCAGAAATTATAGAAAAACAATTTCAGGATATTTGTCAATCAACAGAAGGATTTTTCACAATGCAAAACAAAAGCAAAGATGGTCTAGCCAAAAACATGGGGGGAGAGAGTGATCACAAAAATCTTGCCTATAAGGGGCAGCCAACATAACTGAATGATTGAGAAGCTCTGCATCAACATATGCGAGTATTGTTGGGGGACAATGGATTATTGTATATTAACACTTTAATGCATTAATTTTGTAACAAAATATTTCATTCATCTATCCTAGGTGTCATGTGCTTTGTTCTCAAGCATGTGTCTTACACACATGAAGTACTTTATCTCCTGGAGAACTCAGACTGAAGTCACACAGGAGATTTTATCCAGCAAATCCAGGCTCTCTCTCTGTCTCCTTTACCCTATCAAGGCCATCCCCCCAGCCTCTCTCCCCTCTCATGTTTTTCTCCAACTGCAGCATAGTCTCTTCATGCAATCCAGCAATCCAGCCACCAGTTTTTTTCCTGTCCCTTGGTCAGCCAGAGCTCTTTTCTGTGATCCTCATCTTATCTCAGTCCTGTCCCCACTCGTGTTTAGCCTTGCAAATAAAACTGTTCTTTTTACTTACCACTTAACTAATAATCACTTCCACCCACCTGCCCAGTTCCTATCCCTTCTGAAGTTTAATCCTCAATGTTTAATTCAGATTGATGTGCTCACTGATCACAACAGGATGCTCACTAGAAAACATGACAGGCAAATTCCTCGGTCTCAGTTCCTCTGGTTGTACTGGTCTGACCTGTTCAACTCAGAGCAGCAATTTCAAGGAAAATCCCGTCTTAAGGGAGGCAAACATCCCATACATACGTAATCTTTTGGAAATGCAGCTGCTAAAAAATCTAATAAAACTTGACCAAGAATGTGTGAAATGCAATTTTTCAAATGTTCATAACTTTGCCAAATATGGGTGGATTTTTACAGGCGTAGTAAAAAAGCATATCCAGGCTATAAACTTCAAATCCCTCCACTACACAAAGAAAAACCTAGATGTTCAGAAAGAAAATGTACCAAGACATTTAATGTCAGCAAATAAAACTAATATTGCAAGATGTTCACTGAAAGCCTGGCAGCTCCATCCAAACAGTAAACTGACAACCTAAGAGTTTCAAGTACTAATACAAAAATCAGCCACAACCCCACTTTTGCAATCCTCAGCCATAAACTTGAATTTTTTCTATTTGAGGAACTAAAAAAGACTTTGATATTTTTTTTTTTTTTAAACTCCTGAAGAAGTAACACTAAAATATGTTTTAATTCCAAACACACACCTCACCAGATCCACCACACCATCTGGTACCCTGCAAATTACACAGCTGACTTTAAGAAAGGCCTGGGATTTTATCTTCTTTTTCACCTCTTGGTGCACATTACTATCACATTATGTACAGTACCTAATTAAAAACTAAAGAAGAAGAAATGAAAGAAGTCACAGATATTTGATGAGACAGGCAAGAGAGCCACACTGACATAAAGCTTCAGCATTCCATAGTTAATTACAAGTATTTTAAACAAGTCCTACAGTGAGAGCACAAATGGATTTTCTACAAGTCCTCTGAGCTCTCTTTTGGGCAAAACACAAAGGCTGCGTGCCTTCCTTGGCTGGATAACCCCATAAACAACTACCATGTTAATATTTCTCTAAGTCGTCCTTGTTGTAAAACCTATTGCTACGTATTAAAGAATCCCACTGTAGGTCATAGTTTCAAGAGGAAACAGGCTCTAGAAGAGGAGTGGAATCCTTTAAAGCATCAAGACTTGTTGGTGTAGAAATAAAGAAGTTGTTGCTGCTTAATGGCCCCATTAATAAAAAAAGTGCCTACAATAAAGGACATCTCCTTTGTTACAGGAAGTCCATCTCTCCCGCATAAATGGTGCTGTGTGCACAATCCCTGGACCAAAAGAACAAGCCCAACCATGCCAACAAAAGGAGTTGCCATTTGAACAGTATTGCAGACACATTGTGTGAAAAAACAGGCCCATTGCAAAAAAATGAATTATCTTGTTGCTTTTGTTTTCTAATTAGATAATCCCGATAATTTATCCTTTTCTATTACTTTCGAGATATTTTTAGTGAGAAAACTACTTGCACAGATGCAAAGCAAGATTATAATTTTGCAAGCAACAGGCATCTTTCCTTAGCCTTAGCCCTCACTGAAACTGTTCCTTCCTGTAGGAGGAACAGCCAGAATCCAAATAATTCCATTTCCCATACATGCAGTTCCTATAACTGCTAGGCAAGCCCATAGGCCATTTGGCTGATTTTTTTTCTCTTTTCTATTGAGAGCATAAATTCTATCTTATATCCAAAGGCTCCTCTGGGTTGAAATTTCTTTTTTCCTTAAAAAAAAAGTTATTTCAAGCTTATGGAATATATTTATCTGATCTCCAGTACTGCCCAGGTAAAAGCAATAGATCTTAAAAATGTTTCTGGAAAAAAAAGACATGCAAGATTTATGTAAATAATCTGGACAAGATCAGGCCTTTTCAGACGAACATTAAGTTAAAGATACGTCGATCTTAGGAGAGAGACCTGTGAGAATAATTGTTAGTAAACTGAACTGAAAAGGTTTGGTTGAGCTTTGACGGCAAAAGATTTGTTATGATCAATTGCAGTGAAACCTGGAGGCATTTATGCTGAGGTTTATAACCATAATAGCAGCAGCTGGGAGGGAGCAATTAGTTAAGTAGGGGGAAAGTCAAGGCAAATGGTATCTCCAGTGCTGCCTTTTGTACAGTGTTGCACAATAACAACTTTAATGCACAAATCCAACTCATCTGTTTATGAATTAGAGTCCTGTCTTTGCCAGTCTTTCACTCCATGTGCTGCTAATCTTATATTCACTGCTACTGAGCACAGCCTGCATCAGAGGATATCTGGCTGCATTCCTAGTACACTGTACCAATAAATATTAACTCCTCTACTCCTCTAACTCCCACAAAATAACTCTGCATGAATTGTTTATATATGTTTATGATCAGCATTTATAAAAAATTAGGCTTTATTCTATAAAGTTCCTATATCTGTCTAGAAAAACTAGAAAAATCTAGATAAAGTAGCATTCTTCCAGTTAGCATAACCAATTAATTTCATTTAAAGGGAATTCTTGGCATATTTTTCTGTGGTCAAGAGCTATGAGATTACTGTGATGAGCACGTATATTTTCTGGTATTAACTCTTTTGTCATATAGTAGAATCATAGAATGGGTTGGGTTGGAAGTGACCTCAAAGATCATGTAGTTCCAATTCCTCTGCCACAGCCAAGGTTATCTTCCACTACACCAGACTGCATCAAGCCATATCCAACCTGGTCTGAACACTTCCAGGGGCATCCACAGCTTCTCTGGGCAACCTGTTACAGCAGCTCACCACCCTCACAGCACAGAAATTCTTCTTTACATTTAATCTAAACCTACTCTCTTTCAGTTCAAAGCCATTACCCCATGCCCTATGGCTACATGCCCTTGCAAAAAGTTCCTCTCTGGCTTTCGTGTAGGTCTGCTTTAGAAACTGTAAGGCTGCTGCAACGTCCTTCCGGAGCCTTCTCTTCTCCAGGCTAAACAACCCCAATTCTCTCAAGTGTGTCTTCACAGTAGATGTGCTCCAGCCCTCTGACCATCTTCACGCACTCTTCTGAACTCACTCTAACAGGTTCACATCCTTCTTATGTTGGTGACCCCAGAACAGGTTACAGAACTCCAGGTGGGGTTTCACAAGAGTGGAGTAGAAGGGAAGAATCACCTCCCTCAACCCTCTGGCTGCACTGCTCATGACACAACCCAGGACACAGCTGGCTTTCAGGACTGCAAGCGCCAACAAAAATATTAAACAGCACCAGTGCCAGTACCAATGCCTCAGGGATGTCACTTGACATATTTGGTTACCTCTACTTACAGACCTGTGCTGTTAGATAACCTTAACCTCCATCTGTCTACAAAGCCACCTTTCCTCCCTTCACAGGCAGGCGTTTCTTTTTGTAGCCAGATTTCCCTCAGTTGTCATTGAGTAAATTCTTTCCCTGATCTGAAATAAGAAATAAAANGTGGAGTAGAAGGGAAGAATCACCTCCCTCAACCCTCTGGCTGCACTGCTCATGACACAGCCCAGGACACAGCTGGCTTTCAGGACTGCAAGCGCCAACAAAAATATTAAACAGCACCAGTGCCAGTACCAATGCCTCAGGGATGTCACTTGACATATTTGGTTACCTCTACTTACAGACCTGTGCTGTTAGATAACCTTAACCTCCATCTGTCTACAAAGCCACCTTTCCTCCCTTCACAGGCAGGCGTTTCTTTTTGTAGCCAGATTTCCCTCAGTTGTCATTGAGTAAATTCTTTCCCTGATCTGAAATAAGAAATAAAATAATTTTAAAAATTGCAAAACCTTTTAGTGACAGTTTCAACTGGGCAAAGCAGAAAATTTCACCTGAGAAATCTAATGCTTGACCAAGCCTACAAAAACAGCAACTACTACGTTTTAAAGAAACAATGAGACCTTAAATTTTACTGATCAAACCATTCTAAGAAAACCACTTGTCACTATCAGCAGGATCATCCATCAGAAAGGGACTGTTTGGCCAACTCCTTATCCCTGTTTTCTAGTAAAACTACTTAGAGTAAGATGCACAATAGCTATTCAAATCAGGTAATAACAGGTAGTTTTAAAAAAGAGAAAAACCCACAAAACCACCTACAAAAAATTATGTGACTTAAAGTATATTCACAATCATGGCATTTAACAGTACCATTAGACAACAGTTGACAATTCTGGGCAACTGTGCCCTGGAGAAGCAAAAGTTAATAGTATAACTAATTTTACTTAAACTAGCATTACATAAGGTTCACATAAGACCTTGAAAAGAGTAAAAATATTATGAATTGTGTTGATAAGTAAAAAAGAATGGGCCATTCCCTTACTCTGACACATTTAAGCAACGTGGCTTCCTTTAAGCAGCAAAATATGAGATTAATATTTTTCAACTCTAGGAAGCTAAAATTCAGGTATCTAAATCAAAGCTGGCCACTCTGAGTTCACTTACTCATTGGGGAAAGAATCAGGCACTTCTAAATGGTTAGCAACCAGATCTGTCTTAACTTCTTACATTAGCATCTCCAGAGGCTGAGGTGGCGGAAAGACAGATAAAACAAGTTGAACAGGAAGGCATCTATTTCAGTTACTACAAACAGGCAGGAGGTAGACGTGCACTTTTAATATTAATCAGAAAGTCTTACACATTCTGTTCTACACTCATTGATCAGCACCAGTCTTCTTTCAAGGAAGTTCAGGAGTCATCACTTTGTTTTAAGTTGTAGCTGTTTTTAGTTGTCCCAGTTCTATCCAACAGTTTCTCAGAGCTTTATACCACAGATAACTTCAAATGTGATAATTTCCTTATTTCAAGGGACCCAAATCCCTCTTTTACAGGCATTAACTAAATCTTGTGGTATAGAAAAGTCTGACCCAAGAACTAACTCAGTTGCAAGTGTTCTTGCAGAGCAGCCATAGTCTGCGACCTGCTGGCACAAGAAGGCAGCAAGCTTAGCTTGAGTCTGCAGCCATCCGCATGGGACACTTGGGTGAAAATGCAAAGGTTGGGTTGGCAGTCTCCGCAAGGACTTTTGGACACATCAGTAGCTGAAAATCACAAGTAGGAAATATTTCCTAGACAACAAAATTCAGAGTTTTGTTAGTGCTAATTTTTTTGAGTTAACAAATATCACAGCTGCATCGTGCCACAAGCCCTTGAGAAGGCCTGTGCCATGGCTGACTAATGCCATAAGGACATGACACTAAACATCAGGTCTCTGGAATATTATGAAGATTAACTTTAAAACAACAAAACAATCCAAATGCTCATCTAAAAAGACTAAATTTCAATTAATGCGTTCCCATATTCTCCTGTTTACTTCCATCATAACAATTGCATTTTAAGCTCTTTGAAGGCTCAGTGACAGCCCCAGCTTTACTACCATGTCAGTTTGGGACTTGGTCCAAAGGCAACTTTGAGAAGACTCCTTTCCAAGTGCATTGGAAGCACCTGTCTTGGTGAAACAGACTTTCTTCTCCACAGTCCCCCAAAGAATCACACTTTTGATCATGAAAATTCTCTTAATAAAAAAATGCTACAATACTCGTAAGATGAAAAACATACACATGCCAATCCTCCATGAAAAGCAGTCTGACTACAAATCTGTAGTCTGCTCCCAGGCTTTCCAGAATTTCAGAATAACAAATTCTGACTCACAGATTCCAGTTTTGTGCATTACCATTGGGTAGCTAAAAAAGCAATAAGTTAAAGCAACAGCAGAAGTGAAAGGGAATACGACTCCGAAACAAAAAGAGAGAAAAAACCCCCAAAACTCAGCACCCAAAAACATTGGCTCAAAAAATCTGTTCAACCAGCATGAGCAGAGACAACCTTGGAGAGCTGACAGGTTGCAAAGCAGATTGCTGGCACTGTGTTTTGACTTTCTAGAGGAAAGAAATGACAACTAGAAGACAACAGTCTCCCTGCAAATATTGCAAGCAAGGGTAAGTGAGTTGAAAACAGACTTTAGCAAGTCTCAAGGTGTACTCGAGTCAGGCAGCAAGGCAGAAATATATTCAATATATTCTGAGGCCTCAATCTTCTCAAAAGAACTTTATTTTACTGTAAAAAGGCATAAAGAAAGCTTCCCTCAGATCACAGACTCTGACTAGTTGGAAGGAACCCACAAGTATAATCTGGTCCAACTCCTGGCCCTGCACAGCACCATCCCCCAAGAGTCATAGGTACCCAATAACATTGTCCAAATGCTTCTCGAACTCTGTCAGGCTGGTGCTGTGACCACTTCCCTGGGGAGCCTGTTCCAATGCCCAGCCACCCTCTGGGGGAAGAACCTTTTAATAACATCCAAACTAAACCTCCCCTGACACAACTTCAGGCCCTTCCCTTGGGTCCTGTCACTGGTCACCACAGAAAAGTTGTGCCTGCCCCTCCTCTTCCCCTCACGAGGAAGTTTAACTGCAATGAGTTCTCCCCTCAGTCTTCTCCAGGCTGAACAGACCACCTCAGCCACTCCTCATACAGCTCTTCACCAACTTCATGGCCCTCAAAGAAAGACTTCTCTATAAGAAGATGGTTGTCTACATGTCTATCTGGCAGAGTAGTAACATTCAAAAGTTTCAGTCATAATGAGCTTCATTTCACCCTCTCGTTCCATTCAAGAGCATTTCTTTCCCTCTAATTCCTAAACTGTTTAAAATAAGAAAAATCACCATTTTATCCAGTCATGACAACAAAGTAGAACAGCAGGAATTAAGCTGTTGCAGCATGGATATATCATCTCAACAACATACTTTTAACATGTTTGGACCTCTTTTAAACACCATGTTAATGAACACAAGTCAAAAATTCATTGTGTCCACTTAACAAACACAGATAAGTACATCAGCTGTGTCCAAGCTGTCATGTTATTCCACTTGCATCAGGCAAGTGTGATGGTTTCAAATCATGTTCATTCCTTAAGGTACATACGTGGTATGTACATGGAATTAGGAGAGGACCAGGGCACCCTGTACTTCCAAATGAAGTTTTATGACAGTAGAACCTACAATGACTTTGTGGTCCATAGGCTCTCTTATCACAGTGACATAGTCTGTGCTCCTGAGTCTGCTCCCAGTTTGTTCTTCAAGCCTCAAGTGCTGGCCTTTGCACTGCTCAGACAATGACTTGAACTGCAGCAGAACTACCCAGCCGCACAGCCCAGGGGATGTTATCTTCATTGTCTTGAAGAGGTTTCCCTCATTTCCATTTCAGCCTAAAATATTAACATATTTAGATAAGTTCTTAATCAGGATTTATTATACTCATGCCAAAAACAAAGTGAAAGCTGGTATGTCACCCAATTGCAGTGTTAAGTGCTCCTTTCCAGGATGAAAAGAAAGACAAATTTACTACTATAATATTTTAATTTTCCAATGGCAAATAAAGACAAATTTATAAAGGGAGGGGGGAAAATCCAGTAGATAGAAAGGGAAAGACATAAATAAACTGACATTAGTGAAAATTCCACAAGTCCTTAAACTCATACACAAAGTGTGGGGCAATAATATATTTTATCATGGTAGTTTTTGCACATAATTTTATGCACTCTTTATCACCTCAATCTGTGAAATATTTACATCCAAATTAAAGTTGCAGGACTACAGTGTTTTCACAGAAGAATCAAATGCCATTTTACAATACTCCCCCCCGGTAAATCAAATAATTGAAGTTCAGTGAATACATTCTTAAGAGCTCTCAAATAAAAACAGATCTTCTGTCAAATACACAAAGGCAACATGAAAAGTAAATTAAGACAGAATAAAAGTACACAGAGAGATAATAAAAGCAACAACAGAAAATGCTCTCTCTACCAATTGCCAAAGATGATAAAGCAGAAGTTTGGTGGGAATCCTTTGCCAGACCCAAATATTAAGATGCATAAAAGGAATAGCAATGCCTCAGGAGGAAAATCATTATTATAAATGCGTATTTCAGGGAGAAAGACCCCCAAGCAATACAAAGTGTGCTCAGAAAACAAGCAGCATACCCAGCAACAACCTAATTGTCTCTCAGTGGACACAGCATGCTAATCCTTGTAGTAGCAGTATCCCAGCTGATCTCATCAAAGTGCTGACAAGGGAACACAGTCCCAAATTTCTACTGTAGAAAATGCAATACACTTGTGACTTTCATGACCTCAGAGGGAAATCTGTGGCCAGCTTAAGGAGAAGAAAAGCTGTTTTTCTATTCTCGCCTTGTCTGGCAAGGTAATTGCATTCAGTAACGGTGGAGACTGCATTAAAAGTGGAAGAACACTTGATTTGAAAGGACAGCTTTGCAAGAGAAATATTAATGAGAGAGACTGACATGGAGTACAGCACACCCTACAGCAGTGATGACAGCACTGGAGCAGACAATGCTAGCCACATTACACAGAGAATACTTCCTTAGCTATAAAAATGTCCTGGGAAATATAAGAGAACCAACTGGCTTCTCCATGAGCTTTTAAGCAACTCACACAAGAAACGTTTTCAATAATCTGCTCAAAAAGAGATGGTTTGCTTTTTTTTTTTTGGTCAAAAATGCATAAAAGTTCTTCTGGAGAGCTAAATATCATTTCTATTATTAAAGCAGATCTGTGGAGAACAGCTGAAGCATTTTATATGGGATAAGGCAGGTCGACACATGAAAGCAAGTCCAGCCAAGAAACATGACAATTTAAGTCTCAAGATAGCAAGTATAAATCCTGTCTAGATAATTTTGAGTAAAAATAAGGGAGATTTATTTGATAACATGATCTGTGCATGCTTTCTATATTAGGGTCTACTACTGATCAATTTTAGAGATTTCCTTTAAGTGTGCATTACAGGTCTGATGAGTCTATCTGGTTTCTCCTGAGGGTTAATCTGTCATTTACATAGATAATTAAGGGATTTTAAACAGGAATTTTATTGACCTAATTACTAATAAAAGTCTTAGTGCTGCAGATGTACATGGTACTTCATAAACAAAAGATGTGTTCCAGTCTAATGGTACTGAAAGAGATAAATATATTTAGAAGACTTCAAAAAGCTGAATTATTTGTTAGCTATGTAGCAATGTTTGTGCAGAAGACTCAATCTTTCCTAGTTATTAGATCATTGCTTTAGTACAAAGATCTGCAAAGATTGCAAAGTCTCTAGCAGCCCTTTTCTGTTGCATACATGCAGTCTATTTCCTTAACACTTTTATAAACCTTTTGTTGTGGGGAAAACAGTTTAAAGAATTTATTTGAACTGATCTGTAAGCAGAATAACCTAATTACTTCCATAGTGTAAATTCCATGCCATAAATTTCACGTATTGTTTGAATTTCTCTTTTCCAGTTCTTTATTTAAATGATCATGAAGAAGTCTGCTATTCCTAAAGGACTGGAGCAAATTCAGTTTGACGTATTCTACAGAAGCCTCTTACTTATCCTTGAAGTTTTATTTGCTGTAGTGTTCTGAGCACTACACAACAGTGTTGTTTGTTATTTGGCACAACTTAAAACAGAATAATAAGAAATTATATTGCTGCTAAGGAACACCATTATTTACTTTTTCATAATTACAATATCATATTCATAATCAGTGAATACAAAAAACCCTGAAACACACCAGCAAGATGAATTACAGTGAGACATAAAAAATCTAATTTACAACTGTAACCCTTTACCAGCACATTCTATATAAAAGTAAAAGTAAATTAAAAATAGTGACTTTGACCTGGTAACCAAAGTATTCAGATTCACAAGCATCTGCAGCTATCCCTAAAATACACAATGAAACAAAGTTCATGAGATTATTCCAATTTACTTGTGTGTCTAGGGAAAAAATATGTTTCTAGAATAGAATAGATTCATTTAAAATCAATATATCAGAGGCAACAGCTAGACCATGTTACACATGCATACATAAGCACTGAGACATTTGAAAGTTTTGCACTTTCTTGAAAATTTTAAATTGGTACTTTCTGGCTTATAAACTGTTCGCAATAGAAATATCCCAGCTGAATGCTCAGTGATCAAACATTCAATTTCGGTATGTCAGATGTATACACCACTTCATGTAATATACAGCAGCAATTCCTGAGAGTGATTTAGTTCCTGGGAGAGGATAGTTCTGGCATAGAAAGAGAACTTACACGTTTATTTGATTTAAGGACAGCAAAACATGCACAGGAAGGAGACAGGTTCAAGGAAGTAGACAGGGAACTAGTTAATATTTGCATCCTTTGGAATATATGTTTTTCTCTCTATTGAAAATTAATTAACAATCAAGAGTAAAAGGTAAAAATAACATGCTTACAAAATATTTTGGTAATTTTGATAATTTTTACATCTGTTTAAGTGGCTTACATCATTGATTTGGAACTCTATTTCCAATTTAAAAACCTTACAAAGCACTGCCTGTCAAAAGATGGAGAAGGCACAAAGCAGTAGCAAGAGACTCAGCTGTGGCTGGAAAAACACTAAAATCTCTAACTGTGGCAAAATAAAGTTTAAAATATTAGAATTTGCCACATGATATTTGGGGATGTTGAAGTTTATGCTGCTCTTCAGGTGCTGATATATTATGGGGAGAAAATAAAGAGTATTTCTTACCCTAAGTTTCTCAACCAAGGAGTATTATACATTCAACAAGGGCAGAAATAATTTATGCGATGTGCCCAAGAATACACTTAATTCTTTCTGAAATGTTACACAACAACAGATTTAGAAGTGAACAGGTACTTTACTGAACAGGCTTTGCAGGACGACCAATACAATTAAGATATTTTCTTGTCATTGTTGCTGTTCCATAGTAATGTCCTTAGGCCTCAGGAAGATCAGGAGACTTTCAGCACAAGTTAAGATTTTAGTCCAAGAACTTGTACTTCTTGAGTAGAAGTACAAGGCCTTTCAGTGAAAGGCTTTCTTACAAGTTAAGAACTGGGTCCTGTTCCGAAAAACTTCCAGTCCAACTGAACTAAGATGGGTAAGAACATTTAAGGAAAGTGAATAAAGAAAAAAATTCTCCATTCCTTAAGCTCAAAAGATTTGTTAGCATGTTACACAAAGACACCATGAAAAGGAGATGGATTTCACCAAGTCTGTTTTGTAACACAACTGTCTTTCCCATCTGTAAGCAAAAATTCCATCTAATTAAAAGCACAATGCTTCAAAGAATGAAAAAGCAGAAAGGGTGGGGGGGAAAAAAAGAAGGAAAGAAAGAAAGAAAGAAAGAAAAATCTGAGCCACTGACACTAGGTCTCAACCAAAAGGGAGTTACTGTGACCTAGAATCATTCCAGGAGATGGATTCCCCTGGCATTCTCTTCAGAGCTTTGGTATGAAGAGATGGGTGCATGCCTGCAAAGGAGTCTGTGTACAGTAAATCAATCTGTCAGGCAGTATCAAAGTACATAGTTAAGAATTCATGGGCTTTTCATGATGGGCATTATATAACACAGACTACATTTCAACTCAAATGACTCAAAAGTGACTTGAGTTTTACCTACCTGTAGTTTTCTAGCCCACCCTTCAACACAAAAATAATCATTGAAGGTCTTTTCACCAATAAAATCTTTACACATTGACAAGTCTATTACAAAAATGAGTAGCAGCTGGCTCAGGAAAAAAAAAAAGTGTAAGAAGACACCATGCTTAGTTCTTTGAAATGCTTTTCACTGTTTTACAGTTCTTCCAGGCTGAACACATGGACAGGAACTGGAACTCAGGACAACTATCTAATCTTTTCTTAGGAACCTGAGTTACATGCAGGGTTTGAACACTATGGATTCATAACCACATTTGCCTCCAAGCTGAGGGTAGGCCTTCCAAACGAGTATGGTACCAAAACCTTCTACTGCTTCCCCACCACAGACCGGATCAAACACCAAAGTCATCTCTGAAATGCTCTTCTGCCGCCAAGAGCACCTCCAAGGTGCACACACTCTGTATGATTAAGAATCAAATTTACTTCCTGGAAGAGTGGCAGAGACCTGTCTGTTTCTCTTTCCTGTCCTGCAACAGAGAGAGAGGCATTTCCCTGGCTCTGATACATCAAGAGAATAATGAGGGGAATCAGGACCACTCCTGCAGAGTTATCTGGTGAAGAAGAGTCCAAACAGTTAGAAGTCAATAGATGTGCACTATGATCTCAGGTAAATAATTAAAAAGCAGCTCATAGCAGGTAGGAATAAGAGGAATAGAAGCAGAAACCCTCAGAACAGATTTCTGCCTAAGTGTACCATTTCTGAATGAGATCTAATTAAAATACATGTAACCTATACATCAAAGTTATGATCCTTCAACAAAATCAGTCCTTCCCTTACTTCTTTGACTAGTCTCTATAAACAGTTTCCAGAATGAGATACTGAGCAGAGAATTTGATGCACTGCCTGTCTGCACAGCGATCAGCTTCAGCTGAGCCTGTAATATTAATACACACATCTACAGATCAAAATTTCCCATTACTTTTTCTCCTAGGGGAGAAAGTTTTTGCCTTTATCAAAGAAAAAAAAAAGTAACTACTACAGCACTTACGCCTCAGTACTAATTTTGTATGCTTTTTTACAACCAAAAGTTTTTACATACTTGCAAGTATGTCCTTATAATAATTAAACTTAAATGTATTCATAATCTGACTAGGAATAATTTATTTATGAACTATTCAAGACTTAATTGCTTCTTAATGTTGTTTTGGAGACATATGCAATATACAAGTCTCCTGACTGCCATGGAAAAAAAGAACAAAGATTTCTCTTCAACAAAGAATAAAACAGAAGAGGATATTCCCTTTTTGGCTAAGCTTTAAGATGTTTCTGGTTTGTTTGGGTTTTTTGTTTCAATATTTATACTACTGTTGACTCATCAGCAAAGGCAACTTTTATTACCTTACCCATTCCCATTAATACTTCCCTAAACAGCAATGCTGAAACACTCCTGACAAATTTTTACATGTATTTCATCAAATATATATTCGGGTAACTTCTTCAGTGTTTGATGCTACCCCGGGAGCAACAAGAACATAATTTCACTGCACTAAGTCCCAGCAATCTCACAGAACAGTTGGGGTTGGAAGGGGCCTCTGGAAATCACCTTGTCCAACCTCCTGCTAAAGCAGATTCACCTAGAGCAGGTTTCACAGGATTGTGGGTTTGAGTATCTCCAGAGAATGACACTCCACAACCTCTCTGGGCAGCCTGTTCCACAGCTCTGTCTCCCTCACAGTAAAGAAGTTTTACCTTCTATTCAAATGGAACTTCCTCTGTTTCAGTCCGTGCCCATTGACCCTTGTTCCGTCACCGGGCAGCACTGAAAAGAATCCTCTTAACATCTCCCCTTCAGGTATTTGTATGCATTGATCAGATGCCCTATTGGTTTTATCTTCTCCAGACTAAACAGGCTCAGCTCCCTCAGCCTTTCCTCATATGAGAGCTGCTCCGGTCCCCTAAACATCTTTGCAGCCCTCCACTGGACCCTGTCCATCTGGCAGTAGACTTAACTAAAAAATAACATTTTTCAATTTGCATGAAGTTACAAACTTGTCCAAAACATCATGCCTCCTGGCACAAGTTACGCATCTCTTCTCTCCCTCCACCCAAAAATACCAGAAAGGTAATTGATTCCACATCCTCCAGCCCTAAGTTCTTCATAGAGCTTCACTACTCACAAATTAACTCCACCAACAACAGTCCCACAAAATCGACTCTGCAGCCTCTGCTCTTTCACAGACACACATGCAACTCTTCCCCCATCTGCCCCAGGACACTCCTTCCTTACCTCGCAAGATTCAGGTGTGCTTTACCTCCCCCAGCTACAACACAGGGCTCTGGGACAGATGGAAGGTCAGAAGGACCAGACAGCAACAAAGGTGACAAGGACTTAGCTGTTTAGACAAACTCACTAACACTACCTGTATCTTGGTGTTTACTGACTGAGATGTGTATACCTGAGAAAGGACACCACCTCTGAACGGGAGCTGGCATCCTGATTAGCTTTCTGCCCAGGAAATATAACAGAAAGGTCAACCATCAGCCCAGGTGTGGGCTTTACAACCTAATTAAGGTGTTAATGAAAGTAAGTAAGGTGCAAACTGTGTCAATGTTAGCTTTGAGATAATCTCCTGACCTTCCTAGGTGTCAAGTTCAGAAGGCCAGCTTAAACCTTGCAATGCCATTTGCACAAATCTATGCAACCCAAGGGGAAGTTTCTATCTGAGTAGGGAGGTGGGTCTATATGGCCCACTCAAATTTCTATATGTTGGTCCACTGTCTGCTTTCCAGAAAATTTGATTAGGTAATTCCCCAGTTAGTCTGAAAATTCCTTGCCTGCCTTAATTTAATCGAACAAGTATGAGGTGATTCGATGATACTAGTTTTTCTGTATTTGCAAACTGGCACAGCATTTTATGCTGCCAGACGTTGCCTGAGCATCCATTCCTGAAATATCCTAAGCATGCCATGAGCAGGGCAGCTATCCCAGAGGTGAGTGCTGAAGTCCTAAGGAATAGCACACTGACGTCTGGCACATGGCATCATTGAGAAGGAGGAGATTTAAGCATTGCCCCGTGGACCAGTGTGAGGTTTTTATACAACAATAATATAATGTAGAAAACAAAAGTTCCGAGGAGCAATGACTATAACCTTAATTCATACAGAAGTGCAGGGCTCTGCACAGTGATTTTAAGATGACCAGATTTATCTGTCTTGTCCTCATTCCATTTCACTGGTTCCTTATAAGCCCATAGATCCCCATGGTTTGAAAAGCATCCTTGTCAAAATGCATAGGGTGGTCGCTGGCCTACTACTACACACTGCCAAAAAAAATGTTGGGCAGAGTGGGTCTCAAATCCATTTCTGTAACACTTGTACTGTTTCCCTCCATGTCTGTAAAGGTGCTTGGCACTAAATCTGAGTAAGTCTCTCAAGGTGCTGAAAAACCCCACACAGTCAAAGGAGAGCAGTGAGTATTTAAATGAGGCAGAGTGGATCCTGCACATCTTCAGAAGTTCCTCTGTTGAATACATAGGAGAAAAAAAAAATTATGGTTGGCAGACTGAACTGATGAATATGGAACTGGGCACTTGTGCTCTTTGTGAAGTAGCTGGTTATTTAAAATAGCAGTCTGGATTCTGAATTGCATTAGGGAATTAACAGGTTTATCAGTGACTCATTTAAAAGAATGAAACTTCAAAATGAAAATAAAGTGTAATTATTTTGAATTATCTCAAGGTAATCAAGTATCGAAATGTAAAAATCTGAGTACAAAGTAATTTATGGTAATAAAAAAATAGTGTTCACATCAGATCTGTCAGGCTTTTTTGGCAAGTGAGATATCTAAGATGAAATGATTATACAGGAAAATCAAATCATTGTATCTACTAACTGATGAAAATCATTTAAACATTGCATAAATTAAAGATTACTTTAGTGCTGAAGGTGGCTTTTTTTATGCATCACAGGAACAGGGTTTTACTGATTAATGTCAGAGGACATAGAAAACATTTCTTGCCTGAGATGGTCTGGAAAAAAAATGAAAGTCATTTTTATCAAAACCTTTATATTAATGAAGCTGGAAAAGGTATGCATGTGACAAACAAAAACATCCTTCCAGCCTAGAGAAAAAAAAATGTCAACAGGGAAAGTTAGATGCTATGATGCCTGAGGTTAAAAAGAAATTTCTCCTCCAAGGCCTGTAGTTGTATAACTTGCATACTGAGGGAGAGTAACACATTTTTGAGAAGTATTCGGAAGTGATTGTTGCAAGATGTTGTAGGAGATGAATGGTTGAACTGATGCACTGTGGCAGTGGCTGGTGATCTTGGGAGTTGTGAATGACTGCCAGGCAGTTCAGCCACTATCCTGCCTCCAAAATGATGAGTGGGAGGGAGGTCTGGCTACCAAGAGGTTATGTGTACACGTGTGCAAAGAGAGAGGGGCAGATGAGGACGTGTTTTGGTAGGTAACTGCTGGGAAATCTAATACACTACTGATAAAGAAATTATATGATTTTATCAGCTAACCAGGTTCTGGCCAGTTGTCTGGATATTCTGCCATTCCTGATAGCCTCATTTACTTCAGGCATCCCAGGACAGACCCAAGTGAGAAGGGAGCAGAACAGGGAAGGGTGTCCCTGTGTCCCTGCAGGTCTGCTGCGAGGCATCCCATGTGCTGGTATGGGAATGGGAATCCACACAAGGCAGAGAAAGCAATGCGCCTGTGAAGTCTGACCTCACTGGCAGCATGGGCCAGGTGGGTGGATGAGTCAGACTGACAGGGAACTTTGTGTAAACTCATCGTAGCAGCTTTCCATCTGCTGGTAGTGCTCTCCCATTCACAGGTTTTCTCGGTACTTCATGGAAGATGACGCACTCAACAGTCTGCGTGCTATAAAATGAATTTTACAAGCACACAACACAAGCTACCCATTTATTCATGAGCATTTCTGTTGCTCCTCTCTCCTTAATTTCTGGCTTTGTGCATATTTTGGTCCTTTGGGCACAGTTGTTGGGTTGCCTCTGCAGTCAGTTCCTTCAGCTGCTCGCTGTCTCTCCAAGGGCACATGCACACCAAACCAGCCTGCCCCAAGCTTTGCTCTGCCACATGCAGACTGAGCTGGCTGATTTAAAGATAACGCCAAAATCTCTAATGAGAGCAGCCTCTGCAGTGCTGATATGAGAGCGCTGATGTGTGGGGGGTGGCCCCGCAGCAGCTCCAGGCAGTCCATCATGCAACACAGCTGCAGCTTTGCAGCTTTCCACAGCACACTGAGCCTTGCAGCCACCTCTAGAGCTTCAAAGTCTGCACCCAAAGTCGGTGGCAATACTGCCTTTCACAGCAGTGAGTGAATGATCAAACCCTGGCATGATGAGGGAAAAGTAGGGGGGAAAAAATAAAATCTTAAAAAGAAACAGGGAAACTGGCTGGGGGGTTATTAGCAGGTGTTGTAATTTATTCTCCTTTTAACTCTGTTTGTAAAATGGATTAGATTTCCAACTGGTGCTGTTCCTTTAATCCAAATTGGCAAAATAGAACACCAGCAGTGGCAAAAGAACTTAAAACATTGAAAACATCTAAAATATTTATAATGATGTTTTTGTATTTAAGGACCAACAAAATAATACAAATAAAATGTAAACAATATATGAATACATTAACTTAAATCATTCTTGGAATGCCTTATGCTGCACTAAAATAAGGGTAGTGTATGCTTTTCTGTGTAAAACTTCTAATCCCCCATTTTCCAATCATTTAAAAGCATGAATTTACTCACATAAGCTACTAAATAATTTTAGCATTTTAGTCAGGTATGAGTCAGATCCAAAAGCAGCTTGACCAGGTCCCTGGTGGGCTGCACCCTGCCCATGCCAAGAGCTGCCCATTTGAGCAGGAAGATGCTCTTCCCCCTGCACTGCCCTGGGACCTGAGCTGTATGGGCACGCTCAAGTTCTCTGTCAGACCTCAGCAAAAAAGCTCTTCAGTGTGGGATTCAGTCAATACGGGAAACTTCCCAAATTACCAGCTCGATTATGGGTAACATGCCAGGAAAAGTGCATGGAAATTATTTCACCAGCTGAGAAAAAACCCTGATCTACACAAGAGAACTCTCTCCTGGGATAAAGATAACTTTGGACCAAACTCCTCCTCAGCCTGAGATGAACAAAAGCCAAACTGCCAATAACGTATCAATGAGCAGGCTGCAGGCCAGCCCAAGTGGAAACACTCTTGTGCTGTTGAAACAGAGGCACTGCATGGGCAGGAAACCAGGCATTGTGGGGACACAGGAAGCCAAGGCATGGAGGAACAGGCTCTACTTGACTATGTGGGGAAAACCTAGAAGAGAGTCTTAATCCATGGTGCCTGGTCTCTGGAGAGTTTCTGCATTTTTACCAGAGACTAATGTGACCTGCCTTTGTCTGCACAGCTCACCAGTGCATGCCAGGGCACCAAGCTGCAGGGTCAGGCTCTGTTTTGCCCCCTCAGTTCAGTCACATCCCTAGGTTTGTTGGGCTGGGCAGAGAGTGCCCACCTGCATCAGCCTGCAATGGCTGATTTAATGGCTGGTTCAACCACCTGGGAGACGTGTAAGTGAATGCAGGCTCCAGAAGGCAGCTTTCTCCTGCTTCCTGGGAGTTGTCCACCCACTTACTGTAGCCTATGAAACTCAGGTACTATCATGCTAATACTATTTCCTTACAGTGGCTCCTGTAAGTTCTGTTCACTTATTCCATAAAAATAAATCTGGAAGGGGCTAGACTCCAAACTGCATCCCTCTGCAGGACCCAAGGACAGAGATTAGCTCTTGCCATGAGGTAGAAATTGAGATACCATTCTTATGCATTAACAGTTAACTTCTAGTGGCTTCTCACAACAGCCTCAGGTTTTCAAGCTGCCTCTTTGAGCTTCCAGTTTTACCCATTCGGTTTCCTGGGGCTTAGGCACCCAGCTCCCACTGCGGCATTTTCAGGAGGTCATTATGTCTACAGCAACCACTGACACACCAGCCTGTAGATGTGTGTTTTATAAGCCCTAGTCCTAACTCTATTCAGCAACAACTTTCTGAAATGTGTAATGTGTTCATCAAACTGTTTTAATGTGGTTATGCCCTTCACGTAAATAAAACACTTCTCTGTTCTTTTTCTCTGCGGAACAAATTAGATTTTTTATCATCTTGTTACAACATCTGTTCAACAGAGTCAAGTCCAATACAGTTCCCAGGTCAGTTCCTGCAGCCTGAGCAAACAGAAGATGTTATTATCCTAATTTAGCGGTGATAAAGCACTGAGGCCAGCAGTTCATGTTCAGCATTCCCTGCCATACTCAAAATTCTTCGATTTTGGATAGTTCCAGAGCCAAGGAACAATGTCATTCTGTAGTGGGAAATTCAAACAGGGTGGAAATAATTTGGTTTTGGAGGATTCATGTTAGCATGAAGGCAAATGAGGGGCTTATTATGGGATCAGTTTCCTCTACAATTTTCTGACATCATTTAAGCTCTTACCTTGTGAACAATTATGTATGTGCTGAACTTTAATTATGCAGCTGTTAAAAGAGCCACATAAACAATATGCTGGAATCCTGGTAACATTCAATACCAAAAAATTGCTAATTATGTGAGAACAGAGCTATATATTCATGAGCACCATCTACTGGCATATTCCTATTAGCTCAAAATTTCCCTATTAACAAATATCACACAGAGCCACGGAAGGGTTGAGGTTGGAAGAGACCTCTGGAGGCCACCTGCTCCAACCCCTCTGCTCAAGCAGGGTCACTACAGTAGAATTCACAGGACTATGTCCAGATGGCTTTTGAGCATCTCCAAGGATGAGAGACGTCGTATGTATACCAAGACCAATGCACCATGTGTGACTTTTCATTTACAGTTATTTTTATATATA